>CM029012.1:190698976-191298976 GCA_016801055.1 Panax notoginseng
TTGTTAATAAATGTAATGAGGACTCCTTTTTGAGTATGAATACTCTCTAGGAGATAATTATTTGTATTCAAACTCACAGTTTAATGTTTTGTCGTATTGTACACGACAGTTGTATTATTAAGTTGTATTTGTATTCTGTACTATGTATCTGACGACCCAAGATGGGTGATGTATACCTAATTTTGGGGGCGTCACAGTTGGTATCAGAGCTTAGGGATATGATCCCTGGCTAAGATGTGAGAATAGAACTAGGAGGGGAGAGACGGGGAATTCCTTCGCTAGTATGACATACCTAAGTTTATTTGCATGGTATTTAATTGGTCGGTCATAATATAAGGATAATAAATGACATATCAATTAATTTATTTTGTTGGCAGTATCTGAAAATGGCATCCTGAGATTGTTGAGAATAGCAATGGAGCACAGACGACTGTTGATTCTCCACATATAAAATGATAATGTGCATCAGGAAGGTACAATCCTCATGCAAACAACAACACTGACCAAATGATGAATGATCAAATGTTCAGAGGCTTTATGCAATTCATGCAACAACAGGTGGTGAAAGCGGCTCCTGTCCACAACGTAGGTGGAAATACTGGAAACTCTCAGGCGGTCACCGCTAAACAGTTTAAGGAGCTGGGACCACCGGAGTTTAAGGGAGAACCCAAACCACTTGTAGCTGAAACATGGATAAAGCAGATCACCAAGATATTTGATGTCTTGGGTTGCTCCGAGGAGCAAAAGGTTCCTTTGCCGCCTTTATGTTGCGAGGAGAGGCAGATTACTGGTGGGAAATCGATAAAGCGTACTCAACCTGCCGCACTGAAGATGTCTTGGGAGAAGTTCCAAGAGCTGTTTAACGACAAATACTTCCCCGAGAGTATTCGTCACATGAAGGAGGTGGAGTTCATCAAATTGGAGCAGAATAATATGACCGTGTCGCAGTACGAGGCAAAATTTGCGGAGTTATCCCGGTTTGCGTCCCACCTGGTGGATAAGAAGAAAGAATGACGCGGATGTTTTTAAGAGGTTTGAAGCCGGAGATACGTCAACATCTTGTTTCTCATAAACTGTGTTTGTATTCAGATGTTGTAAATAGGGCTCAGTTGGTGGAGCGCGATAACGAGATAACGCAACCAAAAGAGAGCAGCCGGCAAAATGATAATACCAGTGAGAGCAGTCATCGAAGCGGTGACAACAAGCGTGGAGGGAATCAACAGGCCAGAAATGGTAACCACTTCGGTGGTAATCAGGGCCAAAACAATAAGAATGGACATTTCAAGAAGAGGAGATTCAACAATGATGGAAAGACGTCAGCACCAGCACCTGTCGTTAGGAAGGAGACGACCACCTATCATATGTTTCAAATGCGGAGGGGAGGGGCACATCAGTCCAAACTGCGCGATGCCGTCCAAAGCATGTTATAATTGTGAAGAGAAGGTCATTTAGCCCGATTTTGTCGTTTACCGAAGACAAATTCAGCTAGGATGGAGGCACCAAAGGCCGTCCCAGAAAAGTCAAAACCGGTTGTGCAAGGGAGAGCGTTTGTTGTGAACTCCCAGAGAGCAAGGAACCCGAATGAGGTCATCACGGGTAAGCTTATCATAAACTCTAACGAAGTCTATACTTTATTTGATACCGGTTCAACCCATTCTTTTATTTCTCCTACTTGCGCTCATCGATTAAATTTGATTCCGGAGAAATTAGACTTTGACTTAGCAGTTGAAACTCCATTGGGAGAAACCTTCATTACATCCACGGTTTATAAGTCTTGTTTGGTTCAAGTTGGTACCCACACATTACCTGTCGATCTTATTTCATTAAAAATACTTGCATTTGACGTGATTCTAGGGATTGATTGGTTAACTACTCATCATGCAAAAATTGATTGTTTTCGTAAGGTTGTTAGCTTTCATATTCCTAATCGACCTATTATGCGAATTCAAGCAACCAAACCATTAAAATCAATCGCTGTCATCTCAAGCCATAAAGCTATTCGTTTATTGAAAAACGGATGTCAAGCTTTCTTAGCTCATGTCACAGATCTAAACAAAAATACGTCAGTTTTGAATGATATTTCTATTGTTAATAAATTCCCTGACGTATTCCCTGAAGAACTTCCTGGCCTACCCCCAGAGCGTGAAATTGAATTTTGTATCGACCTTGAACCGGTACAAAACCCATTTCCAAAGCCCCATATCGAATGGCTCCTATTGAACTTCAGGAGTTAAAGATCCAACTGCAGGAATTGTTAGACATTGGCTTTATTCGTCCTAGTACTTCTCCTTGGGGTGCTCCTGTTCTATTCGTGAAGAAGAAAGATGGAAGTATGCGACTTTGTATTGATTATCGGGAGTTGAATCATGTCACCATCAAAAACAGGTACCCATTGCCACGTATTGATGACCTGTTTGACCAGTTGCAAGGAGCACAATTCTTTTCAAAGATCGATCTTCGTTCTGGATATCATCAGCTGAAGGTTAGAACTGAGGATATTCCAAAGACGGCTTTTAGAACTCGGTACGGGCATTATGAATTCTTAGTCATGTCCTTTGGATTGACTAATGCTCCTGCTGCCTTCATGGATATGATGAACCGGGTATTCAAGGAATATTTGGATCACTTTGTGGTCGTCTTTATTGATGACATCCTTATTTATTCCAAAAGCCGTGAAGATCATGAGCAACACTTGAGGCTGGTACTCCAAAAGCTTCGTGAATACAAGCTTTATGCCAAGTTGAAGAAATGCGAGTTCTGGCTGGAGGAGGTAGCATTCCTTGGGCACGTAGTATCAAGTCGTGGAATATCGGTTGACCCGGCAAAGATTGAAGCTATTCAAAGCTGGGAGCAACCTAAATCAGTGACCGAGGTACGTAGCTTTCTTGGTTTAGCTGGTTATTATCGGAGATTCGTGGAAGGATTTTCTCGAATCGCTACTCCATTAACTCAGCTGACTCGGAAAGATACAAAGTTTGGTTGGAGCGAAGAATGTGAGCAGAGTTTTCAAGAACTCAAGAGGAGACTCATTTCAGCACCTGTTCTAACAATACCATCTGGCTCGGAGGGATTTGTCATCTACAGTGATGCTTCGAGCAAAGGGTTGGGATGCGTTCTCATGCAACATGGAAAAGTCATAGCCTATGCATCAAGACAACTCAAGGAATATGAGAGGAATTATCCTACTCATGATCTAGAGTTGGCAGCTGTTGTCTTTGCACTTAAAATTTGGAGGCATTACTTGTATGGGGAGAAAGTGGAGATCTTTACGGATCATAAAAGCCTCAAATATTTCTTCACTCAAAAGGAACTCAACATGCGACAACGACGTTGGCTTGAACTGTTGAAAGATTATGATCATACCATTCAATACCATCCTGGAAAAGCGAACGTGGTAGCTGACGCATTGAGTAGAAGATCATATGCGGGTACAAGTGCAATATTAACAACGCAAAGGCCCATTTTGTGTGACTTGCAAAGGATGGAGATAGAGTTAAAGACTCCAGGGACCCATGTGATGATGGCGAATATACGAGTAGAACCGACTTTAATCGATAAAGTTAAAGCTGCTCAAGCTACAGACCTGGAGCTGATGCGTATGAAGAAGAAAGTGCAAGAAGGTGCTATGCCGGAAGCAAGAATCGATGAAGAAGGAATACTTCGAGTCAACTCCAGACTTTGTGTTCCTAACAACCCTGATTTAAAGTATGAAATCATGATGGAGGCGCACAACACACCGTTTGCAATCCATCCTGGAAGTACCAAAATGTATCATGATCTTCGTCATACATTTTGGTGGAGCAATATGAAGAGAGAGATAGCGTTGTTTATCTCAAGGTGTCTAACTTGTCAACGAGTCAAAGCGGAGCATCAAGTACCAAAAGGTCCATTGCAACCACTTGAAATTCCAGAATGGAAGTGGGAGCACATTACCATGGATTTCGTTACCGGTCTTCCTAGGGTTTCTCAAGGTATTGATGCGATTTGGGTCATTGTTGATAGATTGACCAAGTCTGCTCATTTCTTACCGATACGAGAAACTTATACACTTGAACGTCTTGCTCGTATGTACATAAACGAGATTGTAAGACTGCATGGTATGCCAGTATCCATAATTTCTGATCGAGACCCAAGATTCACTTCACGATTTTGGGTTAGTTTACAAAAAGCTATGGGCACGGAGTTACGATTTAGTTCAGCATATCATCCTCAGACGGACGGACAATCAGAGAGGACTATTCAAACTCTTGAAGATCTATTAAGACTCTGTGTCTTTGACTTCAAGGGAAGTTGGGACAAGTTCTTACCATTGGTGGAGTTTTCCTACAACAACAGTTATCAAGCAAGTATTGGCATGGCTCCATTCGAAGCATTGTATGGAAGAAAATGTCGTTCTCCAGTATGCTGGGATGAGGTGGGCGAAGCAACGTTGTTGGGACCGGAGTTGGTACGTATGACTACAGAAAAGATTCAAACGATCCGACAACGTATAAAAACCTCACAAGATCGACAAAAGAGTTATGCTGATCTTCATCGAAAGGACGTGGAATTTGATGTAGGAGATCATGTGTTCTTACGTGTTGCTCCATGGAAAGGAGTTACGAGATTTGGAAAGAGAGGAAAGCTAAATCCTCGATTCATCGGTCCATTTTTAATCCTCGATCGAGTAGGAACTGTGGCTTATAGACTCGCTTTACCGCCAAGTATGTCTCGTGTTCATAACGTTTTCCACATATCCATGTTACGCAAATATGTGGAAGACCCGAACCACATTATTGAGTTAGAACCGGACGAAATAGCGGAGGATTTGACGTATGAAGAAGTTCCTGTTCAAATCTTGGATAAGAAGGAACATATTCTACGCTCCAAGGTTATACCTCAAGTCAAAGTTTTGTGGAGAAACCACGATGTTGAGGAAATGACTTGGGAGTTAGAATCAGAAATGAAATCAAGGTATCCTTACCTCTTCGACATACCAGGTACGTACCCTAATTTCGAGGGCGAAATTTCATAAGAAGGGGAGGTTGTAAGACCCCAATTTTTATAAATAAAGATGAATTTTCTATAAATATTATTTTTGAATATTATGGAGTTAATTTGATATAATGTTATAGTTGTGGGTAATATTTATAAATTTTGCAAAGTAAGCAAGTTGTTATAAAATATTCGTTTGGTCGGAGAATATTCTTTTTGTCGGGGAATATTCGTACGACGGCACAATCATTGGTGGACCCCACAACGGAATTATTGTCGGATTGAGAAAACGACAGAATTATCTTTCTATAAAAATAACGGCTGAGGTGTTACCGTTAAAACCGTTAAAACTGTTGAACTACTCGGTAGTAAAAGTACAGTAATACGCGTGGTTGCATAGTAGCACACGGTATTGATTATTGATGCTTACGTGAGAAGTCACTCAGCTATACTCAATTATTGCTACAGTAATTGCTGCATCATATCTCTTAAATTATTGTCATAGTATCATCTGTATAATATGTTATATTATTGAGACGTTGTGGTAAGTTTGGTTATTTTATGGGGGGCCATATGTCATCATCTAAGAGTCTCGTCGTCAATAGTAATTACCGTCGTTAATAGTAATTACCGTCGTCAATAGTAATTACCGTCGTCAATAGTAATTACCGTCGTCAATAGTATTTACCTTAGTCAATAGTAATTACCTTCGTCAATAGTATTTACCTTGGTCAATAGTAATTACCTTCGTCAATAGTATTTACCTTGGTCAATAGTAATTACCTTCGTCAATAGTATTTACCTTGGTCAATAGTAATTACTTTCGTCAATAGTAGTTGTCCCTTCAATATTACCAAGAGTCATTTGACCCTTCATTAAGACCAAGAGTCATTTGACCCTTCGTTAAGACCAAGAGCCACCCTCAGTTTTTCTATAAATAGAGGCCTAGGGCTTCATTATTTTTCACGAATTCATTCAAGCTAAAGAGAGAGAAAGTATAGACAGAATAAGAGAGAGAGAATAAAAGTATTCTGCTACATCACTTTTCCAATATCCAGTTCTTTTAAGGTAGGGAATATTATTTCTTTTATATTCATGAAGAGAACTTCTGTTATTCCATTTGTTATTATTCTGTTGGAATAACCAGTATACGCGGTCTACCCTATACTTGGTGACATTCTTCTATTATTCTGTTGGAACATCCTGTCTGTGTGTTTTACACCGGGCCTGGTTCCGTTTATTATTCTGTTGGAACATCCTGTCTGTGTGTTTTAACACCGGCCTGGTTCCGTTTTATTATTATTCTGTTGGAATATCCTGTCTGTGTGTTTTACACCGGACCTGGTTCCATTATTTATTATTCTGTCGGAATATCCTGTCTGTGCGTTTACGCCGGACCTGGTTCCATTATTTATTATTCTATTGGAATATCCTGTCTGTGCGTTTACGCCGGACCTGGTTCCATTATTTATTATTCTATTGGAATAACCTGTCTGTGCGGTCTATCGCATGCATGGTGATTTCTTTTGTTATTCCATTCTTTATTGTACTCAGTTGGTTAAGTTTTGACTTCTATACTCCATGAAATTTGTGGAATATCCTTGATAGTTGCGTTTCATCCAGTATTTTTTTTAAGAAAATATTCTTCTAAGCATTCTTGAATTTTACTCCACAATGCAGTATCATGTTGACAATTTGGACGTTGTTAATTCCTGGATAAATTAATTCTTGAACTTGTTTTATTGAATTCTTATATCATTGTCATCATCCTCATGTTTATAAAATGTTGAAAGTCATCTGTGGCATGTAGTGCATAGATGGACTTGGTATGATTATGACCAGGGATTATTCGGTATAATCATGACCGTAATGTTACAAATGATGTGGTAAAAGTCCTCATTGGCCCGTAGTGCATTGATGGACAGTTGTTGGCATGATCATGACCATTAATGAATACACGAATATCCTTGGCCGTAGTGCAGGGGTGATTCGATGATGTGGATTATTTTATTAAGCTGAGTCTCAGCGATCGCAGTGTTGAAAAACCTTTTAAATCATAAAAGATAGTAGAGTTTATTTTCTACTTGACTCTTTTAATGGATTGCTTGTTCCGCTACAGTTAAACTTGATGTCTATTATATTTTATCAGTTTAACATTGTTGAAGGCTAATGATAATTTATTCTGCATTATCTTAGTTATAATATTTCTTACTGGGCTAGTTGAGCTCACCCTTTCTTTCACTGTTCTCTTCAGGAAATGAGAACGTAGCTGGGACAAGTCGGGGTACGGAGTGATGGTCCGAATGATAGTATTAATTAGTAGTCCTCACTATTCTATGTAATGGTGTGTTAATAAATGTAATGAGGACTCCTTTTGAGTATGAATACTCTCTAGAAGATAATATTTGTATTCAAACTCACAGTTTATGTTTTGTCGTATTGTACACGACAGTTGTATTATTAAGTTGTATTTGTATTCTGTACTATGTATCTGACGACCCAAGATGGGTGATGTATACCTAATTTTGGGGGCGTCACAAAAACAATAAGTGTAAGACCCCAATTTTTATAAATAAAGATGAATTTTCTATAAATATCATTTTTGAATATTATGGAGTTAATTTGATATAATGTTATAGTTGTGGGTAATATTTATAAATTTTGCAAAGTAAGCAAGTTGTTATAAAATATTCGTTTGGTCGGAGAATATTCTTTTTGTCGGGGAATATTCGTACGACGGCACAATCATTGGTGGACCCCACAACGGAATTATTGTCGGATTGAGAAAACGACAAAATTATCTTTCTATAAAAATAACAGCTGAGGTATTACGTTAAAATCGTTAAAACTGTTGAACTACTCGGTAGTAAAAGTACAGTAATACGCGTGGTGGCAGAGTAGTACACGGTATTAATTATTGATGCTTACGTGAGAAGTCACTCAGTTTTGCTTATTATTTGGATCCCTATTTACCCGTTTTTCAAAATTATCGGACGAAAGTTATAAAGTATATATATATTTGACTTTTATGTGTGTGTGTGTGTGTGTGTGTGTTTTCGTGTGTGTAGGAGTGTGTGTGTGGTAGTGGGTTTTGGTGGGAGAATTATTATGTAGTGGTGCGTTGTGGGTGGAGGAGTATTGGCAGGTGTGTGATTATTATATATATATTGATGTTAGTGGGTTGTGGTGGAGAGAAGTATTATTATTTGATATATATTTATATGATAGTGGGATATTGATTGGAAAGAAAAGAAGAAGAAAGAATTGGCAGGATTCAGATTGATTTTTTCAAGCTTGAATATTATTGGCCAAATTTTTTCAATCATGTAGCAGATTTGGCAACTCGTAAATTATGGAGCATTTTAATTGGTCAAGGCTTTTAATGTTGCATGTGTTCATTTTTTTTCATTGGCTAACTCTTTGACAAAGATTACTGATGCGTTGGATCAGTGGAGCTGTGAATCAGCAACTGATTCCGTCTGAATTCCTACTGTACAGTCCAATAGTATCCTTCAATTCTCCTATAAATAGAAGCTCATTCCTTCATTATTTCTTACGAATTCATTCAAGCTATAGAGAGAGAAAGTATAGAGAGAATAAGAGAGAGAGAATAAAAGTATTCTGCTACATCACTTTTCCAATATCCAGTTCTTTTAAGGTAGGGAATATTATTTCTTTTATATTCATGAAGAGAACTTCTGTTATTCCATTTGTTATTATTCTGTTGGAATAACCAGTATACGCGGTCTACCCTATACTTGGTGACATTCTTCTATTATTCTGTTGGAACATCCTGTCTGTGTGTTTTACACCGGACCTGGTTCCGTTTATTATTCTGTTGGAACATCCTGTCTGTGTGTTTTACACCGGACCTGGTTCCGTTTTATTATTATTCTGTTGGAATATCCTGTCTGTGTGTTTTACACCGGACCTGGTTCCGTCTTGTTATTATTCTGTCGGAATATCCTGTCTGTGTGTTTTACACCGGACCTGGTTCCATTATTTATTATACTGTTCTTTATTATTCTGTCGGAATATCCTGTCTGTGCTTTTACGCCGGACCTGGTTCCATTATTTATTATTCTGTCGGAATATCCTGTCTGTGCGTTTACGCCGGACCTGATTCCATTATTTATTATTCTGTTGGAATAACCTGTCTGTGCGGTCTATCGCATGCATGGTGATTTCTTTTGTTATTCCATTCTTTATTATACTCAGTTGGTTAAGTTTTGACTTCTATACTCCATGAAATTTGTGGAATATCCTTGACATTTGCGCTTCATCTAGTATCTATTCATGAAAATATTCTCCTGATCATTCTTGAATTTTACTCCACAAAGTAGTATCATGTTGACAATTTGGATGTTGTTAATTCTTGGATAAATTAATTCTTGAACTTGTTTTATTGAATTCTTATATCATTGTCATCATCCTCATGTTTATATTCTGTTGAAAGTCATCTGTGGCCTGTAGTGCGTAGATGGACTTGGTATGATTATGACCAGGGATTATTCGGTGTAATCATGACCGTAATGTTATAAATGATGTGGTAAAAGTCCTCATTGGCCCGTAGTGCATTGATGGACAGTTGTTGGCATGATCATGACCATTAATGAATACACGAATATCCTTGGCCGTAGTGCAGGGGTGATTCGATGATGTGGATTATTTTATTAAGCTGAGTCTCAGCGATCGCAGTGTTGAAAAACCTTTTAAATCATAAAAGATAGTAGAGTTTATTTTCTACTTGACTCTTTTAATGGATTGCTTGTTCCGCTACAGTTAAACTTGATGTCTATTATATTTTATCAGTTTAACATTGTTGAAGGCTAATGATAATTTATTCTGCATTATCTTAGTCATAATATTTCTTACTGGGCTAGTTGAGCTCACCCTTTCTTTCACTGTTCTCTTCAGGAAATGAGAACGTAGCTGGGACAAGTCGGGGTACGGAGTGATGGTCCGAATGATAGTATTAGTTAGTAGTCCTCACTGTTCTATGTAATGGTGTGTTAATAAATGTAATGAGGACTCATTTTGAGTATGAATACTCTCTAGAAGATAATATTTGTATTCAAACTCACAGTTTATGTTTTGTCGTATTGTACACGACAGATGTATTAATCAGTTGTATTTGTATTCTGTACTATGTATCTGACGACCCAAGATGGGTGATGTATACCTAATTTTGGGTGCGTCACAATAAGAATGGACATTTCAAGAAGAGGAGATTCAACAATGATGGAAAGACGTCAGCACCAGCACCTGTCGTTAAGGAAGGAGAACGACCACCTATCATATGTTTCAAATGCGGAGAGGAGGGGCACATCAGTCCAAACTGCGCGATGCCATCCAAAGCATGTTATAATTGTGGAAGAGAAGGTCATTTAGCCCGATTTTGTCGTTTACCGAAGACAAATTCAGCTAGGATGGAGGCACCAAAAGCCGTCCCAGAAAAGTCAAAACCGGTTGTGCAAGGGAGAGCGTTTGTTGTGAACTCCCAGAGAGCAAGGAACCCGAATGAGGTCATCACGGGTAAGCTTATCATAAACTCTAAAGAAGTTTATACTTTATTTGATACCGGTTCAACCCATTCTTTTATTTCTCCTACTTGCGCTCGTCGATTAAATTTGATTCCGGAGAAATTAGACTTTGACTTATCTGTGGAAACTCCGTTGGGAGAAACCTTCATTACCTCCACTGTTTATAAGTCTTGTTTGGTTCAAGTTGGTACCCACACATTACCTATCGATCTGATTTCATTAAAAATACTTGCATTTGACGTGATTCTAGGGATTGATTGGTTAACTACTCATTATGCAAAAATTGATTGTTTTCGTAAGGTTGTTAGCTTTCATATTCCTAATCGACCTATTATGCGAATTCAAGCAACCAAACCATTAAAATCAATCGCTGTCATCTCAAGTCATAAAGCTATTCGTTTATTGAAAAACGGATGTCAAGCTTTCTTAGCTCATGTCACAGATCTAAACAAAAATACGTCAGTTTTGAATGATATTTCTATTGTTAATAAATTCCCTGACGTATTCCCTGAAGAACTTCCTGGCCTACCCCCAGAGCGTGAAATTGAATTTTGTATCGACCTTGAACCCGGTACAAAACCCATTTCCAAAGCCCCATATCGAATGGCTCCTATTGAACTTCAGGAGTTAAAGATCCAACTGCAGGAATTGTTAGACATTGGCTTTATTCGTCCTAGTACTTCTCCTTGGGGTGCTCCTGTTCTATTCGTGAAGAAGAAAGATGGAAGTATGTGACTTTGTATTGATTATCGGGAGTTGAATCATGTCACCATCAAAAACAGGTACCCATTGCCACGTATTGATGACCTGTTTGACCAGTTGCAAGGAGCACAATTCTTTTCAAAGATCGATCTTCGTTCTGGATATCATCAGCTGAAGGTTAGAACTGAGGATATTCCAAAGACGGCTTTTAGAACTCGGTACGGGCATTATGAATTCCTAGTCATGTCCTTTGGATTGACTAATGCTCCTGCTGCCTTCATGGATATGATGAACAGGGTATTTAAGGAATATTTGGATCACTTTGTGGTCGTCTTTATCGATGACATCCTTGTTTATTCCAAAAGCCGTGACGATCATGAGCAACACTTGAGGCTGGTACTCCAAAAGCTTCGTGAATACAAGCTTTATGCCAAGTTGAAGAAATGCGAGTTCTGGCTGGAAGAGGTAGCATTCCTTGGGCACGTAGTATCAAGTCGCGGAATATCGGTTGACCCGGCAAAGATTGAAGCTATTCAAAGCTGGGAGCAACCTAAATCAGTGACCGAGGTACGTAGCTTTCTTGGTTTAGCTGGTTATTATCGGAGATTCGTGGAAGGATTTTCTCGAATCGCTACTCCATTAACTCAGCTGACTCGGAAAGATACAAAGTTTGGTTGGAGCGAAGAATGTGAGCAGAGTTTTCAAGAACTCAAGAGGAGACTCATTTCAGCACCTGTTCTAACAATACCATCTGGCTCGGAGGGATTTGTCATCTACAGTGATGCTTCGAGCAAAGGGTTGGGATGCGTTCTCATGCAACATGGAAAAGTCATAGCCTATGCATCAAGACAACTCAAGGAATATGAGAGGAATTATCCTACTCATGATCTAGAGTTGGCAGCTGTTGTCTTTGCACTTAAAATTTGGAGGCATTACTTGTATGGGGAGAAGGTGGAGATCTTTACGGATCATAAAAGCATCAAATATTTCTTCACTCAAAAGGAACTCAACATGCGACAACGACGTTGGCTTGAACTGTTGAAAGATTATGATCATACCATTCAATACCATCCTGGAAAAGCGAACGTGGTAGCTGACGCATTGAGTAGAAGATCATATGCGGGTACAAGTGCAATATTAACAACGCAAAGACCCATTTTGTGTGACTTGCAAAGGATGGAAATAGAGTTAAAGACTCCAGAGACCCATGTGATGATGGCGAATATACGAGTAGAACCGACTTTAATCGATAAAGTTAAAGCTGCTCAAGCTACAGACCTGGAGCTGATGCGTATGAGGAAGAAAGTGCAAGAAGGTTTTATGCCGGAAGCAAGAATCGATGAAGAAGGAATACTTCGAGTCAACTCCAGACTTTGTGTTCCTAACAACCCTGATTTAAAGTATGAAATCATGATGGAGGCGCACAACACACCGTTTGCAATCCATCCTGGAAGTACCAAAATGTATCATGATCTTCGTCATACATTTTGGTGGAGCAATATGAAGAGAGAGATAGCGTTGTTTATCTCAAGGTGTCTAACTTGTCAACGAGTCAAAGCGGAGCATCAAGTACCAAAAGGTCCTTTGCAACCACTTGAAATTCCAGAATGGAAGTGGGAGCACATTACCATGGATTTCGTTACCGGTCTTCCTAGGGTTTCTCAAGGTATTGATGCGATTTGGATCATTGTTGATAGATTGACCAAGTCTGCTCATTTCTTACCGATACGAGAAACTTATACACTTGAACGTCTTGCTCGTATGTACATAAACGAGATTGTAAGACTGCATGGTATGCCAGTATCCATAGTTTCTGATCGAGACCCAAGATTCACTTCACGATTTTGGGTTAGTTTACAAAAAGCTATGGGCACGGAGTTACGATTTAGTTCAGCATATCATCCTCAGACGGACGGACAATCAGAGAGGACTATTCAAACTCTTGAAGATCTATTAAGACTCTGTGTCTTTGACTTTAAGGGAAGTTGGGACAAGTTCTTACCATTGGTGGAGTTTTTCTACAACAACAGTTATCAAGCAAGTATTGGCATGGCTCCATTCGAAGCATTGTATGGAAGAAAATGTCGTTCTCCAGTATGCTGGGATGAGGTGGGCGAAGCAACGTTGTTGGGACCGGAGTTGGTACGTATGACTACAGAAAAGATTCAAACGATCCGACAACGTATAAAAACCTCACAAGATCGACAAAAGAGTTATGCTGATCTTCATCGAAAGGACGTGGAATTTGATGTAGGAGATCATGTGTTCTTACGTGTTGCTCCATGGAAAGGAGTTACGAGATTTGGAAAGAGAGGAAAGCTAAATCCTCGATTCATCGGTCCATTTTTAATCCTCGATCGAGTAGGAACTGTGGCTTATAGACTCGCTTTACCGCCAAGTATGTCTCGTGTTCATAACGTTTTCCACATATCAATGTTACGCAAATATGTGGAAGACCCGAACCACATTATTGAGTTAGAACCGGACGAAATAGCGGAGGATTTGACGTATGAAGAAGTTCCTGTTCAAATCTTGGATAAGAAGGAACATATTCTACGCTCCAAGGTTATACCTCAAGTCAAAGTTTTGTGGAGAAATCACGATGTTGAGGAAATGACTTGGGAGTTAGAATCAGAAATGAAATCAAGGTATCCTTACCTCTTCGACATACCAGGTACGTAACCTAATTTCGAGGGCGAAATTTCATAAGAAGGGGAGGTTGTAAGACCCCAATTTTTATAAATAAAGATGAATTTTCTATAAATATCATTTTTGAATATTATGGAGTTAATTTGATATAATGTTATAGTTGTGGGTAATATTTATAAATTTTGCAAAGTAAGCAAGTTGTTATAAAATATTCGTTTGGTAGGAGAATATTCTTTTTGTCGGGAATATTCGTACGACGGCACAATCATTGGTGGACCCCACAACGGAATTATTGTCGGATTGAGAAAACGACAAAAATATTTTATTAAAAATAACGGCTGAAGTGTTACCGTTAAAACCGTTAAAACTGTTGAACTACTCGGTAGTAAAAGTACAGTAATACGCGTGGTTGCATAGTAGCACACAGTATTAATTATTGATGCTTACGTGAGAAGTCACTCAGCTATACTCAATTATTGCTATAGTAATTGCTGCATCATATCTCTTAAATTATTGTCATAGTATCGTCTGTATAATATGTTATATTATTAAATCAATAATTGAGACGTTGTGGTAAGTTTGGTTATTTTATGGGGGGTCATATGTCATCATCTAAGAGTCTCTTCGTCAATAGTAATTACCGTCGTCAATAGTAATTACCGTCGTCAATAGTAATTACCGTCGTCAATAGTATTTACCTTGGTCAATAGTAATTACCTTCGTCAATAGTATTTACCTTGGTCAATAGTATTTACCTTGGTCAATAGTAATTACCTTCGTCAATAGTATTTACCTTGGTCAATAGTAATTACTTTCGTCAATAGTAGTTGTCCCTTCAATATTACCAAGAGTCATTTGACCCTTCGTTAAGACCAAGAGTCATTTGACCCTTCGTTAAGACCAAGAGCCACCCTCAGTTTTTCTATAAATAGAGGCCTAGGGCTTCATTATTTTTCACGAATTCATTCAAGCTATAGAGAGAGAAAGTATAGAGAGAATAAGAGAGAGAGAATAAAAGTATTCTGCTACATCACTTTTCCAATATCCAGTTCTTTTAAGGTAGGGAATATTATTTCTTTTATATTCATGAAGAGAACTTCTGTTATTCCATTCGTTATTATTCTGTTGGAATAACCAGTATACGCGGTCTACCCTATACTTGGTGACATTCTTCTATTATTCTGTTGGAACATCCTGTCTGTGTGTTTTACACCGGACCTGGTTCCGTTTATTATTCTGTTGGAACATCCTGTCTGTGTGTTTTACACCGGACCTGGTTCCGTTTTTATTATTATTCTGTTGGAACATCCTGTCTGTGTGTTTTACACCGGACCTGGTTCCATTATTTATTATTCTGTCGGAATATCCTGTCTGTGCATTTACGCCGGACCTGGTTCCATTATTTATTATTCTGTCGGAATATCCTGTCTATGCATTTACGCCGGACCTGGTTCCATTATTTATTATTCTGTTGGAATAACCTGTCTGTGCGGTCTATCGCATGCATGGTGATTTCTTTTGTTATTCCATTCTTTATTATACTCAGTTGGTTAAGTTTTGACTTCTATACTCCATGAAATTTGTGGAATATCCTTGATAGTTGCGTTTCATCCAGTATCTTTTCAAGAAAATATTCTTCTAAGCATTCTTGAATTTTACTCCACAATGCAGTATCATGTTGACAATTTGGACGTTGTTAATTCCTGGATAAATTAATTCTTGAACTTGTTTTATTGAATTCTTATATCATTGTCATCATCCTCATGTTTATAAAATGTTAAAAGTCATCTGTGGCCTGTAGTGCATAGATGGACTTGGTATGATTATGACCAGGGATTATTCGGTATAATCATGACCGTAATGTTACAAATGATGTGGTAAAAGTTCTCATTGGCCCGTAGTGCATTGATGGACAGTTGTTGGCATGATCATGACCATTAATGAATACACGAATATCCTTGGCCGTAGTGCAGGGGTGATTCGATGATGTGGATTATTTTATTAAGCTGAGTCTCAGCGATCACAGTGTTGAAAAACTTTTTAAATCATAAAAGATAGTAGAGTTTATTTTCTACTTGACTCTTTTAATGGATTGCTTGTTCCGCTACAGTTAAACTTGATGTCTATTATATTTTATCAGTTTAACATTGTTGAAGGCTAATGATAATTTATTCTGCATTATCTTAGTCATAATATTTCTTACTGGGCTAGTTGAGCTCACCATTTCTTTCACTGTTCTCTTCAGGAAATGAGAACGTAGCTGGGACAAGTCGGGGTACGGAGTGATGGTCCGAATGATAGTATTAGTTAGTAGTCCTCACTATTCTATTGTGTTAATAAATGTAATGAGGACTCCTTTTGAGTATGAATACTCTCTAGAAGATAATATTTGTATTCAAACTCACAGTTTATGTTTTGTCATATTGTACACGACAGTTGTATTAATCAGTTGTATTTGTATTCTATACTATGTATCTGACGACCCAAGATGAGTGATGTATACCTAATTTTGGGGGCGTCACAGCGTGGGCGTGGGTGGGAGGTAATGGATGTATACGTAATCACATAATATTATTTTTTTGGGTGTGAGTGTGGGTATGGATGTGGGGGAGGGTGGGGATAGGTGGGTTAGGTGGGGTGGGTGAGTGGGTGGTTGAGCTTCTTGAATATGTAAATATGGGTGGAAAGAACTTTTGATTTGGATTTAGAATAAAATATGGATCGAAAAATGGTTAACCGGGTTGAAACTATATTTCGTTTTTAAAATATAGTTCCAAATTTTACCCAACCCAAATAAATAAAAATAGTTAACCAATCTATTTGGTTCCAGTTAATATGGATTAGCCCGACAGTTAACTAACTATATTGTCAGGTCTATGCTGGATAATTAGTTTGTATATTATGAGTTAATTTGATTTTAGATCTATATTATAAATTAAAAATCAACACACTAATTTACATTAATAAAATAAAAATTATTTTAAAATTGAACGAGAAAGCACAAATATGGTTGGCCTTCCGACACAAACAATTACGGGAGGAGGAGAGAGTGTTCTTTTCTTTCCTTTTCTTTTCTTCACATAAGTTGAGAAGTAGGAACTAATTACACGTGGGCACGTGGCTACATGATACAGTTCACTCTACCAATGATAGATCAAAACTTTGAGATATTCATATTTTAAGTTAATTTCAAAATTAATGGTATTACTCTATTTTAAGATTATAAAATAATATGATATTTTTAATTAAAATTATATTTTCATATGATTATTAAGTTCTTAACTAATATTACTAGTACATTTAAGAATACAAATATTTTTTAAAGTTATTATTTTATATAAGTGTATCTTTAATTTTAAAATGGTGCAAGTTATATTAAATTTATATTGAAAATTATTAAATCCACAATAAAAAATATTATCCTCACAACAAAAATTTCGTTATAAATCCTATAGCGTTTCACCGTCGCTATATATCTACAGCGACGCTTTTGTTGTGAAAATAACAAAAAATATTGTGGATTTAACAATTCCCTTTACATGTACTATACTATTTTATTAATTGAATTACTTTTTATATAACAATAAATACATGTACTAATTTGAATAGGGAAAAAAATCTTATAATATATATATATATATATATATATATATATATATATATATATATATATACGGCAAGGATCAAGAGCATTCTCCTTAAAGAGCATTCTCTTTAAATAACACTCTTTTATTAAAACTACGTCGTTTTGGAGGGGACGCGGTGACATTTTTATAAATAAATAGAAAAAATGTCACCGCGTATTTACAAAAATGTCACCGCGTCCCCTCCAAAACGACGTAGTTTTAATAAAGGAGTGCTATTTAAGGATGAATGTTCTTTAAGGAGAATACTTTTGATCCTTACCATGTATGAATAAATTACTATAAGTAGTGTTAAAAAATAATATAAAAATATATAATTTCCCAACTCCAAATGAATATCACATCAACATATTAAGTAAATAAAATAAGTACATCAAGGTGTCAAACAAAGACATGAGCTGTACTATGATTATTCGAAATATTAAGAAATTTAATGTATAAAATTTTTAGATAGAGAAACTTTACAAATTTAAAAAGTTTAGAGAGAGCGTATAAAAATTGAGTGTATAAAAAATTAAAACAGAGAGAAATTATTTAAAAATTTGAGAGAGATAATATAAAACTTTTAATGAGAGAAAAAAAATATTAAAAAAATTGAGCGTACAATAATTTTAAGAGGAAGAAATTAAGTAAATAAATTCACATTAATATCAAAGTTCAGAATTTTATTAATTAAAAGTTAAATAAAATTTACTAAACAATTGTTCATGTATAAAGGTATAGCCGTATAGCTAACAGCTAAGACTCATTAATGTAAATAATTAGGATTATGATATTTCTTGCATAACTATTGTCAAACGGTGACAAAAACAAAGATTGAAAATTATCAATGCGTCAAACTCCTCCTGTTAAACGTGACAAAACTTAAATTAATTTGTTTAGAGAAACACAAAAAATTTTAGATTGACAAAATATATTAATAAAAATAATGTATTAAAAAAATTAGAGCGAAATAATTAATTAAAGAAAGATGAAAAAAGAGAAAATATATAAATCTAAAAAAAATAATTAATCGCAATAAATAACAGGACACATAAACTCGATCTAAAGACCTGTGCGAAAAAACATTATTGGTGCGAAAAACTAACCAAAAAGAAATACTTTAGCAGAGACGGGTACCATTTTAATTGATCGGAGACGGAGTATTGATATGCTTTTACTTTTTTTTTCACTTTCCTCAGTCGTCCACTTCAGTCTACACGAAAGCCAAAGCAATCGCAATGAGATCCACATTATTGCCTCTTCATCATACAGAGAATTTCACTTTTCACATATACTCGACTTAATTAGTAGTGGTACTTTTGGTTTTGACAATGGCTAGTGTTTCGTCGGAAGAAGATGATTCTGATCACCGGAGCGAGCAGTTCGGGAACTACAGTCCAAGTGCTGACGTCAGTGAATCGGAGAGTTCGACTGCATTTTCAATCGAAACTCTAATGCCTTCCAATCCTCTTACTTATTTGCCGCTCGCCAGGCAGGAATTGATTGACTCCGAGATACCGGCGCATCCTCAGATCATGTTGCCGGTCGTCGGCTGCAGACACGTCGTCGTTCCCGCCGAGAAGCCGGTGACAACTGAGCTATCCGGTTAGTTTTTTTGCTATTGGCTATATTTAAGTCATTATTTGCATTAATTGTAGGTGTTACCGTCTCTCTATGATGATTCAAATATAAATTTGTTGAACTTTGATGCTTTGGATATGCTTTACCGGAACTCTCTGGTTAGGGATAATTTTGAGGGGTTGTAATTATGCAAGGTTCATGGTCGAAATTACTTGTACTGTTTCTTATTTTATTTTAATTTTTTTTAAGGCAAAAATTGAGGGGAAGATGAAAAAAGGCTTAAATATATTTTACTATCCTAAACTATATACGTCATATTTTATTTCGGTGATTCACCTTTTAATTTTGTGAATGACTGAATTATTAATTTTTTTCAATTTTATTCAATTGAGATTGTCACGTCAGAAATTACTGACGTGACCCTCAGAGTGGGCCATTTACAACTTATGTGTCTTAAAAAAATAATTTCTTTCACCGTTTTGTTAAATTAAAATGTTTAAACAAGGGTAAATTTGGTAAATAATTTTTATTCTCCATTAAAACAAAACAAAATAAATTTCAGACAAATCTCAAAAGCCCAACTGAAGAAAAGCCAAAAAACTTAATTATTTGAAGCTCAATTGGGACCTAACCTCAGTTGAAAACAGAGTCCATGTAAATCCGAGCACCCCAAAGCAGAAAAAGAAAAAGAAAAAGAAATTCTTCGGTCATTTAATACATCAGATCAACAAATTAGATGAAGAAGACTCATAAATCACAAGCTGAAAAACCCATTTGAGTTTTAAACAGGTAGATTACAGACATCCATGGCTGTGTATCATCTTCTATAATGAAAATTTCTTCACTGGATCTTCACTAGAAAAAAAAAATCTAATGAGAAACAAAAAGACCCAATTGAATGAAATTGAAAAAAATTAATAGTTCGATCATCTAATTGACAAAATTAAAAGGTGGATCACCGAAGTGGAATATGACCTATAATTTAGGGTAGTAAAATATATTTAAGCCATAAAAGAAAAAAAAATGTTAGTTAGCCAAATAATTATGTTGAGATTCTTTTCTATTTGTTTGCCTTGAATCATGAAGAAAAAACCGAAGAGTAGTTGAATTTTACTAATTCAAAATAATTATGGCAGTACAAGCTTTGGCTGAGATTATAATCTCCTTCTTCATAGACTGAATTGCATATCTGACCCTCCTATTTGTGATATTTTTGCTAAACTGTTCCTTAAACTTTTTTTTAGTACAACTGTTCCTCGTAGATGCATTAGTAATGCAAAAGTATTCCTCTTTTTTTTTGTTAAATCATTTAACAGCCATTAATTGAGCTAGGGGCATAATGGGCATGACAAGAAAGGAAAAAAAAATGAGAGGGAAAACATAATGGTACAACTTATTCCCTCCAAAACAAGTCTTCACCGTCAATTAGACAATTACTATAATTGCCATTTCTCTTCCAAAACAAATGGATGTGCAGGCTTCCAGTATAATGCCAATAAGCTCTTCAAATAGTTTAAAATAGTAGTGCATTATCTAATCCATTGAAAGAAACCTACACATGCAATGAACAAATAAAATATTGGGAAGAAAATACACTATCTTTGGTTAACTAGACAAAATAAATTGCACGGAATATAGAATTCTTTGTTTTATTGTATATTCCAGTCAATATGTATATAAATCATCTAACTTTCTCAACAATGAAAACAATAAACATAAATTTGTAGAAAACAGAGACCACAGCGTAAACCTATACCTATAATTCTTTCAACCTTTTGTGCCAAAACCATATCATGTAAACGTAAACCTATACCTATAATTCTATGACATATAGAAAACAGAGACCACAACGTGATCCCAAATAGAAAAAATTGGAATATTCAAAAAAATTCAATCATTTCAATCAAAGCAATAAAGACATTCAAATATAGCTCCATTCTAAATATTAAGTCATGAATTTCTTTCCCTTTTTGTACAGAGTTCATTAATTCACACGTAGACAACAGAGTCCATCAATCCACACACAGTCTACATATCTCAAAACTATTGATACCAACAATAATTTCATGGCGAAAAACATTGCCAATTAATACCCAAAAAAGATTAATTAAATATTTGAAGTATTTCTTAACGAACATCAAAAACATAATAAACTACTTATTTATTGTCTTCTTGCAACCCTTAATCACCGCTTCCTTGCAACCTTGAGATGGCTTTTTGGTTCTCCACTCCCGCAAACTACACATCAGGTTATGTGAATATAAATTAGAGATGACATTCAATTAAAAAAATACACTGTAATTATAAAATGACATTACTTGCTTAGATGTAGCAAATGATGATTCATTTGGATTCAAGTTATAGACCCTCGTTGGTGGTGGCAGTGGTGGCTCATTTTAAATCTACAAAAATTCATTTAAAATGGCAATCAATTCATTTAAAATGGTAATCAGGGACAACCAAGTGAAAACAATGGTAAATATAATTATAATTAGTAATATTACCCTTGTAGATGTTGTTGATGTAGATCTACGAGACCCATGATTTTCTATATGGTGGAGGTTTAGACTTAGGGACCCATGTTTCTTTAGGCCTTTTTACCTACATACAAAATCATAATAAATATATATATAAGAACAAACTGTAATGTTATTATAAAATAAATATACTTACTGACAGTTTTTGTTTTCTAATGCCTTGAGCTGGTTCCCTGATATTTCCATAATGTTCATGTCCTTACCTCCAAATGTTATTGGCATCTTGCACCCTTTTTTGTTGTGGCCATATTCACCACACCTTTTGCACCTCACCTTGTAAGGCCTTCTCTTAAGTCTAGTTGGATTCACACCTCCTTCAACCTCTCCTTGGCTCTTCCTCCTAACACTTTGTGGTCTACCAAGTTTGATAGTGTATGCAGGGGGTAACATAGGTGGTTGGTTTTGCTTTTTCCAAAATTCTGATGAAGGTACATGATTAATGATTCCAGCATATGTCTGTCTATAAGCCTCAACGTCATACCACTCATGCACATTATCTAGTGGATCCTGATCATTGTAAAATATGGCTCTAATGCCATGGCAGCAAGGTATACCATTCAATTGCTATTTTCTACACGTGCACTCCTTTGTATATAGGTTAATTGAAAACTGAGAACCAAATGTTTCAATCACTTGATATTTACCATATCCTGCATAAATTGCAATGCAAGCTCTAGAATCAACCTTCAAGCATTCCAACTTCTCAACTATAAATGGACAAATCCTTTTAGAATTCCACTTGTCTGGTCTATCCCTTGCTTCTTGCATCCTCTTCATACAATAGTCCCTAAGTCCTTCCATTAGCCCAAGTATTGGTTTACCTCTTGACACTCCAATTTTGCTGTTAAAAACTTCACATAAATTGTTGCATAACATATCACATTTGGGATAACTACTGAAATAAGCCTTACACCAGTGCACAGGATCTTTGTCATCAAGCTAGGAACATGCTTTGGCATCCATTGTCTTCAATGCTTTGATTGCTAGCTGAAAAGTACCTTCGGTGGTTGCTTTGGCACAATCCCATAACTTCTCTCTAAGTGCCAATCCCCTATGACCTGCAGTTCTGAAGTTGTTATACATGTGCATAAAACAAAATCTATGATCAGATAATGGACTAACATCTTCAAGTGCTCTAATAAGGCCTTTTTGTTTATCTGAGATAAATGTATAAACACTCTCATTTACAATGTTTACATCCTCTTTTAAAATCTTTAAAAACCAAGTCCATGATGCTCTATTTTCCCCTTCAACAACAGCCCATGCTATGAGAAATATATTGTTATTCCCATCTACACCAATCGCAGTAAGCAATACTCCTCCATATGACACTTTTAAGAAGCAACCATCTAACCCTATTAATGGTCTGCAATGTTTGAAACCCTCCTTGCACGCACCCAAACAAACATATATTCTTTCAAATACTGGTTTTCCAGTAGCCAATGTACAATGTGCAGCATCTAATACAACAGTACTCTCTGGATTCTTCTCTTTCAACTCTTCCACATAGTTATATAGATTTGCAAATTGTTCAACAATAATACCCTCAATAATAGTTTGAGCCTTCTTTTTCACCCTATATGCCTTGTGAGTAGAGACATCTAGTTGATGCTTTGCTAAAGATCCCTTTGTGCCCCAACAAGTAAGCCATATAATTCAAGTCGGTCATTGTTGTAGTCTCAAAATTACAATAATCAATATAACTCACTTTGCCTCTTGTGTATTCAGTCTCATCCTTAGAAAATTAACCTCCATGATGCAATTTTATTGTGAAGCAACTGTTGAGCATTAACTGACATTCAAGACAATATTAAACTATAATTAGGAACCACAATATAATATAACATTATACAAACAGAGAGGGCTGTCAACATATGATATAACAAATACAAACAGTTTGCTAAATTAACTGCAAATCCGACATGTATGCAAAGGAAAATCTGGCTTCTCTGCTCGCTCCACTGCTGAGCAAGTTACCAAAGGAGTTGATGGAACTGGCCTTGCTGCCACTGTTACAGGTGGGTGGTTTTTTTCTCATCTTTTGCTCTCTTTATATGTTTTTTTTCTTAGATGGGTTGGTCCCAAATATTTTAGCCCAGAAAGACTCTTCTTCTTCTTTTGTGTTTTGTTCCTCTCATGCGCATATATAGTAGTCATTTCAAGATCTTGGCAATGATAAGGAACAAGTTTGAGGACTTGTTAATCATATTAAAGTTTATAACATATAGATTCCATTCAAAATGGATTTTCTGTTGTATTTAATTTTCATTACATTAATTCACCATATTAAGTTTTAACACAAATACAAATTGTATATACAGGGGCGATAGATTTTTGATCACCTCACCAAACCCAACCTACTCAACACCCAAAAAGAGCAAAGTAAAACACATATGAGCTAAAGATTCATCAGGAGTCTAGGTAAAATTAGACGAACACATATGGTTCTTATCATCAATTCACCTGGTATTTTTCTTTTTCTCAGTCTTCTAAGCCAAATAGTTGGGAATTTTCTAAGATTTATGGTTCAGGCAGGTGTCTTTGTGGAGGGGTTACAGAAGGAATATCAACATCTTAGGAAATTGAAATTCAAAAAACCAAGAGTAAAGTGTATTTTTTTAAATTGTAAATAATATTAAAACGAATAGGATTGCAAATTGTAAATTGTAAATAATATTAAAACAAATAGGATTGCAAATTGGGCTGTTGACAATCCTCTCTGTTTGTATAATGTTCAGAAACCTAAAGAAAATATAGCCTTAGGTTGCTAAGATGGTATTTGAACTAAACAAGTACAGCCATAAAATGGTCAGATTACAAATTGGGTACAATTAATGTACATGAAACCCTACAGGGAGTTGGTCTAAAGGAAGCACCAAAGTAGCTTTGTGAAATACATATATACATATATACATACCATATTGGGGCGTTCCATCATCTTTCCATAAACATCGAATCATCCACTCCATTTGTATCTATAGCACTAATTAGAAGTTTAAATCTCACCAAGACATTTGATTAAGACCTTCAAGCTCCTCTGCGGCTCTGCTATGTCTATTCTCCAACATCGATTATGAAGGTTGTTCTCAGATGGGTGTCAAATAGGTTTAATAACTAAAAAGACTATATTAACATTACTGTGGAAGAGAAAATAGTTGACTAACGGAATTCTTTGAAGTTGACTAACAGAAATTAATTTTTAATCTATGAAAAAAAGGAGGAGGAACACTTTTGCATAACTAATGCATTTACGAGGAACAGTTGTACTAAAAAAAAGGTTTAAGGAACAGTTTAGCAAAAACATCATAAATAGGAGGGTCAGATATGCAATTCAATCCTTCTTCATAATTAAAGCAATCTATCGGATTTTTCCTTGTCAATATTTTATTTCTTACCTTTAATGAGTAGCGAATGGAACATACTATAAGAGCATCTCCTCCAACATTAGTAACAAAATAAACTCTTTCAAATTGATGTTTGTTGACCTACGTGGCAATTTGAAGAGCATTATTTGCTATTTCAATATTTTGTGCCTTAATATATTCAATTCAATTAATGCAGTATTTGACTTAAAACAATAATAATTGATAACATTTGAAATAATTAATTAATAACATTCATTTTTAAAAATGAGCCGTACATCAAACTTATCAAGCAAAATAAATGTTTTTTTGCCTTTTTCATGTGATTTTGATTCTCCCAAAATAAAATAAATGGTTTGAAGAGGTAAGGTCAACTTACCCGTTCTGAAAAGGGAGAATGAGGTTGCAGATTTGATGACTAAGGTTGGAGATAAATTTTCTGATGTGACTCACCTATTTGAGTATCCCAAAGTAGTTAAAGAGGCTGTTGGAGATGGTAACCATTTCTTTCTTTATGGCTATTCCAATCTTTATTCATGTGCTTGCAGAGATAGAATTGATGAAGGAGCGTTTTGCTAAGCTACTGCTTGGAGAGGATATGTCAGGGGGAGGGAAGGGAGTTTGTACTGCCCTTGCCATCTCCAATGCCATTACATATCTTTCTGGTATGTTCATTTCTTGAAATTCTGTATCATTCTTTTATTTTCCCTTGTAATTATTAATTAATCTGTTATGGCCAATTTTTTAGTGTCAGCACAAACATACGCTTCTGTTGCTTTTTGTACTGTTCTGCAGCGACAGTGTTTGGGGAGCTTTGGAAGTTAGAGCCGTTAGCACAGCAAAAAAAGTCCATGTGGCTTCGGGAGATGGGATGGCTTATCTGTGTAAGTGATTCTATAGTAGAGCTCATTCCGTCACTGCAGGAATTCCCAGGTGGTGGGACCTTTGAGGTTATGGTGACTCGACCGCGCTTGGATCTATATATAAATATTCCAGCACTCAAGAAACTAGATGGGATGCTACTAAGAATGCTTGACGGGTTTTGTGAATCTGAATTCCATTATGTCGATCGCGACATAGTTGTTGATAGTGGTGAACTCATTGAAGCACATCCTTGGTCTCCATCCTCTAGGAGATGTTCAATTAGGCTTGAAGAGAAATGGTAGTTACCATTCCCCAAAATCCCACCCAGTGGTTTGTCTGAAGAAACAAGGAAGAGATTGCAACAGTTCAGGGAGAACGCCATTCAAATTTTCAAGGCTGCTGTGGCAATTAATAACAGCGTGCTTTTGGAGATGGAAATACCAAATGTTTACTTGAAGAGCTTGCCCAAGGTATGGGTACTGTTTTCTTATAATTTCCTCACATTATTTGAAAACTGAGTAAACTTGAAGGGTGTTTATTCATTCTATTGATCTCTATTTAGCTCAGCAGTGCTGGAATAAAAATGTACTTTAATTGACAGGAGATACGAGAACCGTGCCTTAGATTACTATCACATCCAGTTACTTACATTATGGCGATAGAATTGATCTGTGAAGCTTTAATTCTTGAAGATGTTTCGATGAGTCTGCAAATCTTATCCCATTATAAATCAGTGTCATAATTAAATATATGACACTGATGATGCCACTAATTTGTAATTCTTAGAATCATGTGTGTTTGCAATTAGGGACGTCTATTCTTTAACAATATTTGGCTTATGAAGATGATCTCAGCAGTTCACTTTAATGAGGTTTGTGAATCAAAACAATGATGACCTTTTCCATACAAACTTTCATGAGTGCCAACTCAATTGGGTTTCTTCCCAGAAATATGTTATTGGTCCCGTCATTGTTGCAATATCATCATTTCTACTTTATACTATTACTTACATAAATTTGTGGCATTCTTTCAGAGTGTGAAAGCTTGTCTAGGCGAAACCCTCTACCGTTATATAACTGCCTATCAGTTCTCCCCGGAGTGTCTTCTTGAGTACTTAGAAATGTCATCAGAATACACCACTTTGGAGATAGTAAACAGGATTGAGGCTTCTGTGCACATCTGGAGGCACAAATACTTCAAACAACACTTAAAGCATGCAAAATCTGGCAGGTTATGGGGTGGCAAGGTTAAGGGAAAGAGTAAAGTTTTAGAACAACGAGCTGAAATCCTCCTGCGGAATTTAAAGTTACAGTTTCCTGGCCTCCCACAGACTGCTTTGGACATACAAAAGATTCAATATAACAAGGTATTTTTCTTTACTTAATTTCTTATGCTAGTAAATAGTATTTTTTTTATTGTGCTCCTCCTTAGTTAAATTTACGTCTGATTGTGTTCCTAATGATTATGAAAGTGATCCGGATCTTGACTGTTAGAATTTGTAACAATGACTTAAAAGAATGATCTAATCCATTTCATAAAGCTTTTATTCTTTGAACATGTTAATTTGCAGTTTTGTGTCTCATTTAATTAGAAAATGATGTTAAAAAAACCTTTTCTTTCTTTTTTTTCCCTGGAAAGAAACAAATACAGTATATAGTAGTAGAATTTATGATCAAAGAAAAGGTATAATTTTCTAACTAATCAATTTAGAAATTCATGTGTTCCCTTCAAAGATTAATACTTCAGAAATTATACATATGCAATGCAAAATTCTATCTATAATAATGTTTTTCTATCTTGTTTGATTTATTTTTGTATAAATATCCTTTTGTGGAGTTGATATGAAAGGTTGGACCGCCACGTGATGCATTTGTAGTTTGTATATTGGAACCATTGATCGTTCTGCTTTTATGGTTTGATTGGAGATATTCTGCATCTTATCTACACAGCTGTGCTTAGCTTTTCCAATCTAAATTGAAGATAAGTTCAAACCACAATTCTTTATAGGATGTTGGGCAGTCAATTCTGGAGAGCTACTCTAGGGTGATTGAAAGCTTGGCCTTCAACTTAATGGCAAGGATTGATGATCTCCAATATGTAGATGATGCCGCAAAGCAACATGCAGCAGCAGTTTCACTGCCTAGACCTGGCCGGAGGGAGTTTGCTGCTTCCCTTCCTTTAAAGAAGCATATTTCCCCAAGCGCCCTCCCAGTCCAGTCCACTCCACTCCTTGCGCCTTTCCATTGTCTAGACCAGCACATTGTTCTTCCACTGCGGTCGGAAGCCCAAATTGGTCATCAAGTAAGTGATAATTTTATAAATTAAATTTCTAGGATATGGAAGGGTTCAGTTACGATAAAAGGGCCTTTACAGTATTGGTAGGCCGTAGGCAAGAATTTACCCGAGCTAGATTCAGCTTAAAGACCCTTAAATAGATTCAGCTGAGCTAGTATTGCTGTATTGGTATCAAGTATTGGTGTCTAGCAGTTAGTAAGGGTATAGAGATTTTAAATAGGGAATTGATATTTTCACAATTAAATACGATAGTTTCACGAGATCTCTCACATAAATAATAAATGAGTCTTATACTCATGCGAGACAAATTTTGTGAAAATATCTAATATTATTTGTAGAAATATCAATTCTCTTTAAATAAATAGATGTAAATAAGTAGGGGATTTGATGAGCAAGTAATCGCTCATCAATGATGTATACTTTTAAAATTGCGATTTTTAAGAATAACTTATGTTTTTAAATGTATTCTTAATAGAATTAAAGTTTTAAACTAGAGGTATAAACATGAGCTGTGTTAAAATTATGACAAATTATTAATAAAATATTCATGTTGGATATATATTGTCACTATCACATTTAAACTCTTTTTAATATTAGGTAAAAATTTAAGTTACACTTGCACTGGAGTATAAATGAGGAAAATAGAGTCTATTCACGTAGTCCTAATTTAACGAACACAATTTGTTTTTTTCGTTTGTTTTTTTGGTGTTAAAGAACTGTGACGTGCACAATAAATTAAAGTTAAATAACAATAGAAGAATTATCATTGGGATCTACCAACTATTTACGAATGAGACTCCCATTTATCATTCTACAAGTATCTATTTATATATCCAAAAACATGAATGATGTTATTAAATACTTCATTCGCTATAAAATTAGATACATTTTAGCTTTTTAGAATCAATTCAAGAAATTTTAAATTTTAAAATTGATATAAAGTTATTTACTTTTAATACAAATATATATAATAATTGTAAATTAATTATAACACAGTACTAGATATCATATTTATTGTTTTCAAATGTAGAATAAAATTATATCAATTTTGAGTTTTAAGGTTTTATAAATTGACTTTTAAAAAAAATATATGTCTAATTTTGGAAATAAGGGAGTAGTCTACTACTCATACGAGGGACAATGCTACAACTAAGAAATCAGCAACCAAGAACTTTTTTCTCCACCGAAATAAGCAACCAAGAACCTGCCATTGTGAATTACTCCCGTTAATTTTCCATCATGGATTTCAAAATGAGGGGCCCTTGGTCTGAAATTCAAGTTGTTGGGCCATGATACTTTATATATTGGGTCGAATTGAATGGACCCATTTCTTGGGTTATATTTATCATATCTTAAACGTATTGGGCTGGACTGTTGGGCTGATTCATCAAGCAAATAATATCATGGCTTGGGCTTTGACCAGTAATGATGAATAATATATCAGTTGACTGTTATCTCTGTCACCGTCTGCATGACATTAATAAGGATGGGACAGTATTAGCCGGCGGTGGACAAAGGTGATGGAGTAGCAGGTGAATCACCGGCAGTGGGAAAATTGTGTCAGTAGGTAGTGGGTGGCACGGGAAACCGGGTTGGGAGTATATGAGGCAATGATCACACAAAATAAAAGGTAACTAAATTATTTTCTCTCTCAAGACACTAGATATTATTTTCCTTTATTGTTAACCTTGTGATCGCCTGTACTGACTCTCACGCCGGAGCTATCCCCCGACGGTCGAAGCCGTCAAGTTTTTGGTGTTGTCGTGTTTACTGTGCATGATCGGACATGTCTTACGTGATTGGGACTCGTGGAAAGATCTTGGCGTTAACATTGACGCTAGAAGAAGGGCCTTTTCTAGTGTTCTTGAAGTTTTCAATCACATTTTATAGCTGCTCTACGTTAGAATCTATGGTGAGGAGTAGAACGGTTACCCCTGAAGGACAGCCGATAGCTGTGACTTCATCTTTACAACAAGTATCTGTCAAGGATCGGCTGGGTCCTTCAAAGAGTGCTCATGATAGTACAGCTTCCAAGCATGTTTCAGAAGGTTCTCGTTCAAGAGCCCATGGTGATGCTAAGAGAAGGTTGGTTTTTGCAGCTGAGAAAAGATCTGACCATGGTCGGAGACGGGTAGAAGGCACACCGCCTAGAACCCGATACCAGGATGGTCAGACCGATAAGGCCTCCAAGCTGGCCAAAATGGCAGATGAAGCAGACAAAGCTTTGGAAGTTCTTTTAAAACAAAAGGAAGATATTATCGAACAGATGCTTCATATGGCGGAGATGAAGGACGAAGCGTCCAGTTATGCTCAGTCCGAAGGACAGAGTAAATCCACAGAAAGGTGAACGAGAAGAGGAAAAGAGCCTATAAACTCTAGTTACGAATCTCGAGGACGACCTCGGAATAGAAGAAGATCAAGAAGCCATACACCTGAGATACCGAAGAGGGCACTCCACCCTATCGGTTCTAGGGAACATGGTCGAAGCAACCAAAGAAGCAAGTCCGGAGGGATTCAAGGTGCAGCAGGCCATCAGATTTGGGTTCAGAGCGACGAACAACGAGGCAGAGTACGAAGCGGTGCTCGCAGGGTTACGACTGGCTAAGAGTCTCGTAGTGCAGAGGATAATCATTTTTAGTGACTCACAGTTGGTCGTCAAGCAAGTCTCAGGGGAATACGAAGCTCGAAGTTCGAGAATGGTCAAATATTTGGCAGAGTTGAGAGATCGGCTTCAGTATTTCCTGTCATACGAGTTCCAAGGGATCGAACGTAACGATAATTCTATTGTCGATGCACTGTCAAAGCTGGCTACTACGGATGCGAATATTTTTGATGGATTTGTTTACTTGGAGATTTTGCAGCACCCTAGTGTTCAGCACGAATCGGTAATGTGTATTGATCGTTCCAACTGCTGGTTGACCTCATATCTAGAGTATCTGGCAGATGGCGTTCTTCCTTCGGATCAAATATTGTCCAAGAAAATCAAGTACAAGAGTGCTAACTTCGTTCTTATAGATGGGGATCTGTATCGAAGGGCTTTTTCATCTCCATTGTTGAAGTGTTTGACTCCGTCCGAAGCTGAATATACTCTTCGAGAGGTTCACGAAGAAATCTGTGGCGACCATATAACGGCCAAGTCGTTAGCCTACAAAGTACTTCGTCAAGGATATTACTGGCCTACAATTTTCAAGGAAGCTACGAAGTACGTGAAGAAGTGTGAAAAGTGCCAACTCAACAGTCCGATCCCACATCAACCACCAGAAGAGTTATACTCGATCTTATTTCCTATACCCTTTGCTGTCTTGGGGGTAGATATATTGGGTCCCTTGCCGAAAGCTAAAGGTCAGGTCAGTTTTGTTATAGTCGTCATTGATTATATGACCAAATGGGTTGAAGCGAAGCCACTTAGATTGATAACGGAACAAGAATGTTTAAAGTTTATAAAGGAGTCAGTAGTGTTTCGTTTCGGGATTCCTAAGGTAGTGATATCAGATAACGGACGCCAGTTCGTGAGATCGAAGTTTGAAGCATTTTTGAAGGAACTGGGGGTTCAGCATAGGAAGACTTCAGTAGCTCATCCACAGGCAAACGGGCAAGTCGAAGTGACCAACAGAACACTTCTGAATGGGATCAAGCGTAGATTAGATGAAGCTAAGGGATGATGGCCAGAGGAATTGCTCAGCGTGTTATGGGCTTATCGGACTACACCGAGGATCACAACGGGAGATTCACCTTTCAGGCTAGCCTATGGTACTGATGCCTTGGTTCTAGTTGAAATTGGATCTACAAATCTTCGGGTCAATCAATTTAAGGAGATATACAATGAAGAAGGGCTGAAAATTAATCTGGATTTACTTGAAGAAGTTAGGGAAACAGCTTTGATTAGATTGGCAGCCTATCAGCGAAGAGTGGCTAAGCATTACAATAAGGGGGTAAAGCTTCGTAGGTTTGAAGTGGGAGATTTCGTCCTCAGGGAAATCGAAAATGCCTCAGAATTTGGGAAAGCTAATGCCGAACTGGGAAGAACCTTATGAAGTTATTGAGGTACCAAAGCCAGTGACTTATCGGTTGAGGGCACTGGATGGATCAGAGATAAAGAATACTTGACATGCTGGCAGGCTTCGGAAATACTTCTTGTAGATACAATGTCAGTGTACCGGAAGTCTGTAAATTTTTGAATCATCATCAATAAAAGATTCTTTTTCTCAAATGGGTCTTCTGTTCATTACTGTTCAGTTCACCGGTGTAAGGAGGTTCGGGCGGACTCGCTGACCATTTGATGGTAGCCTTATCAGCAGGTGGTCCTTATGAATTTGTTAGGCCCTTCATGGTAAACAAACTTTATCGGTGTGAGGAGGTTTGGGTGGACTCGCTGACCATTCGATGGTAGCCTTATCGGCAGGTGGTCCTTATGAATTTGTTAGGCCCTTCGTGGTAAACAAATTTTATCGGTGTAAGGAGGTTCGGGTGGACTCGTTGACCATTCGATGGTAGCCTTATCGGCATGTGGTGCTTATGAATTTGTTAGACCTTTCGTGGTAAACAAACTGTAAGACCCCGACTTTTATGAATAAAGATAAATTTTCTATAAATATCATTTTTGAATATTATGGAGTGAATTTGATATAATATTATAATTGTGGGTAATATTTATAAATTTTGCAAAGTATGCAAGTTGTTATATAATATTCGATTGGTCGGGAAATATTCCTTTTAACAGGAAATATTCGTACGACGACACAATCATTGGTGGACCCCACAACGAAATTATTGTCGAATTGAGAAAACGACAAAAATATCTTTTTATAAAATAACGACGAAAGTTTTACCGTTAACTGTTAGAATACCCGGTCGTTAAAATATGGTAATACGCGGGGTTGCACAGTAGCACACGGTATTGCACAGTATTTTTGAATGATTGATTCTTACGTAAGAAGACACTACTTAATAATTTTTACAGTAATTACTGTTCAACATTTTATTTTATTGATTCAATAATTGCTGCATTGATATTTTATATTATTGTTGTTTCAATAATTGTCACTGCACAGTATTTTTCATTATCAAATCAATAAATTATATTATTTGAATAATATTATTAGATAGCATTATTGGCAATGTCTAGAAAGTTCTGTCAAGGAGAGGGTTGGTCACCTAATTGTGCGCCAGTAAGGAGAAATCCTTATCGGAAAGCCCTCTCTTTCCTGGAAACGGCCTGGTTGTCATTTATTGTGATTCTGTAATATTATTTGTGAATAATTAATTATTGATTTATATGATAAGAAAATATTTATTTTATGTGGACATAAATGATGGATAGGAAAATATTTATTTTATGTGGTTATAAATGAAAAAATTAATGTTGAGGTATTTTATCAGTATTTTGTCGGATTGGAGGTATTAAAAAATCAAATCGGTGTTCTTAAAGCTTTATTACGTGAGTTATAATTTTAATCCGACCGTTGGATCATTGTGATTTTTGGATGTGTTATACATATATAAGTTGAGTATATGTCCACAAATTTTGAACCCTTAAAAATTAACGTATGATTTGTTATGAATTTTATGAGGTATTAAAAATCATCTGTTTGTAGATTTCGGATATTTTCTGTCTAGAATTTGGAAGAACTTAAACTTACAAAGTTGTAGAGAATTTAATTTCCTATGGAATAGACATGAGATTCAAATTTTTCTGATAAAAGGGCTATTTATTATGAATTTATGAAGTTTCGAAAAATAAAATATTTTTATTAAAATTATGGGTGGGACCCACTTTTGTTTTTTATGGAAAATCTTTGCTGGAGTTCAATTGTGATGTGCTGAGTTTTTTTCAAAAGAAGTGTTCTTTCAGAGATGGCGTGTAAAAATAATAATATTATTATTTTATTATTTAGTCTCCTTTGGCGTTCTAGCATTTTTCAATAAATAGGGTGCTTAGTTAGAATTAAAAATCACACCAGAATCAGAGAATTATTTTCTATAATCTTGAGCGTATTTCTTTCGAATTTTAGAAAACTTTGAGCGTAGAAAATAGTGAAAATTTTCTTCAAGAATATCCCCGCTATACTAGTTGGAATACTCTTCTTTTCAAGGTAAGGGATGTTATTTTTGTTCAATATTCGCTTGAAATAATATTTTTTTCCATACTCTGTAGTATGTAAGTAATATTATTTCGTTTCAGATTTCGAATTTTATACTCGTTTTGTTAAAATTTTGGTTTCTATACTCCATGAAATTAGTAGAATATCCTTGATATTTACGCTTCATCCAGTATTTTTTCATGTAAATATTATTCTGAGCATTCTCGATAAGTTTTTAATTTTTTCATGTCGGAGTACTATTCACGAGGTTACTATTCCCGAAGACTATTCACGGGGTACTATTCACTTGATACTATTCACCCGGGGTACTATTTATGATAAAAATTGATTCGTTTTGTAAGACCCCAACTTTTATGAATAAAGATGAATTTTCTATAAATATCATTTTTGAATATTATGGAGTGAATTTGATATAATGTTATAGTTGTGGGTAATATTTATAAATTTTGCAAAGTACGCAAGTTGATATATAATATTCGATTGGTCGGGGAATATTCGTTTTAACAAGGAATATTCGTACGACGGCACGATCATTGGTGGACCCCACAATGAAATTATTGTCAGATTGAGAAAACGACAAAAATATCTTTTTATAAAATAACGGCAAAAGTTTTACCGTTAACTGTTAGAATACTTGGTGGTTAAAATACAGTAATACGCGTTGTTGCACAGTAGCACACGATATTGCATAGTATTTTTGAATTATTGATTCTTACGTAAGAAGGCACTACTCAATAATTGTTACAGTAATTACTGTTCAATAATTTATTTTATTGATTCAATAATTGCTACGTTGATATTTTATATTATTGTTGTTTCAATAATTGTCACTGCGCAGTATTTCCCATTATCAGATCATTCATATTATTTGAATAATATTATTAGATAGCATTATTGGCAATGTTTAGAAAGTTTTGTCAATGAGAGGTTTGGTCACCTAATTGCGCGCCAATAAGGAGAAATCCTTATCGGAAAGCCCCCTCTTTCCTGGAAACGGTCTGGTTGTCATTATTGTGATTCTGTAATATTATTTGTAAATAATTATTTATTGATTTATATGATAAGAAAATATTTATTCAATGTGGAGTTAAACTGAGGAATTTTTAGCATGTGACATTTGTTGAAAGTTGATATTTTATCTTTTCCGATAAAATAATTCATTCAAATATATTATTATAATATTACATTATAGTAGTATGATGTGATTATATAATAGTACGTTTTTTATAATTTGAATGGTAACATTATTATAGTAAATTCATGATATAAAAGTAAAAGGAGGTGGAAGAGAACAAATTGAATTTGAATTCCTATGATGTAAGCGATGATGTCATCGGACGATGATGTAAGCGATGATGTCATCGGACGATGAGGTAAACAGTGATGTAATATGATCGATGATGTCAGTGATGATGTCATAAATTATGGCGAAAAGACTATTTTACCCTTACTCTGCCAAGCCTATAAATAGAAGCTCATTTCTTCATTATTTTTCATCAATTCATTCAAGCTATAGAGAGAGAAAGTATAGAGGGAATAAGAGAGAAAGAAGAAGAGTATTCTGTTACTACACTATTGCAGTATCCAATCTCCTACTAAGGTAAGGAGTATTATTTCTTTCGTATTCGTAAGGGATGTTATTTTTTGTTCAATATTCGTTTAAAATAATATTTTCTTCCATACTCTGTAGTATGTAAGTAATATTATTTCATTTCAGATTTCGAATTTTATACTCGTTTGTTAAAATTGTGGCTTCTATACTCCATGAAATTAGTAGAATATCCTTGATATTTGCGCTTTATCCACTATCTTTTCATAGAAATATTATTCTAAGCATTCTTGATAAGTTTTAACTTTTTCATGTCGGAGTACTATTCACGGGATTACTATTCCCGAAGTACTATTCACGGGATTACTATTCCCGAAGTACTATTTACGGGATACTATTCACTCGAGTACTATTCACCCGGGGTACTATTCATGATAAAAATTGATTCGTTTTCGGTCCAAATTATTTTTGGTACAATATTATTCTTGAATTTTACTCTACAAAGCAATATCATGTTGACAATTTGGACGTTATTGATTTCTAGATAAATTAAATTATAAATCTTTAAAAATTTATCCTTGAACTTGTTTTATTGAATTTTTATATCATTGTCATTATCCTTATGTTTATATTATGTTGAAAGTCATCTGTGGCCTATAGTGCGTAGATGGACTTGGTATGATTATGACCAGGGATTATTCGGTATAATCATGATCGTAATGTTATAAATGATGTGGTAAAAGTCCTCATTGGCTCGTAGTGCATTGATGGACAGTTGTTGGCATGATCATGACCATTGATGAATACACGAATATCCTTGGCCCGTAGTGCATGTGTAAGACCCCGAATTTTATGAAATAAAAGTATTCAATTTTTCTTATAATTATTATTCAGTAAATGGTTAAATTGATAAAAGTTTAAAGTTATGAGTGAAATATGTTTTTTTTTCAAAATAAGCAAGTGGTTATAAAATAATCATTGTTGTCGGGGAATATTCGTTTGGTCGTGGAATATTCTTTCTGTCGGGGAATATTCGTACGACGGCGCAGCCATTTGTGGGCCCCATAACAGAATAACTGTCGGGTGAAGAAAACGATAAATTTAAGTTTTTACAAATAACGGCGTAGTTGTTACCGTTAACACTGTTAGAATACCCGGTGGTTAAAATACAGTAATACGCGTTATTGCACAGTAGCACACGGTATTGCACCAATTATTGATTCTTACGTAAGAAGGCACTACTCAATAATTGTTACAGTAATTACTGTTCAATATTTTATTTTATTGATTCAATAATTGCTACGTTGAAATTTTGTATTATTGTTGTTCAATAATTGTTGCTGCACAGTATTTTCCATTATCAGATCAATAATTCATATTATTTGAATAGTAATATTAGATAGCATTATTGGCAATGTCTAGAAAGTTCTGTCTAAGGAGAGGTTTGGTCATCTAATTGCGCGCCAGTAAGGAGAAATCCTTATTGGAAAGCCCCCTCATTCCTGGGAACGGCCTGGTTGTCATAAATGTGATTCTGTAATATTATTTGTGAATAATTAATTATTGATTCATATGATAAGGAAATATTTATATTATGTGGATATAAATGAGGGATATATTTTTGTGGTTAAAAATGAAGGAGTTAATGTTGAGATTTTTATCCGTATTTTTATCGGAATGGAGGTATTAAAAATCAGGGTTTTTGAGATATTTTGCGGGGGTAATAATTTTTAATCCGACCGTTGGATCGTGGTAATTTTTGAATATGTTATACATATATAAGTTGAGTATATGTCCATAAATTTTGAACCGTTAAAAATAAACGTATGATTTGTTATGAATTTTAAGAGGTGGCTGATTCGGAAATCAGGTTATAAATCATTTTTGGTGGAAAATTCTAGAATTGGTGGGCCCCACTTGTGGTTGGTGAAGAAATGTGCTGAATTATATTTCAAATGTGGTGGGTGGGAATAGTAGCAGGTAAAGCCATCAGGTTGCAGGTCAAACCTACCAAAATTTTCCTATAAATAGAGGGCTAAGTTAGAATTGAAAATCACACCAGAAACATAAGCTTTCTCTCTTTCTCTCTCTATATTATGAAGCATATTTTGTGAGTTTTTAGATACTTGGTGAGTTTCTATTCATCAGTGCAAGATTCCTTCAGCATCATATCCGATATCCAGTCAGAAGTACTGCTCTTTTGAGGTAAGGGATAGTAAGGGATTGTAAGGGATAGTAATGGATTTTAAGGGTTGTTATGATTTTCAGTTTCGTAATTTTTCTGATCTTCAAAAATTCTGGAAAAATTCAAAATGATATTTTGATGAGTTTTCTTGATTGTGTTCAAAAATGGTGATTTTTAGATGTATAGATTGAGAGTTATGAATTTTATGAGAAAAGACTATTTTAAAAGTAACCGCTTATAATTCCTTGTGGTTAACTCCAAAATTGATGAAATTTTTATTGGGAGTACATGTATATGATAGAAGTATACTCTGTAAATTTTGGAATTTTTAGACAAAAGTACAATTTTTGATAAATGTCTAAATATTCGGCTGTTTTGGCCATATGAAAAATAGTAAATGACTTTTAAAAATTCTGAGAAAAATATATGTTCACTATGGGACTATATTATGCTAAATCCCAGAAAAGAAATATTTTTGGAACTGATTTGGTATTTTTCATGAAAATGGTCTAGCTATGAGTAAATGAATTAAATATGTTTTGTGAAGAAAGAAAATTGGAAAATAGGATTTTATGGCTTGAGAATCCTATATATGAGGTATATGCAGATTTTTGATGAGGGTTTTGGTTATTGATGATGAAATCTTAAGAGTAGGCATTTTATGATGATTAAATGCATTATTTAGTAAAGTGTAAACAATTAAAATAAATTGTTTATAAGCTTAAGAAATATTATTCTTTCAATATCATTATACCGAAATATTGGTATGTATATTATTGTGGAATTTCTACCTTTTTCATGTCAGGGTTACTATTCACGAGTTACTATTTATGAGTTACTATTCACGAGTTACTATTCATGAGTTACTATTCACGACAAAATTGGTTTCTTTTTCTAACCAAATTATAGTTGATTTATGAATATTACTCTTGAGATTAAATCTATATGTTGATCATATTGTTTTTATTATCATATATAACATTTTTATAACCTTGATGTTGAAATTCTTTTTCGCTTGAGTGTAAAGATGGGTAGATTATTGGTATGATCATGACTAGGTTTCTCTTTGGCCTGTAGTGCAAAGTTGAATTGTGACTGGTATGATCATGACCATTGAATTTATAATTGAATATCTTAAGCTTAAGTGCAAAGGTGAATTGATCAATATGGTTATAATTATTGTTTATATAAATTCTGAAATGATTATATATTTCTTTGAGATATGAATATATTTGGCCTGTAGTGCAAATATGAATTGTTGATGAATATCTTTGGCATGTAGTGCAAAGATGGCCTGTTGATGAATATCTTTGGCATGTAGTGCAAAGATGAACTGTTGTTGAATATCTTTGGCCCGTAGTGCAAAGATGGTTTGTTGATGAATATCTTTGGCCCGTAGTGCAAAGATGGATTTGTTAGTATGATTATAAACAGGAATTGTGATTTGGTATAACCATGATCTTTGATGTTTCAGGTAAAGACAGGTGATGAAAATATTCTTCGTCCTGGGTGCGAAGAAAAATTTATAGTCACAATTATGATTATGAGTTATTCATATGATTGTGGAAAGGAACTGTTGAGTGATGTTACATGGATAAAATATTGTTGGTGGATTTTTAACATGGAGAAGATAATAGACTTTATAGTCTATTTGACTCTTCTAATGGATTGCCCATTCCGCTGCAACTATGGTTGAAATTTTTATCATTTACCATATGTTCTAAATCTCTGATTTATTATTGATGAAGGCTATTGATAATTTAATTATCTTTAGTCATGATATTATTTACTGAGCTAGTTGTGCTCACCCTTTTGCTTCACAATTCCTTTCAGGTAATAAGAGTGTAGCTGGGTCGAGCGAGGGTAACGGGAAAATAGAACGGTGGTCTCTAGCTGTGGATGTTCTCCCAAAGCAGTATAGAAAAGTTCATTTAGTAGTTATATTTGGTGAATCCAATAGGGTAAGGTGTACCCAACGTTGGAAGGGTGGTTTGCCACTATCATACAAGATGTCTAATGACATACAACCTCGTGTCATCATAAGACAGGGATGTGCTCATCCACTTGCTGAGTATATCTATGGGCACTACCTATATAATCTTGGTGTTTGTTTGAAGTATAATTCTCAATTAGAGACAGTAGAGATAATGATATGTCAAGAGAAGACTCACCATTGGGAAGAATATGATAGTAATCTTCTCGTTTTTCTTTGGGGTCTATTGGGTCAACCAAGGATAATTCTGTGGCCATATGATATCTATCATAACCTAGACGCGTGGCCTCCCATGTACGAAGGTTTCCTTGAGCACTTTTCAAAGATTCTAATTTCTAAAACAGTTTTTGACTATACCTTTATGTAAGGTGTCATTGTGAGGTGATGTCCACGGTTGGATCATGAGTCACATTTCGTATATATTTGTATCCAAACTCACAGCATATGTGTTGTTGTATTTTGCACGACAATTGTTGTAATAAAGTTGTAGTTATTTTCTTACCATGTATTTGGCGACTCAGAATGGGTTGGGTGGAATGGACCTATTTTGGGGTCGTTACATTTGGTATCAGAGCTATAAGTAAATAGCCCCGAGCCTCTCGCTGGTGACTTCCTGTTGATGGGGGATGCACCGAAGCCAGACTCTCCGTAGGGGACGCCGTTCTGCGGTGGCAAACTGATAGGTATCAATGTAAGGTGCTGACATAGGTTGGTGTCCAGAGTTTCATTTGGTATCAGAGCTTAGGGATATGATCTCTGGCGAAGATCGGGGAATAGAACTAGGAGGGGAGAGATGAGTAAATCCTTCGCTAGTGTGTCCTACCTAAGCTTATTTGTTGGTCAGTCATAATTTCGAGATATTATGTGATAGGTTAATTTGTTTAATTAACCCTTATTTTATGGCAGTATTTGAAAATGGCAGCTGAGAATGCTAACAATGGAGTGAATGAGACTGTGGGGATACCTCTAATCACTAACCATGATAATGTGATGTCAGACGAAGAAGGAATTAGAGATATCTATGTGGTGAGTGAAGAATTGATAGTTGCACCCGAGATAGTCGCAGAGGTAACAGCTGAGACTGAGGAAGAAGAAGTACCAGAGGAGAGTTTATTAGAGGTATTATATGATCAAAATGTAGAATTTCAAAATCGTATTCATGAGTTAGAAGAGCAGGCAGAAGAACGACAGGCGGTCGTGGAACAAAAAGATGCAACAATTCAAGCTTGTGTTACCCGATATGTGATGCTTGAACAGAAGCATTCTTTGGCAGAGTATAAGATGATAAAAATGGAATCTGAGCTGAAAGAAGAAAAAATTGAACGAGTGAGAATAAGTGATGCATGGGCAAAAGCCGCACGACACGTGGATATTGTGGAAAGAGATGTTCGATCTAAGAAGGCTAAAATAGATGATATGAATTTCTCTTTTTGGAAAGCAATTGGGAGAACCCAACATCGAGTTTTGAATTACCCTGTACATAGCGGTCAACCTGAATCCGATATGGATCGAAGATTGATGATTCAGATCATGAATGAGGAGTACGAAGAGGCAGTTAAGGGAGGAATATGTCCTATAGAAAGGTATATTCCAACGGTAATGATGACGCCAAATGCTGCTCCAGACAAGTCAAAGCCGAGTAGTTCGAGGGATGGCGGTTGTCATGACTTCCCAACAAATGAGGAACCCAAATGAAGTTATCATGGGAGAAGAGCAATGGAGAAATCATGATGATCTGAGAGATAGAATTTGAAATGGAAGCAAGGTATTCTCAACTCTTCGAAATACCAGGTACGTAAATTTCGGGGACGAAATTTCATAAGGAGGGGAGATTGTAAGACCCCGAATTTTATGAAATAAAAGTATTCAATTTTTCTTATAATTACTATTCAGTAAATGGTTAAATTGATAAAAGTTTAAAGTTATGAGTGAAATATGTTTTTTTTTTCAAAATAAGCAAGTGGTTATAAAATAATCATTGTTGTCGGGGAATATTCGTTTGGTCGTGGAATATTCTTTCTGTCGGGGAATATTCGTACGACGGCGCAGCCATTTGTGGGCCCCATAACAGAATAACTGTCGGGTGAAGAAAACGACAAATTTAAGTTTTTACAAATAACGGCGTAGTTGTTACCGTTAACACTGTTGGAATACCCGGTGGTTAAAATACAGTAATACGCGTTATTGCACAGTAGCACACGGTATTGCACCAATTATTGATTCTTACGTAAGAAGGCACTACTCAATAATTGTTACAGTAATTACTGTTCAATATTTTATTTTATTGATTCAATAATTGCTACGTTGAAATTTTGTATTATTGTTGTTCAATAATTGTTGCTGCACAGTATTTCCCATTATCAGATCAATAATTCATATTATTTGAATAGTAATATTAGATAGCATTATTGGCAATGTCTAGAAAGTTCTGTCTAAGGAGAGGTTTGGTCATCTAATTGCGCGCCAGTAAGGAGAAATCCTTATTGGAAAGCCCCCTCGTTCCTGGGAACGGCCTGGTTGTCATAAATGTGATTCTGTAATATTATTTGTGAATAATTAATTATTGATTCATATGATAAGGAAATATTTATATTATGTGGATATAAATGAGGGATATATTTTTGTGGTTAAAAATGAAGGAGTTAATGTTGAGATTTTTATCCGTATTTTTATCGGAATGGAGGTATTAAAAATCAGGGTTTTTGAGATATTTTGCGGGGGTAATAATTTTTAATCCGACCGTTGGATCGTGGTAATTTTTGAATATGTTATACATATATAAGTTGAGTATATGTCCATAAATTTTGAACCGTTAAAAATGAACGTATGATTTGTTATGAATTTTAAGAGGTGGCTGATTCGGAAATCAGGTTATAAATCATTTTTGGTGGAAAATTCTAGAATTGGTGGGCCCCACTTGTGGTTGGTGAAGAAATGTGCTGAATTATATTTCAAATGTGGTGGGTGGGAATAGTAGCAGGTAAAGCCATCAGGTTGCAGGTCAAACCTACCAAAATTTTCCTATAAATAGAGGGCTAAGTTAGAATTGAAAATCACACCAGAAACATAAGCTTTCTCTCTTTCTCTCTCTATATTATGAAGCATATTTTGTGAGTTTTTAGATACTTGGTGAGTTTCTATTCATCAGTGCAAGTTTCCTTCAGCATCATATCCGATATCCAGTCAGAAGTACTGCTCTTTTGAGGTAAGGGATAGTAAGGGATTGTAAGGGATAGTAATGGATTTTAAGGGTTGTTATGATTTTCAGTTTCGTAATTTTTCTGATCTTCAAAAATTCTGGAAAAATTCAAAATGATATTTTGATGAGTTTTCTTGATTGTGTTCAAAAATGGTGATTTTTGGATGTATAGATTGAGAGTTATGAATTTTATGAGAAAAGACTATTTTAAAAGTAACCGCTTATAATTCCTTGTGGTTAACTCCAAAATTGATGAAATTTTTATTGGGAGTACATGTATATGATAGAAGTATACTCTGTAAATTTTGGAATTTTTAGACAAAAGTACAATTTTTGATAAATGTCTAAATATTCGGCTGTTTTGGCCATATGAAAAATAGTAAATGACTTTTAAAAATTCTGAGAAAAATATATGTTCACTATGGGACTATATTATGCTAAATCCCAGAAAAGAAATATTTTTGGAACTGATTTGGTATTTTTCATGAAAATGGTCTAGCTATGAGTAAATGAATTAAATATGTTTTGTGAAGAAAGAAAATTGGAAAATAGGATTTTATGGCTTGAGAATCCTATATATGAGGTATATGCAGATTTTTGATGAGGGTTTTGGTTATTGATGATGAAATCTTAAGAGTAGGCATTTTATGATGATTAAATGCATTATTTAGTAAAGTGTAAACAATTAAAATAAATTGTTTATAAGCTTAAGAAATATTATTCTTTCAATATCATTATACCGAAATATTGGTATGTATATTATTGTGGAATTTCTACCTTTTTCATGTCAGGGTTACTATTCACGAGTTACTATTTATGAGTTACTATTCACGAGTTACTATTCATGAGTTACTATTCACGACAAAATTGGTTTCTTTTTCTAACCAAATTATAGTTGATTTATGAATATTACTCTTGAGATTAAATCTATATGTTGATCATATTGTTTTTATTATCATATATAACATTTTTATAACCTTGATGTTGAAATTCTCTTTCGCTTGAGTGTAAAGATGGGTAGTGTGAGACCCCAGATTTTATGAATAAATATTTAATTTTCTCGAAATATTTTTTTTAATATTATGGTGTGGATTTGAGATAATGTTATAGTTGTGGGTAGTATTTATAAATTTTACAAAGTATGCAAGTTGTCATATTATATTCGATTGGTCAGGGAATATTCTTTGTGTCGGGGAATATTAGTACGATGACACAATCATTGGTGGACCCCACAACGGAATTATTGTCGGATTGAGAAAAACGACAAAAATATTTTTATGAAAATAACTGCGAAAGTTTTACCGTTAATACTGTTGAACTACTTGGTAGTAAAAGTACAGTAATACGCGTGGTTGTATAGTAGCACACGGTATTGATTATTGATGCTTATGTGAGAAGTTACTCAATTTTGTTTATTTTATAGACTCCCATTTACCTATTTTTCAAAATAATCGGTAGAATTTATTTAAAGGTGGGGCCCACATGTGGGGGCCATATGTGGGGCCCATATGTGTTAAAAAACTGATTTTAGAAATGGGGGTGGGAGAGAGTTACGTATGGGGAAGGAGTTTATATATATAAGATTGTGATGTGTGTGTATATATATAATATTATATTTGTTAGTGGAGAGTGGTGGGAGAAAAAGGAAGAGTGAAAGTGATGTATGTGAGTGGAAAATGGTGGAAAAGTGGTAGTGTGATAGTGATGTGTAAGAGTGTAGTGAATTTGATTATTGGTGGGTGGGGGATTGATGTTGGTTATGGGGGAGAAAAATTAAGTGGTGTATATATAATATTGATTTGTATAATATGAAAACATGTGTTTATATATATGTATTATATTTTAATTTTTGTTGTGATTTTATTGGTTAGATGATTGACTTAATTGTTAGTTGATTGAAAAATAATTTTGTAAAATTATTTCATCCATGAATAGTGCCTTTCTATTCTCCTATAAATAGAAGCTCATTCCTTCATTATTTCTTACAAATTCACTGAAACTCCAGAGAGAGAAAATTATAGAGAGAAGCTATAGAGAGAAAATCTATAGAAGAAGAGAAGTCTGCTCCCTCACTACTCCTATATCCAGTTTCTTTCAAAGGTAGGAAATATTATTTCTTTCTTTCATCTTCATGAAGAGAACTTCTGTTGTTCCATTCTTTGTTATTATGTTGGAATAACCTGTTTATGCGAAGTACCGCATACTTGGTGAAATTCTTCTATTATTCCATTTCTTATTATTCTGCTGGAACATCCTGTCTGTGCGTTATACGCCGGACCTGGTTCCGTCTTTACTATTCTGTTGGAATATCCTGTCTGTGCTTTACGCCGGACCTGGTTCCATCTTTATTATTCTGTCTTTATTATTCCGTTGGAACATCCTGTCTGTGCTTTACGCCGGACCTGGTTCCGTCTTTATTATTCTGTTTTTATTATTCTGTTGGAATAACCTGTCTATGCGAAGTACCGCATGCATGGTGATTTCTGTTGTTATTCCATTCTTTATTATTCTGTTGGAACATCCTGTTGGTGTGATTTTCACCTGACCTGGTTCCGTTATTATTATTCTGTTGGAATAACCTGTCTATGCGAAGTACCGCATGCATGGTGATTTCTGTTGTTATTCCATTCCTTATTATTCTCAGTTGGTTAAAACTTTGACTTCTATACTCCATGATATTAGTGGAATATCTTTGATATTTGCGCTTCATCTAGTATCTTTTCATGGAAATATTCTTCTAAGAATTCTTGAATTTTACGCCACAAAGCAGTATCATATTGACAATTTGGACGTTGTTAATTCTTGGATAAATTAATTCTTGAACTTGTTTTATTGAATTCTTATATCATTGTCATCATCCTCATGTTTATAAAATGATGAAAGTCATCTGTGGCCTGTAGTGCATAGATGGACTTGGTGTGATTATGACCAGGGATTATTCGGTATAATCATGACCGTAATGTTACAAATAATGTGGAAAAAGTCCTCATTGGCCCGTTGTGCATTGATGGACAGTTTTTGGTATGATTATGGCTATGGATTCTCTTTGGCCGTAGTGCAGAGATGAATTGTTTTATGGCATGATCAGGACCGTTGATGAAAACATGATTATCTTTAGCCGTAGTGCATGGATAATTCATGGTCGTGATACTAAAGAATATCCTTGGCCGTAGTGCAGGGGTGATTCGATGATGTGGATTATTTATTAAGCTGAGTCCCAGCGATATAAGTCATGAAAAACCTTTTAAATCATAAAAGATAGTAGATTTTATTTTCTACTTGACTCTTTTAATGGATTGCTTGTTCCGCTGCAGTTAAACTTGATGTCTATTATATTTTATCAGTTTAACATTGTTGAAGGCTAATGATAATTTATTCTGTATTATCTTAGTCATAATATTTCTTACTGGGCTAGTTGAGCTCACCCTTTCTTTCACTGTTCTCTTCAGGAAATGAGAACGTAGCTGGGGCAAGTCGGGGAACGGAGTGATGGTCCGAATGATAGTATTAGTTAGTAGTCCTCACTATTCTATGTAATAGTGTGTTAATAAATGTAATGAGGACTCCTTTTGAGTATGAATACTCTCTAGAAAATAATATTTGTATTCAAACTCACAGTTTATGTTTTGTCGTATTGTACACGACAGTTGTATTAGTAAGTTGTATTTGTATTCTGTACTTTGCATCTGACGACCCAAGATGGGTGATGTATGCCTAATTTTGGGGGCGTCACAGTTGGTATCAAAGCTTAGGGATATGATCCCTGGCTAGGATGTGAGAATAGAACTAGGAGGGGAGAGACGGAAAATTCTTTCGCTAGTATGACCTACCTAAGTTTTATTTGGTATTTAATTGGTCGGTCAGAATATAGGAATAATATGTTACATGTCGATTAACCTTTGTTTTGTGACAGTATTTGTAAATGACATCCGAAAATGTTGAGATAAACAATGAAGCACATGAGAACGTGGAGACACCTCTAATCACCAACCAGGTTAATGTGATTAGAGATATCCATGTGGTGATTGAGGAAATAAAAGTTGCACTCAAGCTAGTCGCAAAGGTATCAACTGAGAGTGAGGAAGAAGAGGAAGCTGAGGTTGATTTATTAGAAGAACTTATTGATCAAAATGTAGAATTACAAAATCATATTCATGAGTTAGAAGAGCAGGCTGAAGAACGACAGGCGATCGTAGAACAAAGGGATGCAACAATTCAAAATTGTATTACCCGATGTGCGATGGTTGAACCGAAGCACTCTTTGGCAGAGTATATGATATTAAAGCTGGAATCTGAGAATTCAAATGTCAAGGAGCAGCTGAAAGAAGAAATAACTGAACGAGTGAGAATGAAAGATGCATGGGTAAAAGCCGCACGACGCGTTGATATTGTGAAAAGAGAAGTCCGATCCAAGAAAGCTAAAATAGATGATATGTAAATATTTTTTTTCGACAGCAATTGGGAAAATCCAGCATCGAGTTTTGAATTACCCTAACGAGGAATCAAATGAAGTTATCACGGGTTAGTTAATTATAAATTCTTGTGAAGTCTATACCTTATTAGATACCGGTTCTACCCATTCATTTATCTCTCTTGCTTGCGCTCAACGTTTAAATTTGACTTCGAAGAAATTAGACTTTGACTTATTGGTTGAAACTTCGATAGTAGAAACCTTCGTTACATCCACTATTTATAAATCTTGTTCAAATTAACACTTTCACGTTACCTGTCGATCGTATCTCTTTGAAAATACTTGCCTTTGATGTGATTTTAGGAACGATTGGTTAACTACTCATCATTCTTTTCGTAAGGTGGTTAACTTTCATATTCCTAACCACCCTGTTATGCGGATTCAAAGTAACCAAACCACTAAAGTCAATCATTGTCATATCAAGCCATAAATAAAGAGCCCGATCCTTTAGTTGTTGACTTTCTTGTGAGGAATGCACCGAAGCTAGACTTTCGGTAAGGGACGTTGTGAATAACGGTGACAAGTTAATAGATATCAATGTGACGTTTTATCCAAGTCTTGGACGAGAGTCACAGTTTTGAATGATATTTCTATTGTTAATAAATTTCTTGACGTATTCTTGAAGACTTCTTAGCTTACCCCTAGAACGTGAAATTGAATTTTGTATTGACCCTAGTACAAAACCCATTTCTTAAACCCTCAAATATTTATTCAACTAAAGCGAACATAACATGCGCCAAAGACGTTGGCTCGAGCTGTTAAAGATTATGATCATACCATACCATCGTGGAAAAGCGAACGTGGTAGCTGATGCGTTGAGTAGAAGATCGTATGCGGTTACAAGTGCGAATAAACTAACCCACGTGAAGATAACGAATATATGATTAGAATCGATTTTAATCGATAAAGTTAAAGCCGCTCAAGCTACATACTCAGAGCTGATAAATGTGAAGAAGAAGGTTCAAGAGGGCGTTATTCTAAAAGCAAGAATCGACGAAGAGAGGAAATCTCAACTCTCGATTTAATTGGCCCATTTGAAATCCTCGATGAAGTAGGAACTGTGGCTTATAAACTCGTTTTACCGCCAAGTATGTTGCGTGTTCAGAACGTTTTTTTTTACGTAAAAATGTGGACGACCCGAACCATATTATTAATTTAGAACCGGACGAGATAACAGAAGATTTAACGTATGAGGAGATACGTGTTAACATCTTGGATAAGAAGGATCATATTCAACGCTCAAAGGTTATACCTGAAGAATTCGAAGTCAAGGTATCCTCACCTGTTCGGCATACCAGGCACGCACGTAAATTTCGAGGGCGAAATTCCATAAGGAGGGGAGATTGTGAGACCCCAGATTTTATGAATAAATATTTAATTTTCTCGAAATATTTTTTTTAATATTATGGTGTGGATTTGAGATAATGTTATAGTTGTGGGTAGTATTTATAAATTTTGCAAAGTATGCAAGTTGTCATATTATATTCGATTGGTCAGGGAATATTCTTTGTGTCGGGGAATATTAGTACGATGACACAATCATTGGTGGACCCCACAACGGAATTATTGTCGGATTGAGAAAAACGACAAAAATATTTTTATGAAAATAACTGCGAAAGTTTTACCGTTAATACTGTTGAACTACTTGGTAGTAAAAGTACAGTAATACGCGTGGTTGTATAGTAGCACACGGTATTGATTATTGATGCTTATGTGAGAAGTTACTCAATTTTGTTTATTTTATAGACTCCCATTTACCTATTTTTCAAAATAATCGGTAGAATTTATTTAAAGGTGGGGCCCACATGTGGGGGCCATATGTGGGGCCCATATGTGTTAAAAAACTGATTTTAGAAATGGGGGTGGGAGAGAGTTACGTATGGGGAAGGAGTTTATATATATAAGATTGTGATGTGTGTGTATATATATAATATTATATTTGTTAGTGGAGAGTGGTGGGAGAAAAAGGAAGAGTGAAAGTGATGTATGTGAGTGGAAAATGGTGGAAAAGTGGTAGTGTGATAGTGATGTGTAAGAGTGTAGTGAATTTGATTATTGGTGGGTGGGGGATTGATGTTGGTTATGGGGGAGAAAAATTAAGTGGTGTATATATAATATTGATTTGTATAATATGAAAACATGTGTTTATATATATGTATTATATTTTAATTTTTGTTGTGATTTTATTGGTTAGATGATTGACTTAATTGTTAGTTGATTGAAAAATAATTTTGTAAAATTATTTCATCCATGAATAGTGCCTTTCTATTCTCCTATAAATAGAAGCTCATTCCTTCATTATTTCTTACAAATTCACTGAAACTCCAGAGAGAGAAAATTATAGAGAGAAGCTATAGAGAGAAAATCTATAGAAGAAGAGAAGTCTGCTCCCTCACTACTCCTATATCCAGTTTCTTTCAAAGGTAGGAAATATTATTTCTTTCTTTCATCTTCATGAAGAGAACTTCTGTTGTTTCATTCTTTGTTATTATGTTGGAATAACCTGTTTATGCGAAGTACCGCATACTTGGTGAAATTCTTCTATTATTCCATTTCTTATTATTCTGCTGGAACATCCTGTCTGTGCGTTATACGCCGGACCTGGTTCCGTCTTTACTATTCTGTTGGAATATCCTGTCTGTGCTTTACGCCGGACCTGGTTCCATCTTTATTATTCTGTCTTTATTATTCCGTTGGAACATCCTGTCTGTGCTTTACGCCGGACCTGGTTCCGTCTTTATTATTCTGTTTTTATTATTCTGTTGGAATAACCTGTCTATGCGAAGTACCGCATGCATGGTGATTTCTGTTGTTATTCCATTCTTTATTATTCTGTTGGAACATCCTGTTGGTGTGATTTTCACCTGACCTGGTTCCGTTATTATTATTCTGTTGGAATAACCTGTCTATGCGAAGTACCGCATGCATGGTGATTTCTGTTGTTATTCCATTCCTTATTATTCTCAGTTGGTTAAAACTTTGACTTCTATACTCCATGATATTAGTGGAATATCTTTGATATTTGCGCTTCATCTAGTATCTTTTCATGGAAATATTCTTCTAAGAATTCTTGAATTTTACGCCACAAAGCAGTATCATATTGACAATTTGGACGTTGTTAATTCTTGGATAAATTAATTCTTGAACTTGTTTTATTGAATTCTTATATCATTGTCATCATCCTCATGTTTATAAAATGATGAAAGTCATCTGTGGCCTGTAGTGCATAGATGGACTTGGTGTGATTATGACCAGGGATTATTCGGTATAATCATGACCGTAATGTTACAAATAATGTGGAAAAAGTCCTCATTGGCCCGTTGTGCATTGATGGACAGTTTTTGGTATGATTATGGCTATGGATTCTCTTTGGCCGTAGTGCAGAGATGAATTGTTTTATGGCATGATCAGGACCGTTGATGAAAACATGATTATCTTTAGCCGTAGTGCATGGATAATTCATGGTCGTGATACTAAAGAATATCCTTGGCCGTAGTGCAGGGGTGATTCGATGATGTGGATTATTTATTAAGCTGAGTCCCAGCGATATAAGTCATGAAAAACCTTTTAAATCATAAAAGATAGTAGATTTTATTTTCTACTTGACTCTTTTAATGGATTGCTTGTTCCGCTGCAGTTAAACTTGATGTCTATTATATTTTATCAGTTTAACATTGTTGAAGGCTAATGATAATTTATTCTGTATTATCTTAGTCATAATATTTCTTACTGGGCTAGTTGAGCTCACCCTTTCTTTCACTGTTCTCTTCAGGAAATGAGAACGTAGCTGGGGCAAGTCGGGGAACGGAGTGATGGTCCGAATGATAGTATTAGTTAGTAGTCCTCACTATTCTATGTAATAGTGTGTTAATAAATGTAATGAGGACTCCTTTTGAGTATGAATACTCTCTAGAAAATAATATTTGTATTCAAACTCACAGTTTATGTTTTGTCGTATTGTACACGACAGTTGTATTAGTAAGTTGTATTTGTATTCTGTACTTTGCATCTGACGACCCAAGATGGGTGATGTATGCCTAATTTTGGGGGCGTCACGGGTAGATTATTGGTATGATCATGACTAGGTTTCTCTTTGGCCTGTAGTGCAAAGTTGAATTGTGACTGGTATGATCATGACCATTGAATTTATAATTGAATATCTTAAGCTTAAGTGCAAAGGTGAATTGATCAATATGGTTATAATTATTGTTTATATAAATTCTGAAATGATTATATATTTCTTTGAGATATGAATATATTTGGCCTGTAGTGCAAATATGAATTGTTGATGAATATCTTTGGCATGTAGTGCAAAGATGGCCTGTTGATGAATATCTTTGGCATGTAGTGCAAAGATGAACTGTTGTTGAATATCTTTGGCCCGTAGTGCAAAGATGGTTTGTTGATGAATATCTTTGGCCCGTAGTGCAAAGATGGATTTGTTAGTATGATTATAAACAGGAATTGTGATTTGGTATAACCATGATCTTTGATGTTTCAGGTAAAGACAGGTGATGAAAATATTCTTCGTCCTGGGTGCGAAGAAAAATTTATAGTCACAATTATGATTATGAGTTATTCATATGATTGTGGAAAGGAACTGTTGAGTGATGTTACATGGATAAAATATTGTTGGTGGATTTTTAACATGGAGAAGATAATAGACTTTATAGTCTATTTGACTCTTCTAATGGATTGCCCATTCCGCTGCAACTATGGTTGAAATTTTTATCATTTACCATATGTTCTAAATCTCTGATTTATTATTGATGAAGGCTATTGATAATTTAATTATCTTTAGTCATGATATTATTTACTGAGCTAGTTGTGCTCACCCTTTTGCTTCACAATTCCTTTCAGGTAATAAGAGTGTAGCTGGGTCGAGCGAGGGTAACGGGAAAATAGAACGGTGGTCTCTAGCTGTGGATGTTCTCCCGAAGCAGTATAGAAAAGTTCATTTAGTAGTTATATTTGGTGAATCCAATAGGGTAAGGTGTACCCAACGTTGGAAGGGTGGTTTGCCACTATCATACAAGATGTCTAATGACATACAACCTCGTGTCATCATAAGACAGGGATGTGCTCATCTACTTGCTGAGTATATCTATGGGCACTACCTATATAATCTTGGTGTTTGTTTGAAGTATAATTCTCAATTAGAGACAGTAGAGATAATGATATGTCAAGAGAAGACTCACCATTGGGAAGAATATGATAGTAATCTTCTCGTTTTTCTTTGGGGTCTATTGGGTCAACCAAGGATAATTCTGTGGCCATATGATATCTATCATAACCTAGACGCGTGGCCTCCCATGTACGAAGGTTTCCTTGAGCACTTCCCAAAGATTCTAATTTCTAAAACAGTTTTTGACTATACCTTTATGTAAGGTGTCATTGTGAGGTGATGTCCACGGTTGGATCATGAGTCACATTTGGTATATATTTGTATCCAAACTCACAGCATATGTGTTGTTGTATTTTGCACGACAATTGTTGTAATAAAGTTGTAGTTATTTTCTGTACCATGTATTTGGCGACTCAGAATGGGTTGGGTGGAATGGACCTATTTTGGGGTCGTTACAGCATGGATAATTTGTGGTCGTGATACTAATGAATATCCTTGGCCGTAGTGCAAGGATGATGTGAATTATTTATTAAGCTGAGTCTCAGCGATAAAAGTGATGAAAAATCTTTTAAATCATTTAACACTGTTGAAGGCTAACGATAAATTATTCTGCATTATCTTAGTCATAATATTTCTTATTGGGCTAGTTGAGCTCACCCTTTTGCTTTCATTGTTCTCTTCAGGAAATGAGAACGTAGCAGGGACTAGTCGGGGAACGAAGTGACGGTCCAGATGATAGCATTAGTAGTCCTCACTATTCTATGAAATAGTGTGATAATAAATGTATTGAGAACTTATTTTGAGTTTTAATACTGTCTAGACGATAATATTTGTATTAAAACTCACATCTCATGTTGTATATTTAAGTTTGTATTTGTATTCTGTACCATGTATTTGACGACTCAGAATGGGTGATGTATACCTATTTTGGGGGCGTCACACGTTTTCGGTCCAAATTATTTTTGGTACAATTTTATTCTTGAATTTTACTCCACAAAGCAATATCATGTTGACAATTTGGACGTTATTGATTTCTGGATAAATTAAATTATAAATCTTTAAAAATTTATCATTGAACTTGTTTTATTGAATTTTTATATCATTGTCATCATCCTCATGTTTATATTCTGTTGAAAGTCATCTGTGGCCTATAGTGCATAGATGGACTTGGTATGATTATGACCAGAGATTATTCGGTATAATCATGACCGTAATGTTACAAATAATGTGGTAAAAGTCCTCATTGGCCCGTAGTACATTGGTGGACAGTTGTTGGCATGATTATGACCATTGATGAATACTCGAATATCCTTGGCTCATAGTGCATGGATAATTTGTGGTTGTGATACTAATGAATATCCTTGGCCGTAGTGCAGGGATAATGTGAATTATTTATTAAGTTGAGTCTCAGCGATAAAAGTGATGAAAAACCTTTTAAATCATAAAAGATAGTAGATTTTATTCTCTACTTGACTCTTCTAATGGATTGTTTGTTCAGCTGCAGTTAAACTTGATGTTTGTTATATTTTATCAGTTTAACACTGTTGAAGGCTAACGATAAATTATTCTGCATTATCTTAGTCATAATATTTCTTATTGGGCTAGTTGAGCTCACCCTTTTGCTTTCATTGTCCTCTTCAGGAAATGAGAACGTAGCCGGGACTAGTCGGGGAATGGAGTGATAGTTCAGATGATAGCATTAGTAGTCCTCACTATTCTATGAAATAGTGTGATAATAATTGTATGGAGGATTCCATTTGAGTTGAATACTGTCTAGAAGACAATATTCGTTTTAAAACTCTCAGTTTATGTTTTGTCGTATTTTACACGACAGTTGTATTATTAAGTTGTATTTGAATTTTGTATCATGTATTTGGCGACTCAAGATGGGTGATGCATACCTATTTTGGGGGCGTCACACAAACTTCATCGGTGTAAGGAGGTTCGGGTAGACTCGCTGACCATTCGATGGTAGCCTTACCGGCAGGTGGTCCTTATGAATTTGTTAGGCCCTTCGTGTTAACAAACTTCATCGGTGTAAGGAGGTTCGGATGGACTCGCTGACCATTCGATGGTAGCCTTATCGGCAGGTGGTCCTTATGAATTTGTTAGACCCTTCGTGGTAAACAAACTTCATCGGTGTGAGGAGGTTCGGGTGGACTCGCTGACAATCCGATGGTAGCTTATCTGGTCGGTGGAATCCTGTGGGTTTGTTAGGCCCTTCGTGGTAAACAAATTCCCTATGATGCAGACCTACCTCACACTTCAGTAACGAATAAGTATTGCATTACTTTATTACCTAGTTTTGCTTAAGTGTTGAGTTCGGCTTGCATTATTACTTGACTTGATCTTATCTGTTATATGACTTGCTTTGCTTAGTTATTTTCTTACAGTTTAAGTTAAGTTTAAAAGATAAAGAGCTTGTACATTTTTCAAGTTGATTGATATTGAAATATTGACAAGGAATAAATGTAATGGAGTAATAAGCAACAAAGTTGATATTTCATTAACGTAATTATATTTACATGAAAAGACAGAAATGGGTACAAAAATCCTAAAGGTCATATGTTGGAAGTCAACTTCAGGAGTTGTCTTCGTCTTCAGAAGAATCGAGAATCTTGGGGTCTAATTTGGCAGCAACAAGCTTTGTTTTACCTCGGCTTCGGCAGACCTCATAACCCTCAGAGTACATACGAACGATTTCTTTGTTCAGCTCATCAAATTTTTGGTATTCTGCTTGAATCTGTTGACGTAACTCTTCGGTCAAAGGAGGGTCGAGCTCCTCCAATGCCTGCAGCTTACTTTGAAGCTTGCGACGTCTAATATAGTGTTTTTCCTTGTCAACCCTGGCCTTAACCTGAACTTCATCAATTTGCTTCGCTAAGCTCAAATTAGCGGTGGCCAGCTCTTCGTTCTTATTCTTCAGAACTTCATCTTTATGAACAAAATCAGCGTTCATCCTGGTTAAAGCTTGTTTGCTGGCCTTAGTCGTTTTTAGCTCTTCTTTTATTTGAGCCAACTCCTTCCGAAGATCCTCATTAGTATGGAGGATATCTCCGTTTTGGCCTCTCTCTTGAGCTAGGGCCGAGTTCAGGATGGCGTTCTCTCTCCGGGTAACATCCTCTTCGGCTTCAATTTCTTTATATCTGGGACGAAGTCGCCCGAAGACAGCGTTTGCCTGCAGATGATTAAAGATAATTAGTTAATCTTTGATAAGATGTACACAATTTCAAATAAATAAATTAACAACAAATTTACCTTAGCCTGGTAACTCATGCCTTCATCGATTAAGTCCATAATAGAGCTATTGTCGAACCGATGATCATCGGTATCCCGAACGAATGAATTGAATAGTTGGAAGTGAAATTTGCCATTGAATTGAGGCCATAGAGTCGGTGATGCCATGGCTTCATTTCGAAATTCCGAAGAAGAGGGTTTCGAGGGAGAAGGTCCAGATCGTTCAGGAGTTGGCAACAGGTCAGTGTAGATGTTTTCAAGAGATGGGGATCGGGCGGGAACAGTTTCACGTGGTGGCGACTGGACAAGTGTTGAACTTGGTTGACTATCAGAAGGTTGCTTTCTTTTACGGGAAAGCGAGGGGATGGGCTCAATTTGCTCGTCATCATCAAAAATTTGAATCTCCACTGGGATTGTTGGGGGAGGATCGGATGTGGAGAAAGACACCCGAAGGGCATCGACGGATAGAGGAGTAACTTTAGTTCTTAACTTCTTAACACGAAGGACTCGAGTCCGTTCGTTTAAGGGCATGTCAAGCAAACCTTCTCTGGCAGAAGCAAGATCTGATGGTGTAGAGGGGTGTACAGATGAATGGTGTATTTCTAGGGGAGTGGATCTGGGTTTTTGGATGGCTCTCTTCTTTCGGCGAGGTTGAGTAGATTCTTTGGGTGGAGTGGGATCGTCAGACTGTGGATCAGCAGATTGAAGCTCGGTAGTAGTTACTTCGGTGATGGGAGGGTCAGCCAGTGAGGATTCAACTGTGGGGATTTCAGTAGTTGCTTCTGAAGGTTTCCTAGATAAAAAATCTTCCAAGTCTCTTATATCTGAAGAGGTTGGTTTAATCAAAAACACTGAAAGGAATATATAACAAATAGTCAGAGCCAATGGTGTCAAAAGTCTCAAGAAATTATACAAAGGAGACTTACAATTATGGTCGTACAACCATGCCTGTTTGGTGAGGAGTCCGTAATTCCATTCTTCCTTCGGGAAGTTCTCAAAAAGCTCTATCATTTCGTTTACATGTTCTTCAGGGATATCACCAAAATCTGCAGAAACCTTTTCCTAAATGGACCAGTTAGGCAGAGAAGCAATTTCTGGTCCTTTGATGAAGAACCACCCTTTGTGCCATCCTTTGTTGCTAGATGGGGTAAAAACCAACGAACGTCTCTCGAACTTCTCGCCTGTCTTCGGTGCTTATTTACTCAGAGCCTTAAACCTCTTTTCTCGAGTTTGGCCGATCTTGTAAACAGTGAAGAAGAAGTCGAGAGTGGGTTCAACGCCCACTTCGTGGCAAAAGGTGATGAAAGCAAGGATGTGAATGTATGAGTTCGGCACCAATTGGGTGAATCCAACACCCACAAGCCCAAGCAGAGTAACCAGAAAAATGTGAAGAGGGAATCGAACCCCCTTTTCAAGCAGAATCACCGGTATGGCCATCCAACCTGCCGGACGCTGGTACATTCGTTCATTCGACCCCAGAGCCCTTACTTGATGAGTCTCAATGATCTAGTAGCGAGTCCGAATCTTGCGTAATTCAATCTCGATAACGGTAGAAGAAGTGTTGGCATGAGGATATTGTTCTTTGCTCGAGAAGAATTCGGAGGGGCTGGGAAGCGGTTTCGGAGGCAAAGTTTTCTTACTCGGAGCAATAGTTTCGGGGTTTGAGCTCGAAGCCTCTTTGTTAGGGCTTGGGTTTGGGGGAATGGTGGTAATAGGAGTCACACGAAGGGGATAACTTTGATCAGAACTCTGAGAAGCCATTGTCAACTAGTTGTAGAGAGAAAGAAAGAAATTTGGAGGAAGGAAAAGGCAAGAAGTGCCTGTAATTCAAAATGGCAGGGAATCGTCGAAATTGGGGGGGGTACCTTTTATACCAGGAGGTCATTTCAAACTTTTATGAAAACCGAGGGCGGCGCATTAATGGAAGGTAATGATGATGAAGGGGAAGGGGTAGCGTCCGATTTTGGATTTAATGATTTAACCGGAGTGGGCGTTTCTCGATTAGGCTTCTGGTTTTATTTAAATTATTGGTTGATATCCATCATTTGGGCCTCGGTAAGCTTTAATGTGGACCTCTTTTAATTCTATTATCATTCCTTTCTTCCTGGGCCTCTGTCACTTATACTCTTTCATTAAACATCCTGTTTAATAAAAGACTAGGGGGGCAATGTTGGGCCATGATACTTTACATATTGGGTCGAACCGAATGGACCCATTCCTTGGGTTATATTTATCATATCTTAAACGTATTGGGCTGGACCGTTGGACTGACTCATCAGGCAAATAATATCCTGGCTTGGGCTTTGACCAGTAATGATGAATAAGATATCAGTTGACTGTTATCTCTGTCACCGTCTGCATGGCATTAATGAGGATGAGACTGTATTAGCCGAAGGTGGACAAAGGTGATGGAGTAGCAGATGAATCACCAGCAGTGGGGGAATTGTGTCAGTAGGTAGTGGGTGGCACGGAAAATCGGGCTGGGAGTATATGAGGCAAGGATCACACAAAATAAAAGGTAACTAAATTATTTTCTCTCTCAAGACACTAGATATTATTTTTCTCCATTGTTAACCTTGTGATCGCCTGTACTGACTCTCACGCCGGAGCTATCCCTCGACGGTCGAAACCGTCAAGTTTTTGGTGTTGTCGTGTTTATTGTGCAGAATCAGACGTGTCTTACGTGATTGGGACTCGTGGAAAGATTTTGGCGTTAGCACAAGTAAAATGCCATAATAATTCATATTTGTATTTAATAAAAAGTTATTAAACCTGATTTTAATTTGAATGCATATCATTTTTTTAATTTAGTTGAGTATAAAAATAAGAAATTAAATTTTATATGAAAAATGCATGATTTGGTAACTTTAGGGCTCCCGTGGCCACGGAGGAGTATATATATATATATATATATATATATATATATATATATATATATATATATATATATATATATATATAATGCAAAGTATGAATATAATTTTTTTTTAAAATTTTTTTGCTTATTCGGTTGAAAGTTATCATTTTTATTTTTGACAATAAAACATTTTAAGACTTTGTGTAATTAAAATCTTATGAATAATTTTTTTATCATTGAGGAATCAACGGGTTGATGTGAATAAGATTTTACGTTAACCTATCTTAGGGGTGTTTGTTTAGAGCTGAACCTGAATGGTTGAACCGATCAGTGCGTTTGTTTTGGTCTGAATGACTGAATCGATAAAATGGACGAGCTGAATGGCTAAATTATATTTTTTTAACTGAATGGCTGAATGAGCAGCTGAATGAAGAAAAAAAAAATTTAATTTAAAATTTTTTTAAAAATATTAACTATTATATTAAGTAATATTAAATAAATTTACAATAATTTTAAATTTTTTGAGAGGAGTAAAATAATAAAGTTTTGTCATTCAGATATTTTAAACATGTCAATTGTCAAATAAATTTTTTTATTCAGATTCAGATTCAATTCAGATTTAGCTCATTTAGATTCAAACTCATTCAATTTTTATCAAACAACCGCTAACATTTTTTTTAGAGAAAAGATCGAAATAGCAAGCTGACCAAGAGTCAACAACTAATAATACTAAAATAATAAAAATTAGTCAACATGCACCTAAATATATAGATTTTGAAAAAGTCTAGGGGACCGGCTATTTCCGACTGGGGTAGTGACCGGCCGGAATTTTTTTTTTTTTTTTTTTTTGCTTTTGATTACAAAATAATTAATGTGATTTATTGGAACAGAAATTTTTATAAAATGCAGTGATTTAGGCGTCCGTTTGGATACACGCAACAAACAGGGTTGTACAGACTGTATAATCCTGTTTGTTACGTGTATCCAAACGGACTCCTAAATCACTGCATTTTATAAAAATTTCAGTTCTAATAAATCACATTAATTATTTTGTAATCAAAAGCAAAAATAATAATAATAATAATAATTTTTCGGCCGGTCACTACCCCGGTCGGAAATAGCCGGTCCATCAATCCGCCAAAGTCCAAATAGATCATATTCACCCATACTAATTAGAGTCCTTCTACGCCGACCGACGTTTTCCGACCGGGGTAGTGACCGGCCGATTTTTTTTTTTTTTTTTTTTTGCTTTTGATTACAAAATAATTAATGTGATTTATTGGAACTGAAATTTTTATAAAATGCAGTGATTTAGGCGTCCGTTTGGATACACGTGTATCCAAACGGACGCCTAAATCACTGCATTTTATAAAAATTTCAGTTCCAATGTATCCAAACGGACGCCTAAATCACTGCATTTTATAAAAATTTCAGTTCCAATAGTCTGTACAACCCTGTTTGTTACGTGTATCCAAACGGACGCCTAAATCACTGCATTTTATAAAAATTTCAGTTCCAATATATCACATTAATTATTTTGTAATCAAAAGCAAAAAAAAAATAAAAAAAAAATAAATTCCGACCGGTCACTACCCCGGTCGGAAATAACCGGTCCCCCTAGACTTTTTCTACTAATTAATGCACTGCACTAGTTTAATGCCAATCTCAGTTTTCAATCATGAGCCTACATACCTATGTGTTTAATAGTAAAAAAATAAATAATACAAAAAATTCAATAATTTTAATATAAAAAATTGTGCACACAATATAAAAAATAGAAGAAAAAAAATAGAGAGTGAAACTTATAATTGAAAATTTTACATATTTTTATTAATTAATAAGTAATATAAGTAATTTTACATAGTATTATCCACTAGCCGTACTATCCGTGTTTTCGGCACTACATACAAAAGGGATGAGAGATTGTTAGTACTAGAGAATGGAGGAGACAGAGGACGAGCTCGAGAGGAGGAAGAACGGAGAAGGATCTGAGAGTGAGAGAAAGTAATTTTTTATCCTTTAAAGTTAAAGAGGATATAATGGAAGGTGAGATTTATCCCAAACTTTGGACGGTTCTGATCGTTAGTTAGAGTGAGCGAAAAATTCAAAATCAGTTGTGTTTTGTTAATTAGATTTATATAATAGGATTTACATAAATTTTTTCTCCTTAAATATTTGTGTCAACAGTATATACGTGTGTATATAAAATTATTCATATAAATATGTGTGTATATATAATATAGGATTATTATTTTTGGAGCTTATTATACTACTTTTTTATCAAGGTAAATATCTAGCATGCATTCCTGAACTGTGTATAATTAAGGCAATTGATATTAATAGAACAATTAATAAAGTTGATGGACACATACATACATGATGTATAATTAAGGAAAATGAAAAAGTAAGATAGATAGATCATAGATATGCATGAATCGGTGGAACTTAGCTTGTATTGTAGTAATACTAATACACCCTCTCTCTCTTTTTCCCTCCGGTTTTTAGCGTGATAGTCAGTCGTCAGCAACATGAAAACTGCGTGATGACCCAGCTGGAAGAGGAAATCAAACCCGTGCGGCCGGCGAGCATATATATATGGTCAAACAAAGATGGATTAATTAATCTTCTGGTGACCGACGAAGTGCATGGGTATGTTTCATGTATTCAATCTACTCTTCTTGAGAAATTAGAGGGAGTGAATATATATATATATATATATATATATATATATATATATATAGACTGCCCTAGAACAGACTGAAAACTGCAGATCAACATACATAGATCGACAAAGAAATATTTAATTGTGATTAAGGAATAAATATACTACCACCATGCTAGCTAGCTAGCTAGCTAACTAGATCTTCATTAATTAAACATGGAATTAATATAATTAATGTATATATAAGACAGAAATTGTGGAGCTAGCTAGATCGTACGTACTGTTATATATGTTCGTAGAGACTAGCTAGAGAGAGATGTGAGAAAGGGTTTTGCAAAGAGAGACCAACAGAGCTCAGTTGGCAGTATGCCCACCTCCATGCATCTATCTCTATTTATAACCAATATCTAATTAAATTGGAATGGAGGATCGGAGGTGGACAGAATGCCAATAAACTCTGTAAGAACCACTTTGTTAAACCATATTGCACCATTTTCCCTTGTATATATTCGGACATGACTCATCATCAGACACACACACACACTCGTATATAAATACTATCATTGATCACTAACTCACAGATTGAGAGAGTACTTGTTGGTAGAGAGTAGCACACAATGAGAGAGATTGAAGAGGGGCAGCTGGATGCTACTACTACTACTACTGCTGCTGCTGAATTGTATCCTATATATACAAGGTATTTAAGGGGTGAGGTTATATATACTACGTTAAATAAGAGAAGAGAGAGAAAACTACGTAATTAAGATTTAAGAGGGGTCGCTTGACTATATTTTAAATAAATAGAGATTCTTTATTTTATAATTCAGATTTAAAATTATCTCTCTCTCATTAATGTGATGTCACATTCTAACACATTTTAAAATGAAGAGTCTCCATTTATTTAAAATGAGAGAATCCTAATCCGGATCACCTCATATAGATTGGTGTTCTTACAGGGAATTAATATTTTCATACAAGTAATAAAAATCATTCTTCCTTTTCATCATAAAAATGGTTTAAGACATAATCACACATATTAAAAAATTACTAATATTTCTGATCTCTCTCAATTAATTACTATATTTTTTTATGAGGAAAGTAGGAAATTATTAGTTTTTTTAGATATATATAAAATGTCTTATATAGTTAATGGAAATAAATCTTCATGTACTGAAAAGGATGATGTATTTACATAAGATCCCACCGTAGAATATATAACCATCAGTTCGGTCCTCTTGTGCACCTCCAGGAGAAAGTATATAGATTAAAAAATATAATTACATTTTTATTAAAATCTCAATATTATTTTTTTAAATTCAATAAAAAGATGAAAGAGAATAAAACTAGTGTCTACAATATTTGGGAATTGTATGAAAAATTAAGTCATTAATTATTATTTTTGAAATATACAAATGATAAATAAAAATAAACAAAACATTAATGTTTTCTTAAAACAAACAGATATTTACTAATTATAGTTTATTCTTTGGCTCCCTATCTGATATTCTTAATTTCTTTAATTTTCATATCGGGTTTGGTTGTTATAATTTTAATGAGAGAAACCGCGGAAATTAATTTTCAGATTTGTATTGAGTAAAATATTAAAGGAATAAATTAGTAGTACTAATCATTATTTGTCTCCATCTGGTCGAAATTAGACGGTTTTTAAAATAAATAAATTGATAATGGTAGTTGTTTAATAACAGTTATTTTTCGTGCCCATTTATTAACAATAACAATTTAACATTAATTTTCTACATAATTAACCACCTACGTATACCTAAACCTATACCTATTCCTATTCGTATAATGTGATTGGTTGTGAAAGGAAAGAAGAGAAAAGAATTGAGTGGTCTGTCTACTTTAAGTAGCTCGTGAGTGGATTGTACCGAGCTGTCAATGCCTTGCGCAGCTATTCACTAGCTAGTCAATTAGCAATTGATGGGTAAAACTAAAAGAGTGGGAGTAGTTAGGATCAAGTTTATTTTTAGATAAGTTAGTCAATTAATTAATAGAATACTGACATATAAACGATACTTTATGTATATTAATATTTTATTGATCAATTGACCAACTTACTAAAAAATAAATTGCATACTAACCGGATCCTAAAAGAGTACTTCTACGGCCACATTGGTCCACCGACATTCTAGCAATTTTTTTTTAATATTATTCTAACTAGAATTGTTATAGAAAATAATATTCTTTGGTATAATTTGAATATATCTGTTTTTTTTTGTATTTAAATTATACTTAAAACACTATTTTCTATAATAAATACAATTAAAATAAATACTATATATATTTTTTAGAAGTTACTATAAATAAAAAATAAAAACAATAGCTAAAAATATTGCTAGAACAATGTAATCCTAGACTTATTGGTCAGTATTTTCAGTTTTTCAAAATTAAACTCCAACTAATCTACCACAAAAGGTGAAAATATGCCCAAAATGGCAATATATATATATATATATATATATATATATATATATATATATATATATATATATATATACACTAACGACCTTCGCAAATTAGTTATTTACCCTGTATTTCCAAGTCTCCAAGTTATTCCATCCTTTTTATTTCTTTCTCAACATCGAGAGAGAGAGAGGAGTTGATCTTCTCTCTCTCTTCATTCGGTCTATTTGCAGGCCAAATCCCATCAAAGAAATGAAACGTTAAACCCTTGAGAATCAAAATCGGTCCGGCCATAATCATCCATGGCCGTTGACTGGTCCCAACTCCCGCCTGAATTGCTCGATACAATCGCCAACAAGATCAAATTCCTCAACGATTACATCCGATTCCGAGCCGTCTGCAACAATTGGCGAACCTCAACTCCCAAAACCCCATCCAATCTCCCTTGCCAGTTGCCATGGCTGATGCTCCCCACCACCCGCTCCGACAAACAACCCCACCGCCGCACCTTCTTCAGCCTCTCCAACAATAAGTTCCACTCCCTCACCCTCCCCGAATACTCTCGCCGGAGCCGCCGCTGCGGATCCTCCCACGGCTGGCTCGCAATCGTTGACGAATCCCCATCGGTTTTTTTCCTAAATCCACTATCCCAATCCATCATTAATCTCCCACCATTATCCTCGTTCCCAAACATTCTCAATTTCGATCATACCGATGTCGGCCGGGAGTACACCTTGAACACCATAGACGGCGACGTTTACAACTGCAATTTGAAGGAAATGCGTGATTCTTTCTTCAAAAAGGTAATCCTTTCTACGTCTCCGTCGGATCAGTCGAATTACATTGTCTTGGCTATAATTAATCAAACGGGTGATCTCGCTTATTGTAAAAAAGGCGATCTTTCTTGGAAATTCATAGACGATGCACAGGGTTATTGTGAGGATGCTATTTACTTTCAAGGAATGTTTTATGCTGTGAATAAATTTGGCGGAATTGTGGTGTGTGATGTTAATTTTGATTCGCCTAGGGTTTCGTTTATTAATACGCCCCATCAAGTTGGTGGGGATATGCAGTATTTGGTGGCTTGTATGGATGAATTGCTATTAGTAACGCGGTATTTGGAGCTTGAATTTGATGGGGATTCCCGTCAACTTGATATTATTTATAGGACGACTGAGTTTCAAGTGTCTAGGCTGGATTTGAAAGGGCCTAAGTGGGAGGTTGTGACCAGTTTGGATGATTGGGTTTTGTTTGTGGGGGAGAATTCTTCATTTGTCTTGTCGGCTTCTGATTTTCCTGAATGTAAAGGGAATCAGATTTATTTCACGGATGATTATTCAGAGTGGAATTATGATGGTGTTAATGGGGATCATGATTTGGGTGTTTATAACTTGGAAGATGGGAGTATTGAAGCTTTGCCCTGTTACCCGCGCAATTCATACTCGGGGCGATGTTGGCCTCCACCGATATGGGTTTCTCCGAATCCATGTTAAGCATGTAAGTGATTCGTTATATTGATATGTTCATGTTTCTTAAGTATGCTGCATGTTTTCTTCAAATTGAAATATATGATTATAAACCTTCAAGCATGTAAGTGCTCTGTTGATGTTGCCTGACGTTGTACTGCTACGGTGTCTTTGTAGGTTAAATATAGTAAGCCCTTGTTTTGTGAAGATGATGTTGTGAGATAATCAGAGTGAAATTCATCAATTCTTTTCTCGAATGTTACTCTTGAATGTTGGAAAACACAGAAATACTCAAGGAACACAATGGAATAGAGTTTTCCTAGTTTGTACATTAATCTCTTGGAGCCTTGATATGTCAACTTTAGTATTATAAGAAGTTGGATCTCCTAAGAATTTCAGCACACCCTTGCTGTGAGTAACTTTCAAGGCCGAGGTCAACTTTTCCATAATTTGCAACCTATTAATTCAATTTTCAGCGAGCAGGGCTAATATAATGACTATTATTTCAACTTTATTTTTAATTAGTTTAGTTTGGTAGTACTTGGTGTTCATATAATGTTAGATGATTAAGAGCTCATAAAAGTGAAAGCTTTGGGGCTTCTGGGTGTTATTTATTATAGTAGTTGTTTTGAAGCCTCCAGTTTCAAACAATTCAGCTGAGCATGTTATCATAACCATAGGTCCTCTCCTCTCCCTGCTAGTTGGGATCTTGTTCGGTGGGCTCTTGTGGTGAGTGGGCACTCCACAATGATGATATCTGAGTAGTAATATTCTCTGCACTATCAAATCATTAAGCATGTAGGTTGAATGCAGAATTAAGGTAGTGGAACGTTCTCACTGGTGTTATCCATCACTAGTGATAAGCTTTCGGTGGTGAGATTGTTACTAGGCTTCTGCAAGTGTCAGAAATCTTAGTATTTTTGGTTATTCTCTGTTACAGCAGGCCAATGCCCAAGTCAGGGGAGGATAGAATTTAATAGTATTAAGTTAAAATTTGTAATTAAACTAATGTGACATTGCTTATACTTGGTACTCGTTTCCAGAGTAGGGAACATCCACAAGTTATGCGAAGTTACAAAAACTTGCTCTAGCAAGTTTCCATATTGGTGTAGGTATGGTACTTAGGGCAAGTTTCCATATTGGTGTAGGTATGGTACTTAGGGGACAGGTGGTGCCTTTGAGACATTTGAGTTGACTATCCAATATATTTGTGTTTCTGGTTTTTTGTGTTTCACTGTGGAACTTCGATTTCGAAGAATGTTGAGATGAATTTCTGCTTCTTCATAACTAGAACCAAATTCCTTTGCATTTGTATGAGTCGCAATTTTGAAAAGTATAGTTCAAGATATCTGAATTATCCTTTCAGTTTCATCGGCTCTCCTGACTTATGTTTTCTTATGCTGCAGATCTTCTGTATCTAGTTCCTCCTTTTTAAGTTGGATATGAGTTTGGATTATTTTTTGAGGGGGTGACTTCCTTTTAAGGATACTTTTTATAGTCCTTGAAATCTGTAAAATGCAGTTCATATATCATAGAGAAAACTGTAAATTTAATCACATTACAATTTACAAGGACTTGCTTCATGTTTTAACCCCTGTACCATGTATATGCATGATTAGTAAAAACATCATTCCTTCTTCTGCCTTTTTTCTTTATATAATTATTGTTTACTTAAACGTTCTCCTCACTGTAATGGTTATAACCGATCCATAAGGGATGTCATGCTGAGGCCTCGCTGAATTATATTTTTAAATGGTCACAAAATTACAATAAATTATAAATAGAAGCAACAGTTTTTTTTCTTATAATTTTTGAAGAAACGAGTAAGAGAAGAAGAGAGCAACAGCTCCATTATTTATGATTATTTAGATATTCATTTAAAAAACTATTGGTTGGTACGTAACTATACACAAGGGTACTTGAATAATAGTATTATTAAATTGGATTAGAGATCCGCTTGTTTTCTTCTTTTTGAAAGTGATTGATTTCTTCACAAGATATCAAAATTCAAAACATTCTCTTTCCAAGGCTTGTATTTCCGCCTAGTTACGCAATACACCGCATGGAGAAGGTAGAAACTGAAAGTGCCATAGGAGAAGGAGCAGCAGCAGCATAGACTACTCCTCTGGGGTGATCACTCTCCAAGCCATAGTCGGTGAACGGACGTGGATGATGATACGAATCCAGCTCCTCATCATGGTCAGAAACAAACTCTGGTATTTCTATCTCCTTCCTTTTTATGTGTCCCCACAGAAACTCCAATCTGCTCACGTACTTCACTTTCGAGTACAACCTGCATGTGCAACTTTTAGAACCATGCAACTATATACTCTATTTGTTCCAAAATTAAAGATACATTTTACTAAAATGATCTTCTATGAATTTTTTTTTCTTTTTTAAGAACATATCTTGAGGGGCAATTTACTGCATGCATGCATGCACGTGACTATGCAAATTAAGAAGAGTGCATATATGTACGACTTACCTTCCGGTGAAGAGTAAACGGCCAAAGGTGGAAAAGAAAAGTCGGGACTGAATGCCAGGATGTACAAAATAGATAGTTTGGAGATTATCTTTGACGTTGGCCGGAATAGCACTGTAGATTGATCGGAGGGTCAATATTCCGGGAAAGTTTTCACATCTACGAACACCTGTTTGCAGGTAAACCACTGAAAATGGTTTCTGCTGCTGCTGATGATCAGCAGCAGCAACAAAACTTGGAAACACCATTTCCTTCAAATACTTGTTTAGTGCCTCCACACTCACAAGCTTCGCTGCTTATCAACGAAATATAAAACATAATAGTATCAAATAAAGTAACATCAAATGAAGAATCAAAAGAAAAGGAGAACATGCCGGTGTGTGTTTACCTGGGAAGAGGTTTCCGATGACATGAAGAATTTTGTGACCATGTTTATCCCTGCCTTGAATCTTGAAGATATTGAGTTTTTCTACGAGTTTTTCTTGTTCATATGGAGAGAGAACACACAAAGAATTCATGACTTGAGAGTTTTAGAATTTTAGGTGAAGGTTAGTAGCTAGCTAGTGTAGTTCTCTTTCTTATAAGGAGAGTACGTACATACGTTTATGGGGATAAATGTTAAAACATATTTATGAAGAAACGGACTAAATTGAAGGAGCGCTGGGAGGTGTGAGCTAGCTAGCTAGCTAGACAATCAATCGAGTTACTCCATTGCATCATCATCATCATCATCATCATCATCATCATCATCATTTATATACATAGGGTCAAGAAGTTGAAGATGAAGAAAGGGTCATGAGTCTTATCCATATTGGAGTTTTTTCAGTTTGTGCCAAACCGATTGAACTGGATTTTTAAACTGACCCCTCGTCCATGGTATATTCTCAAACATCTTTAATTTCTTTTGTTTCGACCGACCCAAGTGACATAATATAGAGTCTGACTCAACTAGCTGACATCATTACTTGTGGGTCCCGTACTCCTTAGCTGGATTCTCAACTGGACCGGATCAGGATCCTCTATGAAGATTTTTTATGAGGGTTTTGTTGTGGGGTTGACAACACATCAAAAAATAAATCTAATAGCTCACAACTCTCTTTTTTGTCTGTGTATCAAAACGACGTTGTTTTGATATGAATTTTTTTTTACAAAAAATTAGAAGTCACCAAACGCCGTTTATTTTTACATATAATTATTTTAAATTTATTGATTATTCTGTATATAATTTTTTTTTATATTTAATAACTTAGTTTGCTATTAATATTAAGATAACTACAAATTTGGCTCAAAAAAATGAATAAATATATCGGTTATAATAATCGTTAATGTTTTCAATGTTCATTTAGTTATTTTTTGTTTATTATTGTTTTTGTTTGTTTATTTATATTATTATTTATTTTTATTATTATTATAATTTATATTTATTTGTTCCATAAAAAGAGTTTACTCTCACCATTGAAAATATTATTATTATTTACTCTAACCATTGGATCGGCTGGGTCAACTAAGAAAATATTCTAGACCTATCAATTATTATTATTTACATATTCCTTTATATCTTTTTTTATTATTAATAATCGTTTTACTTTACCTCTTTTAATCCACTGCTCAACGGAGACCATCACAACTCAAATACTATTTTAAATGCACTCTTTTTACTTTATTTTGTTTGTTTCTGTCAACTTGTACAAAAAAAATCATATCAAAACGACGTCGTTTCGATACACAGACAAAAAAAAGAGTTGTGAGCAATTGGATCTCCTTTTTAACGTGTTGTCAATCCCACAACAAAACCCTCTTAAGATCCTCACAGAAAAATCCTCATAGAGGATCCGGATCCAACTGGACCCATGTTAAGTTTTTTTTCTTTTTCCTTTTTTAACCTGAGAAAGATAAATTGGCGGCTCTCTAGATTTATGGTGATATATATATATATATATATATATATATATAGGATTTCTTTCAGAAGCGAACCAAAGGAACGGACTATTAACGAATTGGGCGAAAAAACACGCGGAAACAGAAGTGGCCAAAAACACGCGGGTTATAGGCTTTTTGGGTGGGTAGGTTAAATGGGTCAAATTAATTTGAAAATATAATAGTGTGAGGTCTCAGATGAAACCATCGACTTCTCTCTCTAAACAACCATCTCTCCCTACGAACAAGTTTGCTACGGATTCTCTCTCTAACCCAACTATCTCTCACTCGCTACGAACAAGTTTGCTACGGAAGGGAAGATTCGTACAAAGTTCCGGCCAACAGAAGGTGATGCTCTCTAATTTTTGTTTGTCGCGAAAGAAATCTAGGGTTTGTTCTTTATGAGTTTTTCCCCAAATTTTGTCTAATTTTTGATCCCTTCTTCCCTATGTTTGATTTATCCTTGTTCTGTTGGGTGTACTAGTTTATCCCTTTTCTCCTTGTTCTATGTTTTTTTTGGTCCTGTTGCCAGTATGCGATGGGTTCTGCAAGTCTACCATTACTGCTTTATTGTTAGAGGTCTGCTGGTGCAGCAACGATTATTTCCTCATAACAGTGTTGGGTACACTTTTTTTCACAAGTGTCTTATCCTCTTGTTCGTATGTTTCTGTTTCCTCTTGTGAACTTGCTTCCTTATCTTTTTTCCTCAATTTTTGGCTTTTGGTGTAAGGACCTTCAAGGCAAATAATCTTGTCAGTCTGTAGTACCATGGGCTTTTGGATTAGGGGATTGGCTTCAGTGGTTTAAACTATAAAATTTACTTACATTGACGCACATTACTATATCTTTGTCGATGTCACTTTATTTTGTTACTGAAAGTTATAAAGATTTCTTTGGAGTTGGACACTACATATATGTTCACTTTACTCTTCTTTAACATTCTGACATTGGGATTTTCTTTCAACGTGTTCTTTGCCCCTTTTGTGGGGAAACAATTTTATTAGTACATTGTGATGAGACTCTACACTCCATTAGTAAGGCATTTACATTTTGTATATCCATTTTCGTATTGTAGTATTTGTATTACTTTTTTTCCTGGGACGAAGATCTCAGATTTGTGCTTCTCTTCTTGTGTCTACACTTTTATTATTCTGAATCTTTTCTCCTGAATCAAGAATGGTATTTTCCCTCTTTCTCTCCCCCCTCCCTTACCACTCTCATTGTTGAATTACCAAGAACTAATGGTTGCTTCTTTGCCTCTCATGTGTCTACACTTCTTTGCCTCTTATAGTTGCTTGCCTTTTAACTTTTAATGCAGATCCTAACAACAACTAATTTTACACTTTGAACATAAGAATTAGACTACAAAAGAATAATTTACTCTCGAAAGATTGGATTTTGTTCCTTGTGGAAAATTAATTTTCTTATCAATTAAATGTATTACCACATTGTTGAGGTAATTTTGTGGAATATGTATTGCACACAGCTCTTTTCCCCCTTAAAGTATTATTTCAAACTAGTCATGAAGGTAAAACTCTTTGCAGAATTGAGAAATAAGATCTCAATCATTTATATCTACCTTTTTCTTTTTTTTCTTTCCTTATCCTTGAATGTTTAGGCAAGATATTTAGCATTTACTATGTCTCACCTTTTTTTCCTAAATCTAATAAGAATTTCTCCTTTGGATTTGTTATTATGGTATTTCACTATTTCTTATTCCAGTTTTTAATGCATTTTTGTTCTGATAAATAAGTTGTGCGACAATTCAATTCTTCCAGATTGCATGTGCCTTTGGGCTCTATATATGGTGTACGGGAGCTGATCCTGCTGATCTAGGACTTTTCAAGTCCAAAAAGTATCTCAACAATCCAGACCACAAAAATCATGATTGGCTCCGAGAATCTAAACTTGGTGGGGAATCAACATCATCAATACATGATGCAAATTATGCAACGACTGGAGAGAAACCTATGGATAAAGACATGAAGAACATGGATACAACAACAAAAGATCGTACTACTAAGATTGGAAAGATTGGTCCAGATGGTCATATCAAGGGAATCACTATGTAAATGTAGTTGTTTATTTTCTAACGGATTACACAAGGGAATCACTATGTGATGTGATGTATTCACTCTTCTTTAAGGACCTGTTTGATGTAAGGACTTATTTTGATGTAAGGATTTTTAGAATCGTGGACATCTTGATTACTTTTATTGGCTACTCACTGGACTTGGTGCAGTGGCATTGGTATTATACTTGTATTTTGCAAGATCTTACATTTATAATCGAGGACATAGTGTCTGAGATTGTTGGAAGCTTGGAACCTATAATTGATGCTATCACAAAATTCTTAAGAATGTACAGGATATGGATTTCACCATTTTAGAAATGTTAAAATTTATTGTACTTTAGTGCACATCCTTGTAATAGCACTATTTTCTGAATTTCAGGTTTACATGCTTCTAGCCTAATGTTCTAGCAGTGAGGTTCTTATGCTACTCTCAATTGTATTTCTTGACATAACAAACTTCTTTGGAAACAATAATTGTGAACTCTGGTTTAATCACATCTTTATGTTAACTTTTAATCGCTTCACTGCTGCTTCTTTTCTTAGATGGATCCTTGCAAGAACTTCCTCCATTGTTTCGGGGCCATTACTCCATTCCACCTGCAAGCATCCAGTCCATGTGCCTTTGGGTGCTAGATTTTGTTGTGTATTACATGGGTGGTAGATTTTGTTGTGTATTACATGGGTGGTAGATTTTGTTGTGACATAAAAGGTGTGGTTGATTCAAATAAGTTTTGTCCTACACGTCTAGTACTGGGTCCTAGTTAGTCATATTTTTGAAGCTGAGTTGTATTTCACTTTTCTCTATTATCAATACCATCTTCTTGTTCACTATTCCTTCAAAAATTGGAATGAGCCTGGTTACATGAGCCAGGCAAAGATAAAAATGAATCAGAAATCAGAAGGTAATATGACTTGGACCACATCCTTCCATTAAGAAGGCAACAAATTAAATAAAGTGGCTCGTTAATAAACTTGCAAAGTAATGCTCCTGAAACAGCAAATTCAACACCTTTGATAATATTTAAACCTTAAATGGAAATATTAACCAACAAACATGAAATCACATTAACTAGATACTTAATTACCAAATTTAGAAGCCAAAATATATATCTGACTTTTTATTTACTTGACCAATACCAAATGAAATAGAAAAAGTGAATTATTAGAAGAACACAAGAGTCCAACAAAAAAAAACCTGCTAGTCATAATTTATGTTACTTCATCAAACTAGTAACAGTTGCAAGTCATCATTCATTGCTACAACAACGATCAGCTCATAACTACTTAAAACTAGTAACAGGAGCATGAAAACAAGGTTCCATAATTACTTAAAACCATATTCAGTCATAACAGCAGCAGGTTCTCCTTTTCCTACAACAACGATCAGCTCCTTCTCAAATCTGTAAAAAAAAAAGGATTGCAACTAAGAAATCAGAAGGTAATAATGAATTTGAGATCAATAAGACAATTAACAACCAATGAAACACTATCTACAAGTCACATTTGAAAGGGAGAAGCATCATCATTAACTAATGAAACACTGCTATACAAGGATGCAGCATGATTGTAATGTTGATAAAAAACATGAGTAAAATGTAACTGCAACCAAACAAACCTGAACGGTACAAAACCAAACGAACTAAACGTTTTGTTGCGGCGACTCTTGATTTTGGGGATAATTTCCATAGCCAACATCATCTTGGATCTCTGAACCTGTAAATAAAATAAAATATATGTATATTAGATTTATTGAGATGTAACTCATAATATTGAATAAAAGAAATGATCAAACCTTGGACTGTATGACTATCATCCTCTGAACTTGAAGATGATGTTCCACCTTCATTGTTGGGAGAATCTCTACATAAAAGCCAAAATAACACTCATAATTTAAAGATTGAGATATCTAAAAACTTTTACTATTACTTAAATATTACTTACTGATGTGCAACTATTGGACAATTCCTTTTGTCATGTGTTTGTCCAACTTTCCCACAACCATGACAACGTCTACCTTTTGAGTTCTTTGCCTTTCTTAATGCCCTTTCTTTCCCTCCTTTAAGTCTTTTGCCACATCCTTTTGCCCTCACTTGATTTGGTTCATTGTACATATGGTCTTTATTGCAACTCATCTTCCCAGAGACTACACTTGCACCAGTTCCACATTGTGAACTTTTACCACTATCTGCAACAAGATAGATTGATTCGAGTGCACGAGCCAAAGCATCTTTATAAATATTAATTCCTTCTTGGCTTGTGAGGGCGTTATTAATAACATCCAAAGAACATTGAATTAATTCACTCCGCTTGATTAGATATTCTTTGTCATTATTTATCATTATGCCACTTTCATTATCGACCACTATCATGGAGTTTGCCTTCTTAGTCCATCTCTTCAAGATGTATTGTTGGGGTAATTCATCAAAATCATGCATTTTGAGCAAGTAACCAAGCACATGTCTACATGGTATCCCCATACTCTCAAACTTGTGGCAACTACATGAAGCAAAACCCAATCCTTTGCCATAAACAAGTTGTCGCACTCTACGTGTGGACAATTTTTTTCTATGAACTTGAAACATGCATTGATTGTCACTCTCCTTGATAAGCTCAAAACGGTAATTCAAGCATTCTCATATCTCATCTTCAAATTTATAAAACATTTCCCGAGTGTAAATTGCAGCCATTTGGAACACAAAGTCATGATTCATCTTCACTTTAGGCTTCTCAATCAAATCTTTGTGATCGGCCAACAACTCTTCTTGACGTTGGCGTACTAGCCCCTATTAAATTGGATCATGAAATCAACTAATGAATTATTCTTAGAAACATATCTTTTGAAAAAAGCGTGAGAGCTTTCTGCTCGTTGGCTACTTGACATATTGGCTGAGAAAACATGATTACAATAAGCTGGCACCCAATTTGTACGAATGTCATACATTGTTTGTAACCATTTGTTGTCATGTAACCCGCTCCTCCCAACAAGCTCCGGCCATGTCAAATCAAACTCTTCTTTATACTCTGAATTCCAAATACAATCGACAAATTCATTATAGTGAGCATTATACTTCACCGAGTCTAATTTTTCTGAAAATTTCGTCAATATGTGCCAACTACAGAATCTATGAAAAGTATCTGGAAGAGTTTCTAATATTGCTTTGGACATCGCGGGATCTTGATCAGTAATGATCATTTTAGGGGCATCACTTGGCATAGCCTCTAAAAATTGGTTGAATAGCCAAACAAATGAATCTGAGGTCTAGTCACTTAAGAATGCACAGGAAAAAATTATGGTTTGACCATGTTTGTTAACTCCCATCAGTGGTGCAAAAATCAGCCCATATCGATTGGTGTTGTGTGTAGTATCGAAGACGACTACATCACCATAAAAACTATATGCCCTTCTAGAGGTAGCATCCGCCCAAAAACAATGTGTTATCCTCTGTTCATTATCGACCTTAATTTTATAACTGAATGATGGATTCTTGCCCTTTTCTAATTTGCAAAACTCACTAAACATTTCTCCGTCATGCCCCTTCAACTCATTACGTCTATCCTTTTCATAATTATATAAATCTGTTTGTGTACACCCAATGTTTTCAAACCCTCCAGCCTGTACTCCAAGGAAATTGAATTGTTGATGTGAGGGTATATTTATCATGGAAAGTTGTTGAGTCAAACACTTTTGCGCACTCGAAACACTTCGGTGAGATCTTAACAGATGCTTCTTTGATGGAGTTGCCAAAGGGTGACTATGACCCTCAATAAATTGGGTGACTACATAAACCTCAGAATTTATTTTCAACACAGCTACCTTTGCTTTGCAACTCTCTTTTATCGATCCCCGACGCCTTTTAGTTTCAACATCCGCAATTGTTATTCCTTTACCTTGTTTAAAATAGACATACTCTTTCCTTTTGACTTCATCACTTCCTTCGAATTTCTTAGTAGCCCAACTTCGAATACTAAATCCTGCCTCTTTAGCATATGCATTGTAGAAATCCTTAACTTCATCTATTGTTTTGAATTCTTTTCCAACACTAGGTTTGAGATGATCGGCTACTTGCGGATTATAAAGAAAATTTTCCCTATCTTCATCACTTTCCCCTTCAATTCTCTTATTATCTACTTCCATTTCACTATTGTCAACATTATCACCACATTCGTCACTACCCCGTACTTCATCCTCTAAATTAGCATCCATCCCTGCAATTAAAAAAAACAAACAACATTTAAGTCCAAACAACAACAATTAGAAGAACATTGAGAATTTTGCCCAAATATTCTCATCTGAAGATAGAAGTTATATAAAAACTTTGGTTAATAAGCTACCTTTGCAAATCAATCACTTAGCTAATAAAGATTCTTAAGTTTATGAATTTTAACTGATTGTTTGATTTAGTCAACTGATCTCTTATTCAGAAACTTCCACAACTAGCTACAAGATTCAGTAGTAAATGATTCACTTGTCCAGTTATACACAACCAATTGCACTTACCACAACACTAAAGGGGAATCTAATTCAAAAATGTATTCATTACCTTTTTACCAAAACGAATGAAAGTTTTTCATGTAATAATTCATAGAAAGAAATATGTGTTTAAAAAAAACCCCACAAAATGTAATTATACAGAGAAATATTGTAGAGATTTTCAGGAACTTACAAGAGAGAGAAATTGATAGTTTTTCTAGCACAATCTGGACAAATATTTGCGAGCTTCACTTTCTGGGTTTTTCAACTTTTCCCAAAAAATATTCAACTTCTCAAACAATTAGTAATACCCATCTCAAATATACAAAGAAGAATTTTTAAAGAACAAACCCTAGATTTTGAAATGTCTGACGGCCAAAAATTGCAAGCACAATAAAGTTATAGAGCTTTACCTTCCCTTCCGTTTGCTATGGTTTCGAGCTCAGACCTTCGTGCGAGAGAGATGGAAGCAGTTTGAGGAGAGAGAAAGGAGTCTTTCGTTTGCTATCTGATAATCGTGTGAGAGAGGGATGGAAGCAGAAAGAGAGAAAGAGTCGTAGCTTTTTCTCAGAGCACTGGAGCAGAGTTCTATTTTGCTTGCCCAATTTTGATCACGCGTATTTCCCCCCCAATTTAACCGGTACCGCTCGACCCACGTGTTTTTGGCCACTTCTGTTTCCGCGCGTTTTTTCGCCCAATTCGTTAATAGTCCGTTCCTTTGGTTCGCTTCTAAAAGAAATCCTATATATATATATATATATATATATATATATATATATATATATATATATATATATAGTCCCCTTCAGTTGAGGGATTCCTCAAATAGTGTTATTTGAGGGATAGTGTGCTCAACCGTTAGATTTGTTTTAATAACTTTATGTGGCTGAGATTTTACATCTTATGTGTTGCATTGGATAACCATTGTATTGGATGTGTTGGGTTATTTGTAAAATCTCAGCCACATAAAGTTATTAAAACAGATCCAACGGTTGAACGCACTATCCCTCAAATAACACTATTTGAGGGATCCCTCAACTGAAGGGGACTATATATATATATATATATATATATATATATATATATATATATATATATATATATATATATATATAAGAATTAATTTATGGCAACCGATTGCCATGGACACTATTGAACAATCATGCCACTACAAGTTATAGTGGCATGTCTTCCCCTTTTTCTTCCCTGCCGCTAGAGGATGTAGCGGTAGACCTTCCCCTTTTTCTTCCCTGCCGCATCCCTTTTTTCCTTTGCCCTTTTCCTATTATGAATATTATTAGTAAATTAGTAATTATATTAATTATGAATATTATTAGTAAATATTAATAGTAAATTTCAAATTAAAATATTTAATAATATTAATATTTACTAATTTACTAATAATATTCATAATTAATATTATTTAATATTTTAATTTGAAGTTTACTATTAAATATTAAATATTAAAATAAAAATATTAATATTAATATTTACTAATTTACTAATAAATTTCAAATTAAAATATTAATACGTACAAAGTTTTAATATTATTTAATATTTTAATCTGAAGTTTATTAGTAAATTAGTAAATATTAATATTAAGGTTTTAGGGGAATTCCCATATATATATATATATATATATATATATATATATATATATATATATACACACGTAATAATATTTTAATTTAAAGTTTACTATTAAATATTAATATTATTCAATATTTTAATTTGAAGTTTACTAGTAAATTAGTAAATATTAATATTAATATATTAATTCAAAATAAATATGACGCCCGTAGGTAAATATATATATGTCATTATTATAGGTGAAATTAAATATGAGATCTCAAAGATTTTTCCAGACTTATTATATGCATTGTGTTGCCTGGTTGTATCTTAAATTTATCTCTAAAGATTTATATATGAATTTAATTTATAGAAAACGTGATTGATACTCATTTGCCTCACAAAATGATTCCCATTTGATTGTTTTAGTCAATTTGTAAAATTTCAAATTCCAAATTAATATGTACTTATAATATTGTGTTTATGTATTGTAAACTAATTAAAAAAAAATATTATTACATAAAAAATTATTAAAAAGAAAATAAATTTATTGGATGTAGGCTTCTTAAGAAAAGATTTCAGCGTAGCAACCAAGGTCTCCCTTTGCATCTAAATGCTACATGCTCCCAACCAAGACTCCATTGAGTTCTATATTAAGGTCCTTGCGCATTCTTTAACACACTAATAAATAATAGTAATTCGATATAAAAAAAAAAAAAAAAGGTCGTATTGAGCCCATTCCTTGATATGCATTACGGTCCAAATCCCTTTTTCTGAAAGTCCCAGAGAAAAAAGGTGGTCCAAGTCCATATTTCGTAAAGAGCAAATCTACACAATAAAAAGGCCCAAACTCCATTTCTACTTTACAAATTGTTTTTTGGGCCGTCCAAAGACCAGTTTACAATTGTCTACTGTATAACAAATTAATAATAAATATCCGAATATTATATTTTGAGAAATTATATCCTCAAGTTTTTAAATATTTCCTCAAATAGGGTCCACCACTGCTTAATTAAATTAATATTCCAATTTTACCCCCACCATCTACAACGCCTTACAAATACTTTCCTCCACCAACAACACTACCTATAAAGAGAAGAGAATATATTCAAGGTTAATTGAGTGTGATTTGGAACACCAACTTGTTAACTTTCTCAAATAGCGACCCTATATGCGGAAATATCAAAAAAAAAAAAAAAAACTGTCAAAATATGAGTTCCTTTATTTTAAGGGAGAGAATATTCCTCTCAAAGATTTTAAGCCACCCAATCAAGCTCACATTTGAAAGTCTGACCACATTTCATAAATAGATAGAAATAAATTGTGCAAATAAAAATACAAGTGTCATTTTTAAGGAAAGGAGGTCTTTAATTCTAGTCATAATTACATCAGCATCAAAATAGGATCCGGTTATTATAAAATTAACTTTATAATAAGTTGGTCAATTGACTACCGTGCTGACACCTCGCGGCCTGCGTGTCAACATTGTATTAATCAATTGACTAAAATTAATTTTATGTAACCACTCCAATCAAATTGAACTCCTAATAACACTGAAAATTAGACATATAATAATCTCATCTCTCACTAAATGGGATTTTTTGTTGACATAAGAAGCTCATTACTCTTGGTAGTAGTCAAACTTTAGTAAAGTCACACGTTTACGAAACATTGGCAAAATGTTTAAATGAAATTACTGATTATCAAATTAATCTGGGGAATTTATGTTCAGGAATGACGGAAGAAGATTATTACTCTGGGTAGTGGGTATAGTCAAACCTTAATCAAATATTGGTTATAAAATTTGTATGTATTATCGGCAATTATTATATATATAATAGATTCGCGAGGTGATTTAAGAAGATTATTACTCCTTTTGTTCTTTTTTATTTGTCTTTTTTAGATAATAAAATTTATTTTTTACTCTATTATTTAGCACTTGTAAATTTCATCAAAATATTAATGACTTAATTTATCATATTATTTTTACATTAAATATTAATTTGTTTATCTTTTAGTTTTTTAATATTAAAATTTTATACTCATTTTAATCAATTAGACAAAGTATTAATTGTATGTATAAACTTTTGTGTTTTTTTTCTAAGATGTCAATTAAAAATGAAGGGAGGGAGTACTCTATACAAGAACCTTGATCAAAGGTTTTATAAATAAGATTATTGGCTATCGACAGTTATAAATAAAGAAATTGATATTTTTACATGTATTTTTAATATTTTTACATAAATTTCTTTTATTTGAGCATACGGTGACTCTCGTATTCGTATAAAAATAATAACAATACATGTGATAATAATAATTTCTAAAATAAATTTATTAAATTTTTGAGGTGACAATAAGAAGATCATTACTCCTGATCGTAATAGTGTGAAGTCAAAGATTGGTTTAAATAAAAGCGGCAAACCATGATAGTAAATGATTGGTCAAAGATGTATAGATTTTCAAATAAAATATTGATTAATTGACTAAAATGGTGAATTAATGAACAAAAGTATACTTAATACTTTGATGAAGAATATGCAGTTTTCATAAATGTTATTCATCTTCTTTTATTCCAAGGAAAATGTACACTTGCTAAACATACTACATCAATCCCAATCGTCTTTTATATATATATATATATATATATATATATATATATATATATATATATATATATATATATATATATAATATAAAAGAATAACTTATAATTGAATTCTTTTGTTATATAAAAAATATAGTGGCATGATGGGTCTATATATATATAATATTACTATTTTTATGATTTTATTATTATTATTATTATTAATTTAGATAAGATATCTTATTGACTTGTTTTATACTTGTATAAGCTTGCATATACAAGCTTGCAACCCGTGAGAAACATGAACTAGTTTCTAAAATAGTTTTAAAAAGACTTTATTTGTACTATATTATATTAAATGTCAAAATTTTAGGGGCATTTTTTGTAAGACCCCGAATTTTATGAAATAAAAGTATTCAATTTTTCTTATAATTACTATTCAGTAAATGGTTAAATTGATAAAAGTTTAAAGTTATGGGTGAAATATGAATTTTTTTCAAAATAAGTAAGTGGCTATAAAATAATCATTGTTGTCGGGGAATATTCGTTTGGTCGTGGAATATTCTTTCTGTCGGGGAATATTCGTACGACGGCGCAGCTATTTGTGGGCCCCATAACGAATAACTGTCGGGTGAAGGAAAACGACAAATTTGAGTTTTTACAAATAACGGCGTAGTTGTTATCGTTAACACTGTTGGAATACCCGGTGGTTAAAATACAGTAATACGCGTTATTGCACAGTAGCACACGGTATTGCATAGTATTTTTGAAATTATTGATTCTTACGTAAGAAGGCACTACTCAATAATTGTTACAGTAATTACTGTTTAATATTTTATTTTATTGATTCAATAATTGCTATGTTGAAATTTTGTATTATTGTTGTTCAATAATTGTTGCTGCACAGTATTTTCTATTATCAGATCAGTAATTCATATTATTTGAATAGTATTATTAGATGACATTATTGACAATGTCTAGAAAGTTCTGTCTAAGGAGAGGTTTGGTCATTTAATTGCGCGCCAGTAAGGAAAAATTCTTATTGGAAAGCCCCCTCTTTCCTGGGAACGGCCTGGTTGTCATAAATGTGATTCTGTAATATTATTTATGAATAATTAATTATTGATTCATATGATAAGAAAATATTTATTTTATGTGGATATAAATGAGGGATATATTTTTGTGGTTAAAATTGAAGGAGTTAATGTTGAGGTTTTTATCAGTATTTTTGTCGGAATGGAGGTATTAAAAATCAGGGTTTTTGAGATATTTTACGGGGGTTATAATTTTTAATCCGACCGTTGGATCGTGGTAATTTTTGGATATGTTATACATATATAAGTTGAGTATATGTCCACAAATTTTGAACCGTTAAAAATGAACGTATGATTTGTTATGAATTTTAAGAGGTGGCTGATTCGGAAATCAGGTTATAAATCATTTTTGGTGGAAAATTCTAGAATTGGTGGGCCCCACTTGTGGTTGGTGAAGAAATGTGCTGAATTATATTTCAAATGTGGTGGGTGGGAATAGTAGCAGGTAAAGCCATCAGGTTGCAGGTCAAACCTACCAAAATGTTTCTATAAATAGAGGGCTAAGTTAGAATTGAAAATCACACCAGAAACATAAGCTTTCTCTCTTTCTCTCTCTATATTATGAAGCATATTTTGTGAGTTTTTAGATACTTGGTGAGTTGCTAGTCATCAGTGCAAGTTTCCTTCAGCATCATATCCGATATCCAGTCAGAAGTACTGCTCTTTTGAGGTAAGGGATAGTAAGGGATAGTAATGGATTTTAAGGGTTGTTATGATTTTCAGTTTCGTAATTTTTCTGATCTTCAAAAATTATGGAAAAATTTGAAATGATATTTTGATGAGTTTTATTGATTGTGTCCAAAAATGGTGATTTTTGGATGTATAGATTAAGAGTTATGAATCTTACGGGAAAAGACTATTTTAAAAGTAACCGCTTATAATTCCTTGTGGTTAACTTCAAAATTGATGAAATTTTTATTGGGAGTACATGTATATGAAAGGAGTATACTCTGTGAATTTTAGAATTTTTAGATAAAAGTACAATTTTTGATAAATGTCTAAATATTCGGCTATTTTGGCCATATGAAAAATAGTAAATGACTTTTAAAAATTCTGAGAAAAATATATGTTCACTATGAGACTATATTATGCTAAATCCCAGAAAAGAAATATTTTTGGAACTGATTTGGTATTTTTCATGAAAATGGTCTTGAGTAAATGAATTAAATATGTTTTGTGAAGAAAGAAAATTGGAAAATAGGATTTTATGGCTTGAGAATCCTATATGAGGTATATGCAGATTTTTGATGAGGGTTTTGGTTATTGATGATGAAATTGTAAGAGTTGACATTTTATGATGATTAAATGCATTAATTAGTAAAGTGTAAACAATTAAAATAAATTATTTATAAATTTAAGTAATGTTATTCTTTCAATATCATTATACCGAAATATTGGTATGGATTTTATTGTGGAATTTCTATCTTTTGTGTCGGGGTTACTATTCATGAGTTACTATTCACGATTTACTATTCATGAGTTACGAATATTACTCTTGAGATTAAAACTATATGTTGATCATATTATTTTCATATATAACATTTTTATAATCCTGATGTTAAAATTCTCTTTCACTGGAGTGTAAAGATGGGTAGATTATTGGTATGATCATGACTAGGGTTCTCTTTGGTCTGTAGTGCAAAGTTGAATTGTGACTGGTATGATCATGACCATTGAATTTATAATTGAATATCTTAAGCTTAAGTGCAAAGGTGAATTGATCAACATGGTTATAATTATTGTTTATATAAATTCTGAAATGATTATATATTTCTTTGAGATATGAATATATTTGGCCTGTAGTGCAAATATGAATTGTTGATGAATATCTTTGGCATGTAGTGCAAAGATGGCCGGTTGATGAATATCTTTGGCCTGTAGTGCAAAGATGAACTGTTGTTGAATATCTTTGGCCCGTAGTGCAAAGATGGTTTGTTGATGAATATCTTTGGCCCGTAGTGCAAAGATGGATTTGTTAGTATGATTATAAACAGGAATTGTGATTTGGTATAACCATAATCTTTGATGTTTCAGGTAAAGACAGGTGATGAAAACATTCTTCGTCCTGGGTGCGAAAAAAAAATTTATAGTCACAATTATGATTATGAGTTATTCATATGATTGTGGAAAGAAACTGTTAAGTGATGTTACATGGATAAAACATTGTTGGTGGATTTTTAACATGGAGAAGATAATAGACTTTATAGTCTATTTGACTCTTCTAATGGATTGCTCGTTCCGCTGCAACTATGGTTGAAATTTTTATCATTTACCATATGTTCTAAATCTCTGATTTATTGTTGATAAAGGCTATTGATAATTGAATTATCTTTAGTCATGATATTCTTTACTGAGCTAGTTGTGCTCACCCTTTTGCTTCACAATTCCTTTCAGGTAATAAGAGTGTAGCTGGGTCGAGCGGGGGTAACAAGGGAATAGAACGGTGGTCATCATTTAGTAGTTTTATTTGGTGAAGAAAATAGGGTGAGGCAAACCCAACGTTGGAAGGGTGTTTTGTCACTATCATACAAGATGTCTAATGACATACAACCTCGTGTCATCATAAGACAGGATTGTGCTCATCCACCTGTTGAGTATATCTACGAGCACTACCTATATAATCTTGGTATTTGTTTGAAGTATAATTCTCAATTAGAGACAGTGGAGATAATGATAAGTCAAGAGAAGACTCACCATTGGGAAGAATATGATAGTAATCTTCTCATTTTTCTTTGGGGTCTATTGGGTCAACCAAGGATAATTCTGTGGACATATGATATCTATCATAACCTAGACGCGTGGCCTCCCATGTACGAAGGTTTCCTTGAGCACTTTCCAAAGATTCTAATTTCTAAAACAGTTTTTGACTATACCTTTATGTAAGGTGTTATTGTGAGGTGATGTCCACGGTTGGAACATGAGTCACATTTGGTATATATTTGTATCCAAACTCACAGCATAAGTGTTGTTGTATTTTGCACGACAATTGTTGTAATAAAGTTGTAGTTGTTTTCTGTACCATGTATTTGACGACTCAGAATGGGTTGGGTGGAATGGACCTATTTTGGGGTTGTCACAGGTGGTATCAGAGCTTAGGGATATGATCTCTGGCGGAGATCGGGAAATATAACTAGGAGGGGAGAGATGAGTAAATCCTTCGCTAGTGTGTCCTACCTAAGCTTATTTGTTGGTCAGTCATAATATTGGGATATTATGTGATATGTTAATTTGTTCAATTAACCCTTATTTTGAAGCTGTATTCTAGAATGATATCTGAAATACAGGAGATGAGCAATGGAGAAATCATGATGATAGGGAAGATGGAATCTGAAATTAAAGGAAGGTATTCTCAATTCTTTGAAATACCAGGTACGGAAATTTCGGGGACGAAATTTCATAAGGAGGGGAGATTGTAAGACCCCGAATTTTATGAAATAAAAGTATTCAATTTTTCTTATAATTACTATTCAGTAAATGGTTAAATTGATAAAAGTTTAAAGTTATGAGTGAAATATGATTTTTTTTTCAAAATAAGCAAGTGGTTATAAAATAATCATTGTTGTCGGGGAATATTCGTTTGGTCGTGGAATATTCTTTCTGTCGGGGAATATTCGTACGACGGCGCAACCATTTGTGGGCCCCATAACAAATAACTGTCGGATGAAGAAAACGACAAAATTGAGTTTTTATAATTAACGGCGTAGTTGTTACCGTTAACACTGTTGGAATACCCGGTGGTTAAAATACAGTAATACGCGTTATTGCACAGTAGCACACGGTATTGCATAGTATTTTTGAAATTATTGATTCTTACGTAAGAAGGCACTACTCAATAATTGTTACAGTAATTACTGTTTAATATTTTATTTTATTGATTCAATAATTGCTACGTTGAAATTTTGTATTATTGTTGTTCAATAATTGTTGCTGCACATTATTTTCTATTATCAGATCAATAATTCATATTATTTGAATAGTATTATTAGATGACATTATTGACAATGTCTAGAAAGTTCTGTCTAAGGAGAGGTTTGGTCATTTAATTGCGCGCCAGTAAGGAAAAATTCTTATTGGAAAGCCCCCTCTTTCCTGGGAACGGCCTGGTTGTCATAAATGTGATTCTGTAATATTATTTGTGAATAATTAATTATTGATTCATATGATAAGAAAATATTTATTTTATGTGGATATAAATGAGGGATATATTTTTGTGGTTAAAATTGAAGGAGTTAATGTTGAGGTTTTTATCAGTATTTTTGTCGGAATGGAGGTATTAAAAATCAGGGTTTTTGAGATATTTTACGGGGGTTATAATTTTTAATCCGACCGTTGGATCGTGGTAATTTTTGGATATGTTATACATATATAAGTTGAGTATATGTCCACAAATTTTGAACCGTTAAAAATGAACGTATGATTTGTTATGAATTTTAAGAGGTGGCTGATTCGGAAATCAGGTTATAAATCATTTTTGGTGGAAAATTCTAGAATTGGTGGGCCCCACTTGTGGTTGGTGAAGAAATATGCTGAATTATATTTCAAATGTGGTGGGTGGGAATAGTAGCAGGTAAAGTGTAACGACCCCAAAATAGGTCCATTCCATCCAACCCATTCTGAGTCGTCAAATACATGGTACAGAAAACAACTACAACTTTATTACAACAATTGTCGTGCAAAATACAACAACACATATTCTGTGAGTTTGGATACAAATATATACTAAATGTGACATTGGACACCATCATGTATCAGCACTTCACAAAGGTACCTTACATAAAGGTATAGTCAAAAACTGTTCTAGAAATTAGAATCTTTGGGAAGTGCTCAAGGAAACCTTCGTACATGGGAGGCCACGCGTCTAGGTTATGATAGATATCATATGGCCACAGAATTATCCTTGGTTGACCCAATAGACCTCAAAGAAAAACGAGAAGATTACTATCATATTCTTCCCAATGGTGAGTCTTCTCTTGACTTATCATTATCTCCACTGTCTCTAATTGAGAATTATACTTCAAACAAACACCAAGATTATATAGGTAGTGCCCATAGATATACTCAGCAAGTGGATGAGCACAACCCTGTCTTATGATGACACGAGGTTGTATGTCATTAGACATCTTGTATGATAGTGACAAAACACCCTTCCAACGTTGGGTTCGCCTCACCCTATTTTCTTCACCAAATATAACTACTAAATGATGACCACCGTTCTATTCCCTTGTTACCCCCGCTCGACCCAGCTACACTCTTATTACCTGAAAGGAATTGTGAAGCAAAATGGTGAGCACAACTAGCTCAGTAAAGAATATTATGACTAAAGATAATTCAATTGTCAATAGCCTTCATCAACAATAAATCAGAGATTTAGAACATATGGTAAATGATAAAAATTTTAACCATAGTTGCAGCGGAACGAGCAATCCATTAGAAGAGTCAAATAGACTATAAAGTCTATTATCTTCTCCATGTTAAAAATCCACCAACAATGTTTTATCCCTGTAACATCAATCAACAGTTCCTTTCCACAATCATATGAATAACTCATAATCATAATTGTGATTCTAAATTTTTCTTCACACCCAGGACGAAGAATATTTTCATCACATGTCTTTACCTGAAACATCAAAGATCATGGTTATACCAAATCACAGTTCCTGTTCATAATCATACTAATAAATCCATCTTTGCACTATGACCAAAGATATTCAACAACAGTTTATCTTTGCACTACGGGCCAAAGATATTCATCAACAGACCATCTTTGCACTACAGGCCAAAGATATTCATCTACAATTCATCTTTGCACTACAGGCCAAAGATATTCCTCTACAATTCATCTTTGCACTACATGCCAAAGATATTCCTCAACAATTCATATTTGCACTACAGGCCAAATATATTCATATCTCAAAGAAATATATAATCATTTCAGAATTTATATACACCATAATTATAACCATGTTAATCAATTCATCTTTACACTTAAGCTAAAGATATTCAATTGTAAATTCAATGGTCATGATCATACCAGTCACAATTCAACTTTGCACTACAGGCCAAAGAGAACCCTAGTCATGATCATACCAATAATCTACCCATCTTTACACTCCAGTGAAAGAGAAATTCAACATCAGGGTTATAAAAATGTTATATATGATAATAAAATCAATATAATCAACATATAGATTTAATCTCAAGAGTAATATTCATAAATCAACTATAATTTGGTTAGTAAAAGAAACCAATTTTGTCGTGAATAGTAACTCGTGAATAGTAACTCATGAATAGTAACTCGTGAATAGTAACTCGTGAATAGTAACACCGACTCAAAAAGGTAGAAATTCCACAATAAAATTCATACCAATACTTCGGTATAATGATATTGAAAGAATAACATTTCTTAAGCTTATAAACAATTTATTTAAATTGTTTACACTTTACTAATTAATGCATTTAATCATCATAAAATGTCAACTCTTAAGATTTCATCATCAATAACCAAAACCCTCATCAAAAATCTGCATATACCTCATATAGGATTCTCAAGTCATAAAATCCTATTTTCTAATTTTCTTTCTTCACAAAATATATTTAATTCATTTACTCATAACTAGACTATTTTTATGAAAAATACCAAATCAGTTCTAAAAATATTTCTTTTCTGAGATTTAGCATAATATAGTCTCATAGTGAACATATATTTTTCTCAAAATTTTTAAAAGTCATTTACTATTTTTCATATGGCCAAAACAGCCGAATATTTAGACATTTATCAAAAATTATACTTTTGTCCAAAAATTCTGAAATTTATAGAGTATACTTCTATCATATACATGTACTCCCAATAATAATTTCATCAATTTTGGAGTTAACCACAAGGAATTATAAGCTGTTACTTCTAAAATAGTCTTTTCTCATAAAATTCATAACTCTCAATCTATACATCCAAAAATCACCATTTTTGGACACAATCAAGAAAACTCATCAAAATATCATTCAAATTTTTTCAGAATTTTTGAAGATCAGAAAAATTACGAAACTGAAAATCATAACAACCCTTAAAATCCCTTAATATCCCTTACCTCAAAAGAGCAGTACTTCTGACTGGATATCGGATATGATGCTGAAGGAAACTTGCACTGATGAATAGTAACTCACCAAGTATCTAAATACTCACAAAATACACTCAATAATCTAGAGAGAGAAAGAGAGAAAGCTTATGTTTCTGGTGTGATTTTCAATTCTAACTTAGCCCTCTATTTATAGGAAAATTTTGGTAGGTTTGACCTGCAACCTGATGGCTTTACCTGCTACTATTCTCACCCACCACATTTGAAATATAATTCAGCACATTTCTTCACCAACCACAAGTGGGGCCCACCAATTCTAGAATTTTCCACCAAAATGATAAACTCCGAAAATTCAACAATTTCTGAACCAGTCATCTCGTAAAATTCATAATAAATCATACGTTCATTTTTAACGGTTCAAAATTTGTGGACATATACTCAACTTATATATGTATAACATATCCAAATATTACTACGATCCAACGGTCAGATTAAAAATTATAACCCCCGCAAAATATCTCAAAAACCCTAATTTTTAATACCTCCATTCCAACAAAAATACTGATAAAAACCTCAACATTAACTCCTTCATTTTTAACCACAAAAATATGTCCCTCGTTTATATCCACATAAAATAAATATTTCCTTATCATACGAATCAATAATTAATTATTCACAAATAATATTATAGAATCACATTTATGACAACCAGGCCGTTCCCAGGAAAGAGGGGGCTTTCCAATAAGGATTTCTCCTTACTAGCGCGCAATTAGATGACCAAACCTCTCCTTAGACAGAACTTTCTAGACATTGCCAATAATGCTATCTAATAATACTATTCAAATAATATGAATTATTGATCTGATAATGGAAAATACTGTGCAGCAATAATTATTGAACAACAATAATATAAAATTTCAACGTAGCAATTATTGAATCAATAAAATAAAATATTGAACAGTAATTACTGTAACAATTATTGAGTAGTGTCTTCTTACGTAAGAATCAATAATTTCAAAAATACTGTGCAATACCGTGTGCTACTGTGCAATAACGCGTATTACTGTATTTTAACCACCGGGTATTTCAACAGTATTAACGATAACAACTACGCCGTTATTTGTAAAAATTCAAATTTGTCGTTTTTCTTCACCCGACAGTTATTCGTTATGGGGCCCACAAATAGCTGCGCCGTCGTACGAATATTCTCCGACAGAAAGAATATTCCACGACCAAACGAATATTCCCCGACAACAATGATTATTTTATAACCACTTGCTTATTTTGAAAAAAAAATCATATTTCACCCATAACTTTAAACTTTTATCAATTTAACCATTTACTGAATAGTAATTATAAGAAAAATTGAATACTTTTATTTCATAAAATTCGGGGTCTTACAATCTCCCCTCCTTATGAAATTTCGTCCCCGAAATTTACGTACCTGGTATTTCGAAGAGTTGAGAATACCTTGCTTCCATTTCAGATTCTATCTCTCAGATCATCATGATTTCTCCATTGCTCATCTCCCATGATAACTTCATTTGGGTTCCTCATTTGTTGGGAAGTCATGACAACCGCCATCCCTCGAACTACTCGGCTTTGACTTGTCTGGAGCAGCATTTGGCGTCATCATTACCGTTGGAATATACCTTTCTATAGGACATATTCCTCCCTCAACTGCCTCTTCGTACTCCTCATTCATGATCTGAATCATCAATCTTCGATCCATATCGGATTCAGGTTGACCGCTATGTACAGGGTAATTCAAAACTCGATGTTGGGTTCTCCCAATTGCTTTTCAAAAAGAGAAATTCATATCATCTATTTTAGCCTTCTTAGATCGAACATCTCTTTCCACAATATCCACGTGTCGTGCGGCTTTTGCCCATGCATCACTTATTCTCACTCGTTCAATTTTTTCTTCTTTCAGCTCAGATTCCATTTTTATCATCTTATACTCTGCCAAAGAATGCTTCTGTTCAAGCATCACATATCGGGTAACACAAGCTTGAATTGTTGCATCCTTTTGTTCCACGACCGCCTGTCGTTCTTCTGCCTGCTCTTCTAACTCATGAATACGATTTTGAAATTCTACATTTTGATCATATAATACCTCTAATAAACTCTCCTCTGGTACTTCTTCTTCCTCAGTCTCAGCTGTTACCTCTGCGACTATCTCGGGTGCAACTATCAATTCTTCACTCACCACATAGATATCTCTAATTCCTTCTTCGTCTGACATCACATTATCATGGTTAGTGATTAGAGGTATCCCCACAGTCTCATTCACTCCATTGTTAGCATTCTCAGCTGCCATTCTTAAATACTGCCATAAAATAAGGGTTAATTAAACAAATTAACATATCACATAATATCCCAATATTATGACAAACCAACAAATAAGCTTAGGTAGGACACACTAGCGAAGGATTTACGCATCTCTCCCCTCCTAGTTATATTCCCCGATCTTTGCCAGAGATCATATCCCTAAGCTCTGATACCACCTGTAACGACCCCAAAATAGGTCCATTCCATCCAACCCATTCTGAGTCGTCAAATACATGGTACAGAAAACAACTACAACTTTATTACAACAATTGTCGTGCAAAATACAACAACACATATTCTGTGAGTTTGGATACAAATATATACTAAATGTGACATTGGACACCATCATGTATCAGCACTTCACAAAGGTACCTTACATAAAGGTATAGTCAAAAACTGTTCTAGAAATTAGAATCTTTGGGAAGTGCTCAAGGAAACCTTCGTACATGGGAGGCCACGCGTCTAGGTTATGATAGATATCATATGGCCACAGAATTATCCTTGGTTGACCCAATAGACCCCAAAGAAAAACGAGAAGATTACTATCATATTCTTCCCAATGGTGAGTCTTCTCTTGACTTATCATTATCTCCACTGTCTCTAATTGAGAATTATACTTCAAACAAACACCAAGATTATATAGGTAGTGCCCATAGATATACTCAGCAAGTGGATGAGCACAACCCTGTCTTATGATGACACGAGGTTGTATGTCATTAGACATCTTGTATGATAGTGACAAAACACCCTTCCAACGTTGGGTTCGCCTCACCCTATTTTCTTCACCAAATATAACTACTAAATGATGACCACCGTTCTATTCCCTTGTTACCCCCGCTCGACCCAGCTACACTCTTATTACCTGAAAGGAATTGTGAAGCAAAATGGTGAGCACAACTAGCTCAGTAAAGAATATTATGACTAAAGATAATTCAATTGTCAATAGCCTTCATCAACAATAAATCAGAGATTTAGAACATATGGTAAATGATAAAAATTTTAACCATAGTTGCAGCGGAACGAGCAATCCATTAGAAGAGTCAAATAGACTATAAAGTCTATTATCTTCTCCATATTAAAAATCCACCAACAATGTTTTATCCCTGTAACATCAATCAACAGTTCCTTTCCACAATCATATGAATAACTCATAATCATAATTGTGATTCTAAATTTTTCTTCACACCCAGGACGAAGAATATTTTCATCACATGTCTTTACCTGAAACATCAAAGATCATGGTTATACCAAATCACAGTTCATGTTCATAATCATACTAATAAATCCATCTTTGCACTATGACCAAAGATATTCAACAACAGTTTATCTTTGCACTACGGGCCAAAGATATTCATCAACAGACCATCTTTGCACTACAGGCCAAAGATATTCATCTACAATTCATCTTTGCACTACAGGCCAAAGATATTCCTCTACAATTCATCTTTGCACTACAGGCCAAAGATATTCCTCAACAATTCATATTTGCACTACAGGCCAAATATATTCATATCTCAAAGAAATATATAATCATTTCAGAATTTATATACACCATAATTATAACCATGTTAATCAATTCATCTTTACACTTAAGCTAAAGATATTCAATTGTAAATTCAATGGTCATGATCATACCAGTCACAATTCAACTTTGCACTACAGGCCAAAGAGAACCCTAGTCATGATCATACCAATAATCTACCCATCTTTACACTCCAGTGAAAGAGAAATTCAACATCAGGGTTATAAAAATGTTATATATGATAATAAAATCAATATAATCAACATATAGATTTAATCTCAAGAGTAATATTCATAAATCAACTATAATTTGGTTAGTAAAAGAAACCAATTTTGTCGTGAATAGTAACTCGTGAATAGTAACTCATGAATAGTAACTCGTGAATAGTAACTCGTGAATAGTAACACCGACTCAAAAAGGTAGAAATTCCACAATAAAATTCATACCAATACTTCGGTATAATGATATTGAAAGAATAACATTTCTTAAGCTTATAAACAATTTATTTAAATTGTTTACACTTTACTAATTAATGCATTTAATCATCATAAAATGTCAACTCTTAAGATTTCATCATCAATAACCAAAACCCTCATCAAAAATCTGCATATACCTCATATAGGATTCTCAAGTCATAAAATCCTATTTTCTAATTTTCTTTCTTCACAAAATATATTTAATTCATTTACTCATAACTAGACTATTTTTATGAAAAATACCAAATCAGTTCTAAAAATATTTCTTTTCTGAGATTTAGCATAATATAGTCTCATAGTGAACATATATTTTTCTCAAAATTTTTAAAAGTCATTTACTATTTTTCATATGGCCAAAACAGCCGAATATTTAGACATTTATCAAAAATTATACTTTTGTCCAAAAATTCTGAAATTTACAGAGTATACTTCTATCATATACATGTACTCCCAATAATAATTTCATCAATTTTGGAGTTAACCACAAGGAATTATAAGCTGTTACTTCTAAAATAGTCTTTTCTCATAAAATTCATAACTCTCAATCTATACATCCAAAAATTACCATTTTTGGACACAATCAAGAAAACTCATCAAAATATCAATTCAAATTTTTTCAGAATTTTTGAAGATCAGAAAAATTACGAAACTGAAAATCATAACAACCCTTAAAATCCCTTAATATCCCTTACCTCAAAAGAGCAGTACTTCTGACTGGATATCGGATATGATGCTGAAGGAAACTTGCACTGATGAATAGTAACTCACCAAGTATCTAAATACTCACAAAATACACTCAATAATCTAGAGAGAGAAAGAGAGAAAGCTTATGTTTCTGGTGTGATTTTCAATTCTAACTTAGCCCTCTATTTATAGGAAAATTTTGGTAGGTTTGACCTGCAACCTGATGGCTTTACCTGCTACTATTCTCACCCACCACATTTGAAATATAATTCAGCACATTTCTTCACCAACCACAAGTGGGACCCACCAATTCTAGAATTTTCCACCAAAATGATAAACTCCGAAAATTCAACAATTTCTGAACCAGTCATCTCGTAAAATTCATAATAAATCATACGTTCATTTTTAACGGTTCAAAATTTGTGGACATATACTCAACTTATATATGTATAACATATCCAAATATTACTACGATCCAACGGTCAGATTAAAAATTATAACCCCCGCAAAATATCTCAAAAACCCTAATTTTTAATACCTCCATTCCAACAAAAATACTGATAAAAACCTCAACATTAACTCCTTCATTTTTAACCACAAAAATATGTCCCTCGTTTATATCCACATAAAATAAATATTTCCTTATCATACGAATCAATAATTAATTATTCACAAATAATATTATAGAATCACATTTATGACAACCAGGCCGTTCCCAGGAAAGAGGGGGCTTTCCAATAAGGATTTCTCCTTACTAGCGCGCAATTAGATGACCAAACCTCTCCTTAGACAGAACTTTCTAGACATTGCCAATAATGCTATCTAATAATACTATTCAAATAATATGAATTATTGATCTGATAATGGAAAATACTGTGCAGCAATAATTATTGAACAACAATAATATAAAATTTCAACGTAGCAATTATTGAATCAATAAAATAAAATATTGAACAGTAATTACTGTAACAATTATTGAGTAGTGTCTTCTTACGTAAGAATCAATAATTTCAAAAATACTGTGCAATACCGTGTGCTACTGTGCAATAACGCGTATTACTGTATTTTAACCACCGGGTATTTCAACAGTATTAACGATAACAACTACGCCGTTATTTGTAAAAATTCAAATTTGTCGTTTTTCTTCACCCGACAGTTATTCGTTATGGGGCCCACAAATAGCTGCGCCGTCGTACGAATATTCTCCGACAGAAAGAATATTCCACGACCAAACGAATATTCCCCGACAACAATGATTATTTTATAACCACTTGCTTATTTTGAAAAAAAATTCATATTTCACCCATAACTTTAAACTTTTATCAATTTAACCATTTACTGAATAGTAATTATAAGAAAAATTGAATACTTTTATTTCATAAAATTCGGGGTCTTACATAAAGCCATCAGGTTGCAGGTCAAACCTACCAAAATGTTTCTATAAATAGAGGGCTAAGTTAGAATTGAAAATCACACCAGAAACATAAGCTTTCTCTCTTTCTCTCTCTATATTATGAAGCATATTTTGTGAGTTTTTAGATACTTGGTGAGTTGCTAGTCATCAGTGCAAGTTTCCTTCAGCATCATATCCGATATCCAGTCAGAAGTACTGCTCTTTTGAGGTAAGGGATAGTAAGGGATAGTAATGGATTTTAAGGGTTGTTATGATTTTCAGTTTCGTAATTTTTCTGATCTTCAAAAATTATGGAAAAATTTGAAATGATATTTTGATGAGTTTTATTGATTGTGTCCAAAAATGGTGATTTTTGGATGTATAGATTAAGAGTTATGAATCTTACGGGAAAAGACTATTTTAAAAGTAACCGCTTATAATTCCTTGTGGTTAACTTCAAAATTGATGAAATTTTTATTGGGAGTACATGTATATGAAAGGAGTATACTCTGTGAATTTTAGAATTTTTAGATAAAAGTACAATTTTTGATAAATGTCTAAATATTCGGCTATTTTGGCCATATGAAAAATAGTAAATGACTTTTAAAAATTCTGAGAAAAATATATGTTCACTATGGGACTATATTATGCTAAATCCCAGAAAAGAAATATTTTTGGAACTGATTTGGTATTTTTCATGAAAATGGTCTTGAGTAAATGAATTAAATATGTTTTGTGAAGAAAGAAAATTGGAAAATAGGATTTTATGGCTTGAGAATCCTATATGAGGTATATGCAGATTTTTGATGAGGGTTTTGGTTATTGATGATGAAATTGTAAGAGTTGACATTTTATGATGATTAAATGCATTAATTAGTAAAGTGTAAACAATTAAAATAAATTATTTATAAATTTAAGTAATGTTATTCTTTCAATATCATTATACCGAAATATTGGTATGAATTTTATTGTGGAATTTCTATCTTTTGTGTCGGGGTTACTATTCATGAGTTACTATTCACGATTTACTATTCATGAGTTACGAATATTACTCTTGAGATTAAAACTATATGTTGATCATATTATTTTCATATATAACATTTTTATAATCCTGATGTTAAAATTCTCTTTCACTGGAGTGTAAAGATGGGTAGATTATTGGTATGATCATGACTAGGGTTCTCTTTGGCCTGTAGTGCAAAGTTGAATTGTGACTGGTATGATCATGACCATTGAATTTATAATTGAATATCTTAAGCTTAAGTGCAAAGGTGAATTGATCAACATGGTTATAATTATTGTTTATATAAATTCTGAAATGATTATATATTTCTTTGAGATATGAATATATTTGGCCTGTAGTGCAAATATGAATTGTTGATGAATATCTTTGGCATGTAGTGCAAAGATGGCCGGTTGATGAATATCTTTGGCCTGTAGTGCAAAGATGAACTGTTGTTGAATATCTTTGGCCCGTAGTGCAAAGATGGTTTGTTGATGAATATCTTTGGCCCGTAGTGCAAAGATGGTTTGTTGATGAATATCTTTGGCCGGTAGTGCAAAGATGGATTTGTTAGTATGATTATAAACAGGAATTGTGATTTGGTATAACCATAATCTTTGATGTTTCAGGTAAAGACAGGTGATGAAAACATTCTTCGTCCTGGGTGCGAAAAAAAAATTTATAGTCACAATTATGATTATGAGTTATTCATATGATTGTGGAAAGGAACTGTTGAGTGATGTTACATGGATAAAACATTGTTGGTGGATTTTTAACATGGAGAAGATAATAGACTTTATAGTCTATTTGACTCTTCTAATGGATTGCTCGTTCCGCTGCAACTATGGTTGAAATTTTTATCATTTACCATATGTTCTAAATCTCTGATTTATTGTTGATAAAGGCTATTGATAATTGAATTATCTTTAGTCATGATATTCTTTACTGAGCTAGTTGTGCTCACCCTTTTGCTTCACAATTCCTTTCAGGTAATAAGAGTGTAGCTGGGTCGAGCGGGGGTAACAAGGGAATAGAACGGTGGTCATCATTTAGTAGTTTTATTTGGTGAAGAAAATAGGGTGAGGCAAACCCAACGTTGGAAGGGTGTTTTGTCACTATCATACAAGATGTCTAATGACATACAATCTCGTGTCATCATAAGACAGGATTGTGTTCATCCACCTGTTGAGTATATCTACGAACACTACCTATATAATCTTGGTATTTGTTTGAAGTATAATTCTCAATTAGAGACAGTGGAGATAATGATAAGTCAAGAGAAGACTCACCATTGGGAAGAATATGATAGTAATCTTCTCATTTTTCTTTGGGGTCTATTGGGTCAACCAAGGATAATTCTGTGGACATATGATATCTATCATAACCTAGACGCGTGGCCTCCCATGTACGAAGGTTTCCTTGAGCACTTCCCAAAGATTCTAATTTCTAAAACAGTTTTTGACTATACCTTTATGTAAGGTGTTATTGTGAGGTGATGTCCACGGTTGGAACATGAGTCACATTTGGTATATATTTGTATCCAAACTCACAGCATAAGTGTTGTTGTATTTTGCACGACAATTGTTGTAATAAAGTTGTAGTTGTTTTCTGTACCATGTATTTGACGACTCAGAATGGGTTGGGTGGAATGGACCTATTTTGGGGTTGTCACATTTTTTTAATTCTATAAGCTATATATATTATATATCAACTACATTTATCAAAAATTGAAAAAACTAAACTCCTAAGTATTAAAAAAATAAAAATAAATAAAAGAAGTGAAGAATTTATATCGATTATTTTATAAAATGTCGTCTTACACATATAAAGTGGTTGTGCTAAATTACATCGCAATGTTAATTTTACGAAAAGAAATGAATTAAGAAAAGCTAATGAATACTTTTATCTGTTAACATTTTTGTGCGAGCAAGTTGATAAGTAATTTAATTATGTGTATTTTTTGTAGTGGATATATATGTATAAGTACTATAGAGAAAAATATGCACTTTCATGAATTTAAAATTTTAAATAATTAAATATTTTTATTCAGTTTATACTATTAAAGTTGTGAAATTATATTAATGAAGTTAAAAGTTGTTAGAATTAATTTTGGATTTTGCTACGTAATAAGAAAGGGAAAGGGAAAAAAAATAATTAATATCGTAGTGAAAGAAAGTGAATGGAATGAAAAATAAAAGTTCAATGAACAATTTATTAAGGAGAATACTATTTTCATATATGTTTATGATATTTCTATATGATAATTTTTCATACGAAAGTGGAACCCACACATGAGAGAAAAACATATAAAAATATTAGTTCCCTTCATTAATGCAAGCTCAATGAATAATAATTTATTAACGTAATTTGAGTTAACACGATCAACCAAATTAATCTAATTGAATTGAAGAGTTGATATTTTTTTGACTTATTATAGCCCCGTTTGTTTCAATATTTTTACATATTCCAACTTATGGCTTCTGAAAAGCTGTAAGAGTGGTGTTTGTTTCGACTTTTAGATCTAAAAGCTACCAAAAGTTAGAAGTTGAGTACAAGTACATTAATGCATAAAAAAAATTAGAAGTTAGAATCACCTATTTAGCTGCTTCTCAAATCAACTTTTCAACTCTAAATAAAATAATTTTTATATACTACATATTATATAATATATACATAAATATTTATATCGATGTAATAATATTTATATTACATTTTTTATATATGTTAATATATCTATATCTCTATATATATATTAATAAATAATTACTTAATAATATATATATATATATCACAGCAGATCAGGTCCGGGAGTTTGGACTTGGTTAAAATTCGGACCCCTTTTTTTTGTTTTTTTTTTAAAAATAACTAAAAAAAAGTTTTATATTTCATGGAACTGAAATTTTTACATAATACAGTATTTTTGGTGTGATTTGGATACATACACTGTGATTTGTATGTATCCAAATCACACCCAAAACACTGTATTATGTAAAAATTTCAGTTACATAAAATATTAAACTTTTTTTTAGTTGTTTAAAAAAAAAAGAAAGAGTCCGTATTTTAAAAAAATTCGGGATCCCGGGCTGGATCCGAACTCTATATATATATAAATAATTAAATATATAATATAATATTTATATTTTAAATATATATGTGTATATATATATTAATAAATAAGCACAATATATATCAATAAATAATTAAATATTAGTATATATATATATACATAATTAAATATATAATATACGATTTATATTTAAATATATATTTATTTATGTATATACAGATAAATATATTAATTAATATTTTGTTACCAGAATTTAGGTTATCAGGTTGTGAAGAATCAAAATCAATTTAATAAATACTAATCAACAACTTTTAAAGAATTAGAATCGGAATCAGAATCAAAATCAGAATGAATTTGTTAGAATAAAAAGTAAGCTAAAAATGAAAAAACAAGAGACAAGCAGGGCTTATAATTATAACAAAATTATGGCAAACTCGCATATGAATGCCGTAATTAATTTATCCAGTTAATTTAAACACATTTCATTTCTGATTAAAAAAGTTGAGCCAAAGTTTAAAATGGTGCGGACTTTAAAATTTTGAAGAGAAAAGACTTGAGGCTAATCCGAAGGTTTCAAGTAACGTAAACGGTTGGGATCATATTTGTACAGCAGTCTGTCCGGGTATATGCCCAAATACACTACACACTTGTAGCAGGCTAGCAGCTAGTCTAAAAAGGTAAGAATGCAGATATCTAGCCTAGCCTAGCCTAGCTTAGCTAGAGAAAAATGTACGTAGACTCGTAGAGATATTACTACTCTGCTCTATGTCAGCAGATACTTCTGTACGTACGTACGTACCAATTCATTAGTATTAATTACTTCTATCTCATCAAGTCAACCTTTGAAAAGAGACTCAGATTCTTACAGTTGAAACTAATTAATTATGCATATATATATATATATATATATGTCAGCCTCAGCCTCTTTCAAGTAGAGTACACAACAACAAACAAGAGAGAGAAAATAGTAGTACTGTGATGGGCATGCGTGGTGGTGGGCAATAGTAGTAATGAAGGTCCGCCGGGGAAAAATTAAATGAGAGCATTAGGAGAGATTTGGCCATTTCTAAGAGATTGCAGAAAAAGCCAAAGTAAGCATAACCGTAGCCTCTCCCTCTCACACGCGTCAAAACCTCACCTCTTGTTTCTTAAGCTCCCCACTTTGGTCCCTTAATTACTGTCTTATCTTGGAACCCTCTCCCACCTCTCCTATTTACATTACATACCCTCTCCTCTTAATTCTCACTTCTCTCTTTAGACTCCAGTCCCGGCCGCCGGAAAATGTTGTCGACGGTGTCAGTCACCGCCAAGAATGGGGTGGAGGAGGGTAAGAGGTATCCCGAGCCACTGGCCTCCCATGAGGATGTGGTTGGAAAAGCGTCACTTTTTTGGGAGACTCTCCGCAGCTTCCATACGGTGATGGGGACAAAGTATATGTAAGCCTTTTTCATTTTCGTAATTTTTTTTTCTTTTTAATCCTTGCAATCTTGGATCAATATAATAATACCTTTAAGGCTATTTTTATTTACAAAAATTATATTTAGATATAATTATTAATTTTAAATATCTTATTTATTTTTAAATTTAGACATAAAACTATTAATGGATTGGATTATAATCTTTATAAATAAAAATAGATTTTTTTAGTAAATTAACGTGTCTTCGAATTTATTTCACTCGTTCCAAAATTAAACATATATTTTACTTTTATGTGTACACCAAAATTAGTTTAGTCTATAACGGTGAAATGAAGTTCTTTTAAGTTATTACATTTGGTCAAATAGTTACTTATTTTTCTAACTTAAAACTCAACTTACAAGTCAAAAAAATAAGTAGTTGCCAAACATCTAAAACACTGAAAAACAATTTAAAACAAACCAACTTATAAGTTGTTCCTGAACAGGCCTAAATATTATCACGTCACTATAACTATATTGTTAACAAATATTAGTGATCTATTTTAATAAGTAAAATTTTCTTAAAAGTCTTGGTTTAGGAATGTATCTCTAAGTATATTCTATATAAACCTTTTTTTTTGTATGTGTGTGTTGATCTTTGGAGAATTTGGATGATTTGCAAGGGTTCCTATCATTGGAGGGGTGGAGCTGAATATGTATGTTCTCTATGTAGAGGTTACCAACAGGGGTGGCTATGACAAGGTTGAGTATTCTTTATTGTTTGTTTTATAAACCACATGTAATTAAGTTTATATTTGTTATCTTTTATTTACTAGGTAATTTCTTTATAATGAAAAAAATGAGGGAATATGTATATAGGTTGTATCAGAGAAGAAATGGAGGGAAATTAGTAGTATATTCAATTTTTCTCCAACCACCACAAGTGCTTCGTATGCGTTGAGGAAGCACTACTTCAGCTTTCTTTACCATTATGAACAAGTTTACTTCTCCAAGCCACAGGGTTCCTTACTTTCCCAAAAAGGTATTTACATTTTGCACCTCTCTGATGTTGTACTACCACCTACGCTACATATGTTTTTAATTTATCTTCCTATAATGTTTTCTAATTCCTTGTGTTACTTAGTATGGTATTTGTTTCTGGGATTTGTATGTTCTTGGGAAGTGAAGATATATGATGCCTAAAATTAGAGCCACAAAGTGTTCTTTTTTGGATATTCTGAGCCCCTCTCCCTGTCTTTTGAGGTGCATATACCCCAGTAGAACCTAAGATCCTACCTCTTCTCTACAACAATTAACACGTGCAATCCCAATTCCCATATCTAACATATTCATAAATTATGCTGTTCATATGTTTGTATGCTATATACATGGGCGGTGATCGTTATACGCCCCCCCTAAAGAAGAAAATTCCAAACACGTGCAATCCCAATCATGGAAGTAAATTATGCTGTTCATATGTTTGTATGTGTTAGAATAATAAGATCACACACGCACACAAACGATAGAGAATTAAGAAGAACACAAGAGATTTACGTGGTTCCCCAATTTGGGTACTCCACAGACAGCGGCTAATTGTTTATTGATGATTCCTTGGTTACATAGGGCTTTACAATAGTTAGTATATATACCTACTAATCCTATTCCAACCCTACTTCATATTATGGTCAATTACCCATAATACCCAATCCAATTAACAATCAGCCAACTGAGTTGCCGACGCAGCGCGGACCGCGCCGCGCCAAAATCTTCCGCAGCGCGCTCCGCGCCACTTGCCCAGACACCTCCTGCCGAGGCAGCGAGTTCCGCGCGACCTGTCTACTATCACCAGCGCGCTCCGCGCCACTAAGGCAGTACCATACCGCGGGGGGCGAAGCCCCCGCACCCCCCCGAGACGTTCGGTCCAACCCTGAAAGGCTAGTGCGTCGCTTCGCTCCGTTCCGCTCCACTACGCTCCGCTCCGCACTAGCCCTTTTCCAGTGGCTTCTTTATTATGAGTCACAAGTTCCCAACAGTATGCTATATATATACATGGGCGGTGATCGTCATACAAACTTTACAGGGCATCGTAAAATCTCATATTCTTTCTATTTGACATTTGTGGTTGTTTTTTTTGGGATAGCATGCACTTTTTTATTCTCTCTTTTTTCTTTGTGTGGATCTATTTAGGAAATTGTTGTTTTCACAAGTGTTTTTATATTTCTAGACATCCGCCTATCATCATCAGTATGGAACTCACTATTCATGTGAGACAATGTGAAAATAATGAAAAACACTTGTAGAAATAACACCCACTTGATATATGAAGATTGAAGAGTTTATGGTGCAGAAATTAACTTTTGGAAGTAATAACATGTTAATTCAATATGAAGCTGCAGAGAGTTATATAATGGCAAATTGGAAGTAAAATACAAAGTAAGGATCTATCTTGTTAAAGTGTATGGAGTATAGACAGTAGGATTTCCATCCGGAAACACAACCTCTTGAGAGCTGACTAGTAATTGAATGGCCTTTTGCAGCTACTCATGCTTTGGTTTATTTCCCCAGGCAAGGATTTGACCTGAGTCATTACAGCCTGCGCTTTTTTAGTACAATGGATGTTATGTTAAGTGGCAACGTAAGAAAATATGGATAGTCATAAAGCAGAAGCTGACATGCCCTTAATAGCATGAATCTAGTTCAAATGTTCAATGAACTAGTTCAACTTCATATTGAAAAGGGTGTGATTTAATTTGCCAATTGTATATGGTGCGTGCGTTGTCTCCTTGATAGATAGGAAATCTGATGTGAATAATTGCAGGGCATAATAATGGACCTAACGGCTATAAGCCTTTTCCCAAATGGTGGAATTCTTACTATCAAGTGTGACTACTGTTTTTTATTTTTATTTTTTTATAACAATTATCTGGTTTAATTAACGTTGTTAATTATTCCAAGTATGATTAGTACTTTTGCCTACGTAGTTGCATATATGGCAATACTTGATGCTAATCTAAATTATACCTTCTCTGTCTCTCTCTGTCCTAGCTCCTTTGTGTTTCGAAGCTGTTGGAACTATTGATGGGAAACTTGACTGCGGTTATTTAGTGTCTGTGAAGTTGGGTTCTGAGATTTTAAATGGGGTACTCTATCATCCTGAGCAGCCTAACTCTTCCGAATTGGCTCAACCTTACAATGCTATCGTTCCATATAACCCCAACATCAAGCAATCAAGACGAAGACACAAAAAAAGAAGAAGGGGTGGAGGAGATCCAAGCCGCCCCAAACCAAATAGGAGTGGTTACAACTTCTTCTTTGCCAAAAAGCACTCTGAGCTCAAATCTATCTTCCCAGAAAGGGAAAGGGAGTTCACCAAAATGATTGGCGAGTCTTGGAACAATCTTAGTGAAGAAGAGAAGAAGGTATGCAGAATACGATGTACTACACTCTTATAACTTGGTAATTTAAGCAGAGTTTCATACGAGTTATATTTTCACATTTTGGTCAACTGTTGATGCCTGATTTTTGAAATGCAGGTTTACCGAGACTATGGATTGAAGGATAAGGAACGATATGAGAAAGAACTTAAAGAGTACAAAGAGAGAATGAAGGTTCGGCAGCCAAGAGAAGCTAACAGAGATGGCTATTGAGTTGTGGTCGAGCAGGATTTTGGCCCATGTTGGAAGGGAGCAGTATTAAAACATGCTTTACTTTTCAACAATTTCCCCCGTGAATTTAAGAATTTGTGAGGAATAATATAGTTTTGTGATATGCACTCTCTAACTATTTATGTTTATGTTTGGGGCATCATATGATTTGAATAAAGAGATTTTATTGAGGTGATGATGTTTGATAATGAACAAGTGCTTTCTCTCCAGTATGGCTTTTGAGTCCCACATCGGAAATAGATGTGATTGGGAAGGAACTAGCTTACTATATAATGGGGGATAGGATAAAAGCTATAGTATCTTTGCGCTTGGGGCAATGACGCAGCTAGTGAGGTTCTAACCGAGGCGCGTCAATTGCTGGTTGAAAACTATTTCCAAACCCCCTCCTTGGCCTTGGTTCTGCCTTGGCCATCGAGAATTTCTGGAAGGGCGTCCCTCTAAACAAGGGTAAAGCCCTACAATTTTTAGTTTAAGTTTTCTACATTTTTAGCTGAGCCCAAGTTGTAGTTGTAATAAAGAAATAATTAAAGTTTTTTAATTTAAATAATGGTATATTTAGTTTTGAAATTAAATTGTAAGCAAATATTTAAATTGATTTGATTTATAAAAATTTTGTGTGAAATATATATGTTTTGATTAATAATATTTTGATTATAGTTTTAATTTTATAAGGAGCGAGTATTAAATTAGCTATTTTTTTATTGTATTTCATTTTAATTCAAATTAATAATACTCTCTTTTTAAAATTATAGATACATTTTGATTTTTTAAATTTAATGCAAAATTTTAAAACTCAAAATTGATATAATTTTGTTTAATTTTTTAAAATAACAAAATGATAATTAGTACTCCTTTTCGTTTTAGAGAAATATTTTTGTTCATTAATATAAGTCGTTTTAGAATTTCAAGTAAATATTAATTGTTTAGTTTCCAATATTACTCCATATATTAAATGTAACTTTGGTCCTCTCACTATTTTTTGTCCAATAAATAACAATTACTTATTCACAAACCCCATGAACCAAATATAATACTTGGACTAAAGGTCAAGTTGGTAATTTTTCTTACCTCTCCCCCTTGGAGCCCAAGTATCTTATACGCCACCAAAATAAAGATCCTTGAATACTTTCAAAAATCTTTCTTATTCACCATTTCAGTTCTTTATAACTCATGTTGAAACCTGGCATAAATTGGAGTGGTTTGATACACAAACCTAATCCTTTCACTTCACAGTTCACATCAACCTCATTTCTACAAGAGTAATGAAACATACACAAACTATTTTATAAATATTTTATAAACTGCTGATGTGACATACTCTACCTCACCATATTGAGTAACAAATTGTTTCAATATAGTCTTCGGTCCCACATAATATGCTGAGGTGGAGTATGCCACATCAAGAGTTTGTAAAATATTTGTAGAATAATTTGTGTCTCTAATATTATTCTTTCTACAAAACCAATAGAAAAATCACGCTATCCTTCACCCGATTCCGCTTCTACAGCAATATATAATCTCGGTCCCTTGATATCTACGTCTCAAGTTAAAATAAGCAATGAAACCAGCAAAAAATACACGAGTTGCTTTACCGGCGTGAATTCAGTTATAAAAAAATAGGCTTCATAAGCTGCAGTTCTGTTAGTCCCACATTGGCTACTATAAATTTTAAGCAGCTGGGCCGAATGTTGTTTTGCTTAACTTCTTGGGTTATTACAATGCTGCCCACGATTAGAGCTATTTTGTTGGCACGGCCTACCCCACAATATGGGCCTGGAAAAAATCCCAAATAAATATTGGTAGTTTTTTAAAACAAATAATAGAGGATGTTTCAAATTGACCCAATAACTGGGGTGGCGCATCAGACTACCAGATCCTCTACTACTTGCACAAATTGGCACCTTATTATTACCAGCAAGGCTAGAGTAAAATTCGGTTTTGTAATACTTAGATTCGTTTAAAATTCAAATTACTTAATTGTGATTCGATACATACATGATTAATATATATTCGATTAAATACTCGATACATTCTCTTATAATATATATAAAATTAAATCAAATTAAGATAATTAATTATTATTATTTTATTTTTAATTTTAATTGTGATTTTATATTTATAAAGTGTAATAGTAAATATATTTTCTCATTTCTAAATAAAATAACAAATTCAATTTATAATTATATTTATTATAAAACTAGTTATTATGTGAAGATTCGAATTCGAGCTTAATTTGAATCTCACAAGTAATTTGAATATATTTCGATCCAGGTCGGATCGAATTTAATGTTCTAATCAAGTCGAATCGAATATGAGAATTTTTCAAATACAATTCAAATTCGAGTATGAATGTAATGTTTCGAGTCGAATTCGAACAGCTCTCTGTTCGTTTCGGTTCGCCTCGGTTACGCCCTTTATCACCCTATCATCTAATAATTGCACAAAATTGGCACCTTATTATTTTAAGGAATGAAATACGAGGACATCCATCACAGTTTTACATTGCAGTTACTAAATATATAATTTGTTAATCAAATGTACACAATAGTTTTAGCAACACTACACAACACTGAGCTTGGATCCAAATAACACCAGTATTTGGACAGTGTAAAATGAACACAGGCATGCTGAGGCAAGGATTATTGGTTCATGCATCTTTTGTTGAGACCATGAAAGAAGCGGTGCTTTTTCCTTCTCGAATGCCTCTGGGAAGACCTTGACATGACATGGGGGACAAAATGCACCTGCAAAATTATACACAATTAATATATTAACTTCAGATTCTGAAAGAAAAAAAAGAAAAGCAACTCTATCTAGATTGTTTTTGTCGGGTTTTTAGTAGTATCAGGTCAGGAAGAGGAAGCAAGTAAATATATTTTGATTTGATCACGAAACGAGTAAACCTATGCCCTTGGGTGGCCTTAAAAGGAAAGAAAATATGTCACTGGCTCCATGGACTAGTATTGATTTCAAGTTATTACTGAAGGCACCGAGTCTCATTCAGCAGGCCAGACCTGCATTGCGATGGGGAGTGATTGCCCTTATTAGCTAATAGCTATAAAATGCAATTAGTCTGAATCTAATTTTGAGGGTGATGATTCTAACATAATAAGGGAACCCAACTCCCTACCCCTAGTTCCCCATCCCTATCCCCTTATCCCAACACACACTCAGAGTCTGCTTGCTTTCTCAATAAGGACGTAGGAGGTATTTATCAGAGATTTCAAGATTAATCTTTCGCATCAAGTAAGATTGTGTTGTGGGCCTAGAATTCGAACTATCAAGGATCTCTTTTGACCAGTTTCATTCCTCAGCATGTCATCGCTGCTAATAGTGAAAATCATGTACTGGCAATATTAAGATGATTTTGCTTCTGTATTGGTTACTTTCTTTGTATCCCATCTTTGACTTGGCACCAAAAAAAGAAGAGAAAAAAGAATCACATTATAAAGTAGATAAAGTGCATACTTGTAAATTATTAAGAATATTATGAAAAAAATAGCAATATTAAACTATGCTCTAATTAAGAGAAGAAAAGTCTGGGCTAACATTTTGCACGCGAACATATTTTTTGCTGCCCACTATAAACTTTTGTTGCTCCACCAGTCATTCAGTATACAGTAACGCCAAAATTTTAAATTTCTAGGAGAAGACAGAAAATTAGTCCTTTACCAGCAGACATATGGTTGCTATCGTCTAAATTCATGTTCAACACTATTGTTAATTCCTACTTTGAGATAAACATATGACACCATCTCATAGCAAATCAAAATTTACACACAACAAAGACACATGGTTTATGAGCATAACTTAATTCTTAAGAACAATGTATGAATCTAACTGTGTGAGGTGAATAGTAGTATAGTACATGAACTCGCACAAGGAAATAGATACACATTTATAGGATCATGGCAAGTATGTGTAACTTTCTTCAACGTGATGTGTTTGGTTAGACAGATGCCCAGAGGCTTTCGATGGGAGATATGCAGCAGGAAGTGCATCCCTTTCAACGTATGAGCCCCGTGAGGTCTAAAATGTAATCCATATATAGTAATATTTAATATAAATATATAATAACAAAGTTAAGCAAAACAGAATTAGAAAACAAAATGAATTATACTTAGAAGTCAGATTCTTGAAATATAAAACAGATAAATCCAAGTCCTTTGAATTCACAAAGTCTCCTTAAAGCAAATTTATTCCCTCACTGGTGCTAAAGGTTTTTGAATAATTACTTCTCAAGATAAAACGGACTTCAACTCTTAATTGGAAGCACTTCGAAATTAAGAATTCTTCGAACACAATATGTTCTGTACTCGAACCTTACTATGATGATATGATAATGTTATGATTCTGGGAATGAAAGGAAGAACACTGGAATGTATGTACTGCAAGCAAACTACAGAAACGGGAAGGAGATATATACTGCAAAGCAAACTGCAGAAACGGGAAACTGGAAAAAATTTATTTCTTAATGCGCTCCTGGATAGAATATTTATAGAAAAAAATCGTGACTTAACAGTTAGGATATGACGTAGTATGACAATAATAAATTAAACAAAATCCATTCGTCAAAACGACGTAGTATGATGATAATGAAGTAAACAGATTTTGTTCAAAAAATAATATATCACGACCCATCCGCCCGTTTGGCTGGACGGCGGAGCTGGTTCGAACCAAGCCTTGGTTAGGTCCTCTCCTTTCCACAAAAGTGGGGTGCCCCTTGGGGCCATTCCCATTAAGCAAACATCCCATATATAAATTCTTTATTTTTTCCTCTAATGTCCTATGTGGGACTTTTGTAATTTACAATATTTCAAGTAGGTGACTTTAGAGTCAATTTTCTCATTCAATTCTTAATGGATTTGAACAAATAAGTATATCACGTTATACTCTTCGCGGAGGAGAACGCATTGGTGCATGGACCCGACATTTCCGGAGTGTGGGTCTCACATTAAATTAAGCTTCAAAATGTTTTAATATTTATTTTGTCAAACCCATTTCCAACATAAAACACTAATGTAAACTTCAAAAGCATATAACTAATATACCTGAGAATTATTTCGTATGCTGTAATCTTGAAGAACAACGTTGTCATCAAGTAGTTTCTCATTATGATATGAAAGGCAAAAATTTCCCCAGACATGCTTCCTGAAAATGCAAAAGGATTGCACATTTGATTTAATTTCCAAATAACAAAATCCCCACAAAGTGTGTTAACATATGATTTCTTAATCATCAACTAAAATTAGATCCCGCAAAGAGATATTCAGGTGCAATTAAGGGGTTGGTTTTTTAAGCAAAAGATGAAGTCTCTTATTAGCATTTGCGAAATTCGAGTTGAGTGAACCGCAAAATAGTGAGAGACAAAGGCGTTGAATGTTTTTCCTCAATATATGAAGGATCCGGATAAGCTTTTCTTGATCGAAGTACGCAGTTACCATTTGATTGCTGGTCGAAACTCTATTAAGAGGATAAAAATCCCAGAAGATTAAGTACATAAGCTCCAGTATAGTGTTTTTTCAGGAAGCGATATCATAAAATCACTTCATCATAATGATCCAAAGCAAGGATTAAAATTGAGCACAATTATTAGATTTTAAGATTGGAACCAAACTAATGAAATTTGGAGTGAATTTATAAAAATCTTCTTCACAAATTCATTCTACAAGTTATAAATATATTATGCTAAACAATTTAAAACCCGAATGTAAAAGAGTAAAAGGTAAAGAAAAAAGAAACCAGAGCATTCAAAACAACGTTAATGGCAAATTCAACAACCAAGAAAAAGTTTACAGGCAAAACAGTTCAAACCAAGAAATATGACGATGGCCCATCTTGGACTGTTCAGATTCATTAACCTTCTTTTTGATAACCAGTTTCAAATCCTTCACCGTCGCAGAATTCATCACAGCGACATCTATGAAACGCAGCCAATTCAGTATTATAAAGATATATATATGGCAACATGTTTGAAAAAATGCCAAGCTGAGAAGAGAGGAACAGTAAGTACCAAATGAGGTACGGTCCAATTTAAGAACGGATATGCGCATTGCACTGCCGAGTTCCAAACTGATGAGTGTGTCGACATCGGAGAGAGAGGGTTTCCTCGGCACGTCGGCGAGAATGGGATCATCGAGAAGGGCTGCAAGCGTTGAATTCAGCCTAGCCCTTTTCACGTTGCTGTTATTGTACTCTGCCCCTGCGTTTTCTTCCCCTTTCACACCACTCGATGCTGAACAATCCATCTTTCCTGTTCCTTGAGCTGGATTTCAGTTGGCACTAGTAGCCTGAGCGCAGGTAGCGGGTCAGGCTAATGGACTTTTGCAAATATCCAATGGGCCTATTTGTTTATTCACTCGGTCTGTCTATATGAGTTGAATATAAATAATTAATGATGACCTGAAAATTTCTTTTTTGTTCAAGTTATTGTAATTGTTGATAACTGATATATGAAATAATTTTTAAAAGGTTTTTTTTATACTAGTTATTTTTTTGAAATATTTTTATTACTAGAATACTTGATAAATAATGGTATTTATTATAAAAAAAGTTCTCTGTTGAAGTGTAAAATATATAATTCAAATGAGGAGTTTTGAAATTATTCCAAAAAATCGACCATTTAGTTGTTGATTGTTAGTAATCTTTTTTGCTAAAATTTTCTAATAAACTGCAACAAGTTGCGCAAAACAACTTGTAACTTATTTTAAGCAATGAACAAAAGAATAAATTCAACAAACATATGTGTAGATTCAATGGGTAACAAAGTGGGAATTCTTGTGCAAATAAAAAACTTTTGATCAACTTAAAATTAATCTCTTAAGCTTGGATGGAAAAAATTAAATTGCGGAACAGAGTATAGGTTAGCATGCGAAGAAAGGAGTAAATATGAAAGAAGACAAGTTTTGAAGGTGCAATGTGGGTATTGGAAATGCTTGGGGTGTGTGGGTATTGGCAGCAATTATGATCATCTTATGGACTCTGGATGGGGCACCAAAACAAACTCTGTGATATGTCGCTATAAATCTGATTTTAACCGTCGTTATATATCTATAGCCACACTTTTCAAGTCAAAATATCAAAAAAACTAAGACTAAGATTTACAATAGGCTGAGTTAAATAAACTTCATATTTAAACAAAACCATTCAACAAGACAGTATTTTGAAACAAGGAAAGCCATTATTGATTCATATAGTCCAATTTCAATATAAACATTGCATGAAGTTATCTTTAAAGAAATCAACTCATAAAACTAAGCTTGATGACCAAAAAGAAACCCTCATAAAACTCAAGAAATCAAGCAAAAGCCCAACCAGCCCAATTCAAGAAGTTGGGGAAGGTGGAGAATTCTGCATTTCAATCACCTTCTTCCACGACTCCCGGCTCGAAATCTCATCCCACCACCGCCCTACATTCTTCCTGGAGGTAATGAGGTCTGCCTTATCAGTTGCATTCACCAAGATCTGCGTGTTAGGAAGATGAGAGAGATCGGCCAGAGTGAAGTCATCACCAGCCAAGTACTGGCTCTCACTAAGCCTCTCTTCGTACACATCAAGCACCTTTACAAGCTTCGCTTCGCTCTGCACAATCAGTCTTTCGTCTTGCTTAATCTTCATTCGAGGGGCAAAAGCCAGCTGAAAAACCAGAGCTCCGCTCGGTGGATTGAAGCTTTGTCCTTCTGCTTCCAGCCATTGGTCAATTGAAGCTTTTTCCAGTGGGTTCGTTCCGTACAGACCCTTGTTTCCCTGGTCATCGTACTTATCTGCCACGTATCGGCATATGGCTCTCGATTCTTTTATTTCTCAAACACATGATAAGCAAAACCCACCAGAATTCAAGATTTTTATGAAAGTCAATTGAAATGTCAATCACTTAAGTTTAGTACATGTATTAGAGAGCAAAGAGATAGAGAGAGAAAATTCTGGGTATTTACCAAACAGAGATATGCTTTCATCTTCAAAACATGGAACTTGGCCAAACGGCTGTTGTGGAGAAAATTAAGAGAATATCGGGGTTAACGAACGTAGTAACATTATTGAAGTGGATATGCATGTAGAGATAACAGATATAGTACCTGAATCTTGAGGAAATCAGGCTTCTTGTGTTCACCTTTGGCCATGCTAATGTTAATAAGCTGAAACTGAACTTGTTTCTCGAGAAGACAGGCGAGTACCCTGCAGACAGCAGTGGACATTGGTGGTCCGTACACTTTGACTGGAGTTGCCATTGGAGGAGCTAGACTTGGATGGAGGCTTTGGCCTTTGTGTTAGCTTTAGTTATGTGGTAGTTCGTTGTATCTCTCCGCCTTCTGTTTCAGACCATTCGGAGAACTAAAATCTCTACTCAGTACTCACCTTATCTTTTATTTGAATAGGCCATAGGGCTAGTTAATATTCCTCCCACCATTAATTATTGTTAAACTTTTTTCCTTCCAAATAAAAAACTAAAAGAGTAACAGATAGGCCCAATAGGATAATTATATTTACACCATGATTCCAAAATAGTACTCCCAATATTCGAAAATATAAGAGCACTTTTTTTCTCTTCATATTATTGTGCTCATAATTGAGATTACAAGTACAAATAATGAAAGCCAACATTACTCAAAGTTTTAATCAATCTGCCTCACTTTGATGCTATAGACTGATAAGAGTATGTGAAGCCGGCTTTATTGTGAGATTTCCTGAAATTCACAATGCACTGCTTGTATGGAGGAAGTATTATTAACCATGAGCCATTAGTGAAGCCCCTGTATACTGAAATTGTTAACCATGATGCATATCAATTGAATCACCAATCCACCTTAACTACATATAACAAAATATATCATGACATTCAAGGCACCAATTATTGACTCCAACAAAAGAGTCATAAAATCAGACGCACAATATTGCTAATGAACCATATTGAAAATAAGTTGATTCAAGCATTGCTTTGTTAAAATAGAAAATCAAATAGTAACTTAAAATACTGCTAGTTCTAGCCATACACTACTGGGTATCTATTTATAGACACGAGTATCAAGTTCAAGACACTGAATGCAATTTGAAATACAACACTAATACCGCCTCTTGTTCCATTATATACCTCTGCCGGTGCTCTGCAGGGAAGACTACTGTCAATTGTTTGTAAAGTCTGAAACTTCATGCACAAGATGCCCAATTTGAAGGAGCAGAAGATATCCAATTTGAAGGAATTCTGCTCGAGGATTCACATCAAGGGGAAGCATACGATATTCGATGCCAAGCTCTCTGAAAACTATAATCATCTCTTCAACCAAAAGAGCTCTCCTTACCCACCTTTCACTCATTTTCTGAAAATTCATTCGGTGTGAAAGCCATATTGATATTTTCAGCCTGTTCAAATCCTCCATGCTGCAGAACAATCATTGGAGCTGGATACCAGTGATCACTCGATAAAGCTGCAATAGCGATAACCATAGCAAACAGTAGTCAGACATAGAAGAATCATACACTAGAAATACAACTTGAAAGCCAACATACCTCGTGATCCTCTCTTTCATCAATGCAATCTTTTCTACAGAAATCAATAGCATCTCCCATATCTGGACTACAATAGTAATTGCTGATGGGCTTGGGTAGCTAAAACACTGTTTGGATATATAATCTTTTGGTTATCAAACCTCAAAAAGATTGTAGTAAATATATTCTTCTCTTCAACAACCAACTGAAACCAAAAGAAAGAAAGGAAAGGAAAGGGAGTAACAATCTCAACAATTCAAAGGCATATTGCAAATGTGTAAGCCTATGATAGGAATACAAGTACAGCATCTATATATAAAATAAAAGAAATTTCTATTCCTATTATACTACCTGAACATCGTCCACTTCGCAACGATCACCGACATCAAATGGGTGCATCACAAATAAAAAAATTATCGCCTCAAATCTTGTCTTGCATGTGTTCCCAAACACAAAAACGACCAAAAGAAGCTGGGAACTTAAAAAGACAAAGAAATGGGCAGTTGCAACTTTGAGTATAAGAAGCCAGATAACCACTACAATGATTCCTACAACGATGTTCAACATTTGATGGAGTTTGTTTACAGCTGTTTTTGTATCATTGAGAGACAAAGCCAAGGCTCTTTGTTCTCTGAATGCATTAACCTGTAGATATTTTGAAGCAGTACATCAAGACAGATCAATCTTAGAATCATTTTGATGCATAACTTGCCAACTGGGTTGAATCAAGGAAGTGGTTCGAACGAACATATTTTTATGGCAATAATCAGCTATTAAGCATGACTCATGATGAGATGGACACTTCTGGTCATAAAATCTCTGATTGCATGGCACACCTTTCATCAATCAACGAAATTGTCTGTGCAGCAATATTATGAGCTCATAAGTCCTCCTTCCTCCCCGCGCACACCCCTCCCCCCAAAAAAAAATAAAAAACACACACAAACCCCCTCATTTTTGCGCGCTTATTCCAAAGGTGGGACTTATGATCTGCATTTTAACAAGTTTTATACAGTCAAGTAGGCTTCCTCGTCAATATGACCTCAATAAGATACACGACAGCTTTACACTAATTTCAACAAAAATAGTAAGATACATGATAGCTTTACACTAATTTCATTTTTAATGAATTTTTACTTCATTAAAAATTAGGTGATGTATTAAATATTAATTAATGCTCAAAACGTATAAGAAGGGGGGGGGGGGTGAGATGTGGATATTAATAATTACCACCCAATACTTCAAAGCTCTCCTGCTTATTCGTTTACTTTCACTTGCTCCTTCAAAGAGAAGGATTGTCTTTAATGCTTCATCGCCTCTCATGAATTGCATCAAATCCTCCTGGTAAATAAATCTGATAAAAAGCAGACAAACTAGTGAGATTTTAAGTGGAAAATTAATGTAGATCAAAACAATATCATGTTGACAGAGCTCTGCTAACTAAATAACCAAGTTATTTACATTTATATGTGATATGGTAATGGACAAAGAAATAAGATCCTGGTTTAGCCACATTGTAGAATATCTTCTTGGCTGCAGCTTTTGCCTGAAATTCATTAGTGATCTGCCTCGCAGTCTCGTCCTCACCAGTTGAGTGCTGTAATTGCTCATCTAAAGTTGACAGAGCCCCTTTTCGAACAATATTCATCAATCTCTTCATGTTCCAAGCTGATATATTCTTCTGATTCAACCTGTGCAAATGATCAATAGTGATCCCCTCATCTTCCTTCTTAGTCACGACTGTCGAAAATTTAGGACTCTTCCCAGCCACCAAGCTCTTTCGGGGTGTAGCAGTCCCAATCACTTTCCCTGTTCTCAGGAAAACAGTTGCCTTAAGCTCAGGAGGCATAGTAGCCCCAGCATTCAGAAATTTCTGAACTTCAACCATTAGTCTCTCCTCTTCTTCCTGCTCTTGTTGAATCTCAATTAGGGGTTTCCCCGAAAGCGTCTCAATAACATACTGATTAAACAAGGATTCCAGAATTCAAAAAAAACGTAGTGTCCCACCAATAAACACACCCAGATTTTAGTTACATAAGGTAAAACCTTCTCATGAGTCACACTCTCAACTTTCTCATCAAAAATGCATTGCCAAGCAATCAAAACCAAGGTCAACCAAACACAATTCTGAACAGCATTCCTCAACCCATACACAAAATATAAAACCTGTTTTCGCAATAGAAAATTAAGCTCGACAAAATGCACAACCACCAAATTGCCCAACCCGAAACCAATCTCCCACATATCAAAACCAAAACCATTAACTCCCATCTCCACAATTCAAGTCCATACAAATCTTCTTCTTAAAGAAATTAATAGTAAGGCTACAGACTAAAGCAGCTATAATTAAAATCAAATTGAAAAACTGAACCACGGACCACTAGCTAAACTTCTTCTTTTTAAACTCTTCTGGTAAATCTTCCTCCAAGAAAGGGTCATCATCGTCAATTTCACTTTCTTTCCCTAAAATCCCAGATTTCACCATTCTCTGTCATGGGTCTAGTAGTCAAGTTAAAAAAAAATGAACTATAAATTAGAGTGATCCAAGGGTGAATATTAGTTTTTATATTATCAATGGGTAAGAATAATTTTCATCTTTGCTATATAAGTCTATCATTGTAATGAATTAGGTATCAATGAATATGAAAAATCAATTTCCAATCTCTTTCTAATCTTCCAGAGTCTAGCAGGACTATGTAAACTGCTACATTGGTTCTTTCATTGAGAGTGTTCCAATGGCCTATCCTAATTCTATCGAGGCAATTTGTGCCAAATTTGCAGAGCAGTTTTGTGCAACCATGGCCACGGTCGTACAAGAGGTTATGCAACAAGCTCGTAACCCTCCGACAGAGCATGCTGATAATCAGGTGAAGAATCAAGTTCAACCCAAACTTGACACAGGGCAGCATCAATTGCAGATCCGTGTAGCTGATGAACGATGGCTGAAGATGAAAACTGATGGTCCTCACTATGCTGGTAGTGCCCTAACAACGTGGCAAACCCAATTTAGCTCTTCATCATATCAGGATCCAGGCACACAATTCTCTAAACTCGTACAAACTACATCGGTAGCTGATTATGAGGTACAATTACAACTGTTAGCCACAAGGATATATAGGTTAAGTGAAAATTTTCTGATGGGACGCTTCATTAATGGTCTAAAAGATGAAATTCGGTGTAAAGTTCTTACTGCCCAACCCTATAATTTACATCATGCGATTGGTTTAGCTAAGTTTTATGAGGAAAAGTTATTAGTGCCAAAAACAACTCAACTCAGTCCCATACAACACCATTCCGCCTCAATTCATGACCTTAAACACATTCAAACTACCACTCAAGTAGCACCAACAAAACCTCTGGATGTTGCTTATTGTGTGTTTTATGAAATGCCTAAAAGAGATAAATTGTCGAGGAATGTTCTGATTTCTGGGTTTTGTGGATGTGGATTGTTTATGTTTTGTGACAAATCAAAATCATGTACAGTGATGGCAGAAGTGAAACCATAGATATGGAAATTATGGCTTGGAATGCTGATGATAAGATAGATAATGATCAAAATATTCATGAGCTTTCAATGGGTATTGAAATGATTCAAAGTGCAGTTGTAGGCAAAACATCTAGCACAAAATCTGACTTAAAAGAAAAACACTGGAAAACTTCATATTTGGTGGCACCAGAAGATATCTTAAAATCATTGCAAGTTGAAAATGTTCAATCCCTCACAATTTCTGGTACGATGTCTGCAAAAAGGGACGAGGCTATGGTGTTTGAAGAAAGACTCAAACCAAAATTGGGTTACAAGTTGCAACCAAATGCCAAAGGAATTGTAGAGATTCAACCACCTACTGACCACATGGCTAGGAAAATCAAAATTGAACAAGTAAGTGGAATTGGTACTCATGGTGAATTGTTTAAAATCAATGATAGAAATAGAGTATACAACAACAGTAAGGTTACAAATGTGGATAGGTTTCTCGAGGGCGTTCATGTAGTTCCGTATGTTGAGGATTTTTCAATCATATGTGGTGATATGAAAAGCCCAGTTAGTATTCCTTCTAAAAATGAGCTTGTATTTGATGAGATTGTTGTGAGTAGAACTGTCAATATGTCCGCAAAATGTGAGAAAATTAATTTTGCGAGCCGAGTTTTCAATAAAAATGGGTTTGTTATTGTGGATCTTGAAGAGGAAAATGGTTATCAAAACCAATTGTCGACCCAACAAGATGGTGCTTATCACAGTTTAGCTCTTGCAGATGATGGATCAGTTTGGAGCTGGGGTTACAATATGTATGGCCAACTTGGTGACAATGGAGAGAATTCTTTGGTGCCGCATTTGGTTGAGGGGTTCCTTTAGTTGAAGTGTTTTGGTTCCACAACAGATGGGTCTGAAACAAATACTGAAACATCATTGAAAGGTTTCTTCCCTCAAAGCTGGAGGAATGATGTCACTTGCGATGGAAAATCTTGGGACTCTCTGGATGTGGGGCAACTGCCCTCAAAACATCTCCAGTAGTGAAGGGGAATTCTCGTTTGTCAGCAGTTACACTCCAATACCCTTTCATGGCCACACTGTTGTTAAGGTGGCATGTGGACATGAGCATATTGTGGCCTTGTTAGTGCCGGAGAAACACACAATGGTGGTGATCATATATGTTATTCTTGGGGTAACAACCATCAAGGCTAGTTAGCCTTGGGTGATAAAGAGATCAGGTTAAGTCCTACACTTGTTGAAACCTTTAACTTCAAATCACCTTGGGCAGTTTATGAAGTAACGCAAAGTGCTTTGGCCCCTGAACCCGTGGAAGAATTGCAAAAAAATGTTTACCTGATTTCCGTTGATTGTGGCTTATCTCACACCAGTGTAGTTTCATCTGCCGGGGATGTCTGGTCATGGGGAATGGAGAAGAGCTTTGGCTTATGCCCTAAAGTCAGTTTTACCATACGAATTTCTCCCCAGTTAATTTCATGTACTGAGCTATATGGGACTAAATTTTCTGGGACTGTTCAAATTGGTTGTGGGGCTGCTCATACTGTTCTTGTTGCTGATGGTGGATATAAACTTTGGTCTTGGGGCAGGGGACGAAGTGGGGTCCTTGGTAAGACGGTTGATTGTATTGATCCGAGTGTAGTATTGTGGCCATTACTAAGCAATAATCTTAAGGAATAGCTATTGGAAAATGTCAATGAAGATAAAAAGAGTGTAGCGAAGGATCCTGAAGAAGTCAAAGAAGACTCATTTGTGCACGCAAGCTCAACGTATCAAAACAGAACATAACACAATTTTTTTATTGGGATCCAGGAATAAATGGAATTCTTCAACGTGAAAGTACGAAAACTCACCTTCGGAGGAAAGGAGATGAATTGGTTGTACGTGGTTTCATGAGAATCTTAGATTGGTGCATTAACAACCCCATTAGAGTGAACATGTGGATAAATAGTAGCCCTCTCTGTATTTTAGTTGGTACTACTAATTTCTTAGACCCAAGAATTTTGGATATCTATAAGGCGTTGGGTCTTTATGATATTAAATCTCTTGAAGCTGTTGTTTATTTTTGTAACCATCTTGATGCCTCTTCTCCTCTTCAAAGGGAAACTATAGTAAGGTACTTTCAAACTGTGTACAAGCTGGCCATGAATATTTGGCGCAAGTTGGCCTCAAGAGTGGGTTTGGCCATTGATTTGTTCAAGGAATGGTCTTCCCCATGTAATCATGCCTTATTTGCAACCGGGTGGATTAGAAAATGGTGTTAATACTGACTTTACTTGCAAACAGCGAGAGATCGAAGCTGTAGTCATTGCCACTGCGATTCACACCTTCGGGAAGGCTGCTCATGTTGTTGATTGCACTAACCAAGTCATACACCTTCAAAAGGTGTTAACCGCGGTTATTAATTTTTGCATATGCCATATTGCTGTGGTGAAAGTACTAGAATTAGCATTGAAGAGAAATGCTTTTTCTGACTATTGCTGAAGATGTGGAAAGTGAAGCACGTGCCCAAGTCATGCTCAATAAGCTTCGTACAAGAGTCAAGGTCTGTGCAATCAAAGTTCTTGGGTTTGGAGAGAACAGAAAGGCTAATTTTCAGGATCTTGTTATTCTCACTGGAGGCCAGGTTAAAACTGAAGAACTTGTTGTTCTAGATGGTACCAGTGAGAGAAGACTATAGAAGTAAGTCGTGAACAGATAAGGTCATCAAACGAGTTGAGCATTTCTGATTATGACAACACTAACAATACATTGACTATTGTTGACAGTGGAATTGGCATAACCAATGCTGACTTGGATAACAATTTATGTACCATTGCAAGATCAGGTACTAGGGAATTCATGGAAGCCCTTACTGCTGGTGCTGTTGTCAACATGATTGGACAGTTTGGTGTGGGTTTCTATTCTGCTTACTTGCTGAAAAAGTTGTTGTATCAACAAATGGTGATGACCAGTTTTAAGGAGGATATTTTCATTCTTACACTCAAATTGCAATACCACTTTGAGGACAAGGTGGTTTTTGAAGGGCGGAGGATTGTTACGTGTCATGGGTCTAGTAGCAAGTTAAAAAAAATGAACCATATATTAAAGTGATCCAAAAGTGGATATTAGTTTTTATATTATCAACGGCTAGAATTAATTTTCATCTTTACTATATAAGTTATCATTATAATGAATTAGGAATCAATCAATATGAAAAATCAATTTACAATCTCTCTCTGATCTTCTGCACTATGTAAACTGCTACAATCTCCCGTCTTGCTCCGCTGGATCCAATAACCTCGACTTAGTCTTCGTCCTCATCAAGCTCGATTCCCGACAACGACTTGTTCGAACTGCAAGTTACCACCTCCTCCCCGTCGCCGGCGCCACCACCTCCTCTGCGGCCGCGGCCGCTGCCATTGGATTGCCGCCGCATGTTCTCATTAAACAAAACTTTAACTTCCCTAGGTGAAACCTGACCGTAGTTTGGACTTTCCACAATTTTGGACAACCCAAGTGAACGTTGAGAAGCAGGGGATGGATCGGTGGTAAAGTCCAAATCTTTGTTGGAATTATCGTTTGAGAAATCGTAGCTAGAATATCGCCACATTTTTGTTAGCTGAAGCTGCTTCAGGTTCACCATTTTTGGAGGTGAGTTCTTCAGTTTGTTTGGGGATACTATTTTTGCCGTTGATTTTGATGACTATATCGTTATCGACTGAAGGAACTGGGAGGAAGATGCGGATGCGGGTGGTGCTGCAGTTTCTTGTTGATATTTTTGTTTGTTGGTGTAAAAGGATTTGTGATTTGGCCTTCTTCTTCTTCGATCACAATTTTGGGAGGCGGGGGTTTCGGTTGAGTTTTTGGGTTGGTAGATCCCAGTTGATTTGAAGGACTTTCTAAAAGAATTTCCATTAAAGAACCAACAAAAAATAATCTAATAATGTTAGGTAAACTGGTGATTCACCGTGATGAAATATATTTCTTTTCACCGTACATGTGTCGACGAGCGTGCGCCTTCCGGTTAACCTGTGGAGGGAGACTCCTTGTTTGGTTGTGGACCATGGAAGTGTACTATCAGTGTGGTCGGATAAAACACTGTTAGATTTAAAAATTTTGACAAAAATAATTTCATAAGAAAGTTAAAATAGTAGTGGTATTGTTTTTAGAATTTTTAAAATACTATAAATTTATACATTGTATATTGATCGAAAGTCAACTTTTTTATTTGGGTTTTAAATGCATTGGTGAATTAAAGATGAGAAAAGAGTTAAAGAGAAGAAGAAAGTTCCTTTACAAATTTTTGTTATTTAATTGAAATCAAAATGGATAGAAATTGATATTTTTGTTATAGAATTGAACGATATTATTTTAAAGGCCACAAGAAAAAAAAAATTAAAAATATGCTAAAGTAGTGTTTAAAACTACAAATTTTCAAAATAGTAACATACAATTATAAAATGTGATGCACAATTATAACATCTTCTAATTATTAGAATAATTAAATTATGGATACACAATCTTGTACATATGCTGAGTCAAAAATTCTATAAAAATTTGCATATCTTAATTCCATAAAATCCAGTCATTTCATTTCTAAATTTGAATTTTTAACTGTTTCCCACACTCGTGGGAAATAGCTTTATCAGCAAAGAAAATCAATCTAAATTATTGTAATACAATTAGGCCTGACAAAATACGATTATAAGTTGATTTTCATTTTCAAAATATAGTTATGCTTCTATTTAAGAACTAAAATCATATTAATCATTTTTAATATGGGTTATGTGAGTTAAAACCATATGGTTATAGTTCAAATATAGATCGATCCATATTTTAAATTTCAAACATACCATTATTATGATCTAATTAAATAAATTATTATTAGATATATCATTTATACATAATCACTAAATATTATTTTTTTTAGGAAAAAGTGAAGGTGGGGTGGGTGTGGATGGAGGTGGGTGGTATATACATAATCACTTAATAATTTTTTTTTGGGAAAGAATGGTGGGTGCGTGGGTGCGTGGGTGGGTGGGGTGAGTGGGTGGGGTGCCGTGGGGTGCCGTGGGGTGGGAGTGACGTGGATGGGTGAGTGGGGATAGGGTGTGGGGGTGAGTGGGGTGAGTTAATCCGACAATTAACTAACTATAGTGCAAGGTCTTAAGTACAATGAAACATATTTTGTGTGGCGTCAAAGAGAATCCACGAAGGGAGTTCGACGGCAGAGCAAAGAGACTCGAAGGAGAAGAAAGAAACATAGTCAGCTATTTTGTGCTATATATATATATATATATATAAATATATTCATCCCATTCTGTGTAAAATAGAAACCTCAAGAGGATATAAAGAACATTTTACTTGATTTGAGGGTTAGAGCTGGAGGCACAGGTATAGCTGTCTACAAAGTATATCCAAATATTCGAAATTAAAGCTCTGGTGGGGTCCATTCTCAGGATTAAATCTTGCAAGAGACCAAATTTAAAACTTTGATATTCTCTCTTCCTCGGACATCCTAGACAATTAGTCAATACAAAAGTATCACACATGATCCTCATTCTTTTCCCTCTTCAGCAGGTACCTGTCTTCTGCTACATGATTCCTCCTTTTGCCAGGCCTCTCTTCTTCTACAACCTATTTCAATAACCAAATATGCTTATGCCAAATTTCTCAAAATAAAATTTTAAGTAAAAGACACTCATTTTTCTATACCGTCATTGCTATGTGCTGCAAGATCTTGATGATTTGTGAAAATTCTGGCCTCAAAGAAGGGTCTTGCTGCCAACATCTCTCAAGTAATTCCACAATTTTTGGATGAGTGTGAATTGGTATGGTAGGCCTTAGACCCTATAAATGTCAACACAGTTGATTAGAACCTCAAGGGTCCTTCCACATATTCTATATATTCCCTCCCCTCCAAGAAAGAGACCGAGGCAAAAAAGTACTGATGGAGAAGGAACATAATCTATCTTCCAATATAGTTTTGCTTTAAAGGTCTAACGGTGATCATACATTTTGAAAGAAAACGAATTTCTTCGTGGCATCAAGTCATGATGACTACTACACAAAATGTTATAACTTCTTAGTTATTTCCTATATTTTGCAGCAATTTCCATCCGGGTCCTTTAGAATTTTTTTTTACACATTATCATAAAGATATTACTGCACACATTGCCGACGCCAATTGCCATTTACAATCACCCACCCTTCACTACATTCATGCACACACGATAATGTAGGCAGTCTGCATCTCTATTCTTAAGAACAAACCAACTTCAAAACCCCGCCCATCCCCCCTTTCCCCCTTCCCCCAGCTTGTAACAAGATCTTTGCGGGTCATTCAATGTAAATAGAATTTCCAAGTTATAGATATTTACCTTCCGGACCACACCCACAGCTGCCTGCAGTGGAGTCAAGTTTTCATAAGGAAGCTGGAATATCGATCAACGTAAAAGAATAATAGCAGTTAGAATCATATAAAAATGATATTGCAGAAGAAAAGAAATAAAAGATTGCATTGTTCAAAAATAATAATTAAAAGAACTAGTTTGCAACATGATACAACCTTTCCTGTTAGCAGCTCCCATAATAAAATCCCAAAGCTAAAAACATCAGCCTTGTGATCATACGGCCTATGTTCGATAACCTTGACAGTTTATCACAACAAGAGAGGCAGAAGTCAGGGAGTAACATATCTTTAGGTATTCATAATATCATGTGAACATATAGCTGATATTCATGACTTTCAAGAGCAATCTAAACCAAGCATAATCAATGATATTGGAATTCTAATTTTGTATAGTTGCTAGGGACTAGTAAATGAAGTCCCCCAATTGCAATTTGTAAGGAATGTAATTGGTCAAATGTCAACTATATGAATATGAAAAAGTACCTACCTCTGGAGCCATCCAACGGTATGTTCCTGTCTCTGCAGTCATCACTCCAGACTGAGCTTGCACTCTAGCAACACCAAAGTCAGCAACCTTAACAACCTGTAAGTAGAACTATATACATTAGATACATACCAAATTAGATCAAGTACGATGATACTATATATAGTGTTGTTCAAAACTTCATAAGGATTCTATTGATCAGACATTGCAAAACAAAGGGCAATAAATCTGAAAAAGTACTCCCCAAATGAAATTTTTTTTTTGAAAGCCCCACTTTTTGGAGAACACAATATAATTCATAATCAAGTACATCATCACTATTACAATATCAAACCTCACTGAAGGAGGAAAAAATAAACTCACAAACAAGCCTCACTTAAAGAGAAAACAAATTTCCCATAACGTAAGAAATAAACTCACCCAAGTGAGAATCGAACACCTCAGTCTTAACCACTAGGCTAAGACCTCATCGACCCCTAGATGAGTTTAAATGCCCAAGTTTTACTAAAAAAACGAGCAGTAAGAAGCTGATTGGGAAACATAAGGAGAAACATAATCTATTACAACCACTATAAACTTTGCTTAGGATCCAATATGCATTTGAACAAGGACAGGGAAAAACTAAAGAATACTTAAGCTCAACTGTATTAGAAAAGAATTAAGGAAGAATCCAATACCTAACCATAAACCCACAATGAAATGCCAGGTAGATCATGGACATGAATGGCAATCAACATGGTACAAACACCAAACACAAACATCGTATCAAATTACAACTGGAATCAGAAGTGTTATTTTCACAGCCTTCATTTACTATATCCTGATATATATTTGAAGCACTTCGTTCGGTTAGTTATCTCCTCCTTCAGGCTTTTCACATTTAGTTTCAGCAAATTTAAGGACCTACTATATTCAAAATGTACTCCAAGTCAGAGCTATGTTTATTTTCAAGTTGAGAACAAAATAAATGTTCATGGATATTGTGATCATATATACCAGGTTAAACTAACATATATATGGCATTCAAGACTGCATAGGAGGGACAGGCTATCAAATTCTGGTCTTGGGGTAGATCGTACCAGAAGGTTAGAAAATAAGAATTACTTTCATACAAAATAACTAACAAAACAACAATAAGAGTCGTTGTATAAGAATTTAGCACAAACACCAATTATAACAAATAAATCAAGGAATAAATGGTCAAACAAACAAGCCATACAAGAAAACTGAATTTTCTTACTTCATTTTCGTCCATCAAAAGATTGGCAGCCTTGAGGTCCCTGTGGATTATATTATTTTGGTGCAAATAGTTCATTCCCTTTGAAACATCAATTGCTACTTTGAGTGTGGTTGGGAGCTTGAAGAATCCATTTTGCTTATGCAGAAAGTCATACACACTTCCAACAGACATAAATTCTGGAATGGTGGCCAAAATAAAGAATAAATAAACAAGTTAAGGCATCTATGTTACAAAAAAGAGAACAATATAACACGTCAAGGAGGGAATGGTGGAAAAACAAATTAAAGGTAGTACATACGGCATTAGATGTCATGTAAGAGGAAAGTGTTTATGAAGTACCAGTCACTATACATAGATTTGGAGGTCTTGTACATGCACCAATAAATTGCACTACGTTCTTGTGTCGAACTTTCCTGCAAAGTTTCAAAAAATCAGTCTGGCTACCTAAGATGATCATAAACAAGTGGACAGGAGCCTAATGTTCAATCTTAATCAACTTTCTACAGATAGATGTTATGCCATTATACAGGAAGCATATAAAAAAATATAGATGTTTAATTGAGATGATAAGTACCTACTTCTTCCTTTTCCTTAAAGGGAATGAATATATGACAAGGGCGCAAAATAACTTGCAGAATTACCTATACATGGATGGGGTGGAGACAAAAATATATCAAGAAATGCATACAGACATTGAGGACAATAGGAAAAGAAAGTTCCTTGGTATAAAATGAATGTTTCTGAGAAATAGTTTTCATTAAATATAGTAACCACCCCAATCAATAGCAGTGGATTATTGTTTGGGTTAACATTCGTCTCTCTCTCTAACACTTAATTACGATAAAATGAAAAGGAAATATGAACATGACATAGAACAACTACAACTATAAACAAGATTAATCTCTGAGTACCATGATAAATTTGATTCACCTTCCTCCATCTTTCTCGCCCTAGTTAAGAAATGTGGACACCCATGTTACACTTGATCAAACCAGCCTCACACTGATTCACTACTATTATAACGTGTGCATAACTCCTAATCCTGTATGTTTGTTCTCATTGCAGATATTTTGATTTTAAAATGATAAGACACACAGCTCATCCTGCCAGTTGGCTGCACGTACTCAACTGATTTTAAATAATAATACAAAAGTTACGATTTAAGGTTCCTCAACAGAATCCTCAAACTAGGACTGCACAGTTAATATGCAAGAGCTACGCCATCTAGATTTCCATGTCATGGCATAGAACGCACTCATATCGACAATAACCACCATTTGAATCAATTAAAACTGTAATTACACATTTTGAAGAATGCCATCAGCATTAAAGTGGAATTTGTAAATGACAGTTTGATTTGAGGAAAACAAACCATATTAAAAAAAATCTGAGAAATAACTTTTAATTTTTAAATATGAAGCATAATGGACTCAACAAGTACTAGACGCAACAAACCTCAAAATATAGACTTCCTGAGCAAACTCTCTCTGCCCATCTTCATTTAGATTCCCAGCCTTGAGACATTTAATAGCCACGTCCTGACCATGTAATGTACCTTTATACCTGTGGCAATGGATGATGGAGTATAATATATAAAATAAACAATATAGATAATCCGATCTTATCAAATCAAGAAAATTATAATGAAACTCACAAGTCCCCAAATGATCCAGCAGCAATCTTATGTTCGAACTTTAACAACCTGGCATCAATTTCCCAGACATCTATTTCATCAATGGGTATGTTTACATGGTCTGGAATAAGCATGATCCCAGATTTTTCTAACTTCGAAGGAGATGTATGATTTTCTGACAACGATTTCTTCTGCTGTACAATTCAGAATATCAAAATACAAACAAATGCATCAAAACAAACAAGGAGCATGTACTTGAGATACCTCAATCTTTGGAATTTCCTTTTCCAGTACACGTCTAAGTTGCTCAGTTTCCTAGAAGTTTACAGTCATCAAGAGATCCAATCAATTAGATACACAAAAAGAAAGTCAAAAAATTTCAATAGCATTAATTAAAATATAAGTTTAAGAAAACTTATAATATAACCCTAAGGTACACAAACAGAGTAAATATTAGATCACTCAATAGTGACAATCCAACATGAAGGGAACACATGCTTAGATAGCATTAAGTAATAGTATATGCACATTTGAAACAAACAAGGACGGAAAAAAAACTTGCACAAGAAAACAACGAGGGGAGGATGGAGAAGTAGAATATATTGTAGTAAGGACCTCAACAGTTTTCAGATAATTGAACTGCTTATTAAGATCAAAGGTATTCTTCCTTCCACTTTTTGGGTAGTTATGTTCTTGTAAGTGTCCACTCATCCTCACTTGGTGGCGCTTTTCCAAGTTTTACCTATGTATATAATTTATAAAATTTTACTAATTAAAAATCAAAGTCTGACTAATCGGCTATCTGGACAAACCCATACACTAGGTCTATTAACACTAAAATAAAAATAACTGAAAAAAGAATTTACTGTTTCATGGATGATAAAGTTTATTCACTTGGCAATAAATTGGAATAGACCCGTCATGGAAGCAGTAGCTTTACTGAACCGCGGCCACCTTACTGAATCAACACTGTTGAAAGAACAAAAAGTATACATGCCAGATTATCCCAGATGATATATATACCAACACCAAATAGTTACTGAAATGAACTGTCTATTTCTATCACATATACACCATAATATGATGGGATTGACTATTGATGCCCTTCAAGTTTACTTACTAGTATAGAGCATATAGAGCAAGGCATTCAAGACATGCTCTTTTCCTTTTCTTTTCTTTTTTTCTTTTTTGGTAAAATTTGAGACATACTCTAATGCTATAGTACTCATTGAATAAGTTTTTAACATCTTCATTTAGCACGAAACTAGGATTTCCTTGTCCATATTCCTTCTTGTTTTCTCTTGTCTTTTCTTCCTTACTTACTTTCTTTCTTCTTTTCTTAATATTTTCTTTGGTGCAGAGCATATGCAGTCCTTCCAGAGACAATCTTACTGAAATTCCAACTACCTGATGAAGATTATTAAACAAATATGCCCTATAATTGGATGATTACACCACTCATAACATGATGCCATTTTTAAACAATCAAAACTTAGACATGATATTACAGTTTAATATAAATAATCAATCAGCCATGTGATTTCAAAATTAACCACAAACAAACACTAATACTTTCCCTTGCTAAATACAAAGGAATTCATTTTCCAAATACCCAAAATTATAAGTATCAATAGTGTGTGAGGCCTGTCCCACTTCCCATGGGCTATTTTTTTTATTTGTTGTACTTTATAGCACATAAGAAAGAGCAGGGTACCTCGTATTCCCAACCATCAACAACAAAGACATCCAAGGAGTAACCATCTATCGTTGAAAAAGCATGAGCTTCTTGAATATTCAGCCCAATCTCAGAGAGCAAGGAAGTCAACTGAAAATTTAGCATAAAGAAAGGTTACAATTGTTTTAGATAGAGACTTTACTAGTAGTCTAGTAGTACACATTGATTCATATATCTCCGAAAAAGTGATGCATGAATAGCACCGAATAGTACTAAAGCATCTATCACCAAAATTAGAGCTTTGCACGAGTCATGACTCATGAGTGAAAAGAAAGGGGAAAATGTTTGTGTTAAACCAGAGTTACTTGTTTAAGATTGTGTACCAGGTCTTGGAGTTTGAGGGAACCAGGATGCTGAAAAAATTAAAATCATATTTAGAGAAGTAATATATGCAAACTTGGATAGAGGTGAGGTATGGAGGACAGCGAGCAATGGAGGCGTAGTATGAATCCTGAAATTATTCAACAACATCATGATAAGCATTGGGGGGGGGGGGTTCTTTTTGCTTATACAAGATATCGGACAATACATCAGTAATTAGAGCAAAAAACAGTATCATAAATTATTTGTTTTCAGTTCTAACAAGGTCCCTCAAATGCCAAGAAACGAAGTAACGACCAACAGAAATTAACTTTGCTTCATAAGTTTACAAGTTCCATTACTTGAAAAGAAAATCAGAATTGAAATCACATGGCTCATGACTATTCAGAACTTAAGCTGCCTTGTATATGATGTAGACAAAATTAATCACCATCAATCAAATTCAAGAAATACATCAATCATTTAAAGCCAAAGGGATTACAAATACTTTACATGCAAATGAGAATCAAAATTTAGCTACCTGGCTGAGGAGTTTTGGCTTGTCATTTGTTGATATAGTTATTTCATGCAAAGGCCTACAGATTTTGAAAGCATTACAATCTTAGATGCTGAAGAATCAAGAACATTTTGGCAAACACAACTACATATATTTATAGCCAATAGATAAGCTCTTGAGAAACTGAAGAATTATAAAAATTAAAAGTTGCAAATAACACACTAGAAATAAAAGATGTAACAACCATTTTCACTAGTGTGTACACACGTGCACACACATAGCTATATTCATGTTTGGTTGAGTCGAGTTTTTTTCTTGCAATAAGACATGCAATTATAGAGATGAAACTGTCAACATACAGAACTCTGTAAAGAATATCATACAAAATCATGTGGCAGTAACAACTATCTCGTGCTTTCGTTTTTCCTAAATTCTTTCTTGCCTTATCTCTTCTTACATGCGACAATCTTCATCCCCTCATCTAGCAAAATATTGAATGCACTGTTGCCCATTTTGCAGGACAGCAATACAAGGATTATGATTTAGCACCAATTGAGATTTCAACTCTTTTTTGTTATTGCTTTATAGTTTTTAAATTCAGCTTATTACTAGATTATTTACATTCACCATAGAGTTTACCGGTTGACTAAGATTTATGTAGGAGCTCAATTTTCATGCAATGAATACCTGCATAAACAAAAAATTGTGCACCCTTTTAATTATATTGTGCCTCAGTTGGCCAGTAATTAATCTCGTGTGGCACTGAGACAGTTTTGTCTATGTGTGTATTACATAGGTTGAATATAATGTCAAATGTTGAAACCTTGAAGTAGGGAGACTTTCTTGAGATATTTTGTTTGATGAAGAAGAGAAGATTATTCACTAGCTAAAAGTTACACTTCTAAGCATTAAAACAAGCTCAATTAGGCGCAAACCTTTCGGAAGAATTTTACCGAAATAAGTGCAGATCGGCACTCATACCGATGCTTCCAATGGGTACTTGAGGTGTCCTGGCTTCAAGTGCATTTTCTAGATGTGGTGATAATGCAAAGGCAGGTGGTGGATGAATGCTGAAAATCATGAGAACAAACAAATATTATAAATATATATATGCAAGGCATCATGATGAATCTGTTAAAGAAGAGGCAGGAGTCCAATATCTAAAGCATGCCTCTGCCTGCCTGGGTGATTAGAAGTTTGAGGATCCCCCTTCATTGTAAAGTTTGAATGCAGAGAATCACCGCAATTTTCATCACCTATGGGATGAACCTTCAAAAAAGAATAAATTATTCAGACAACAGTGAGTATCCAGGAATCTAAACAGCCAATAAGTACAACAGTTTTGGTTTATCTATCCCTCGCCTATCCTTTGAAAACTTGAAAACCTAATGCAATACCTGGAAAGAAAATAAAAATTACTTCTAACTTGATGTTGAAATATGCTTAAAGAGACTGATAACAAACTAGACAATCGCCACTTGAGACCAATTATAATAATCATCAAGGACATTAGGATGCGTATTGAAACTACATATTACACCATTACGCATTTTCAAATGCTCTATAAAAAAGTGAAGCTAACTACAATATGCTAGACAAGTTAGTGATCGGAAGAAATAAGAAATAAAAGACATTATATCGCTACAAAAAGAATTAATAGTATGAAAATTTATCGAATGCAACTACCCAAAAATCATAATCAACATGCAACCAAGACTTGAGTTCTTATTGTTATATAAAAAACCTTCTTATATGATTTACCTGTACAAGGCGAACTTCAAAAGCAATTCTATGGTCATGTGCCATATGCAACAGTTTCTTGTGCACGAGAACATCTTCTGCCCTCTCAACATTCACATCCAGTGCATACCTGCAATAAAAATGGTATAAATTCAAACAGGAATCAGCCATCACAATTTTACACGATATTGTTACAACCAAAACCTAATCCAAAACCCCTCTTGGCATTAACGATCATTAAGTTTCTGCATAAACTAATCTATTTTATTAATAAAGGAAAAGGAAACAACTATAGCAAGACTCAAGTGACAGGAGAACATGCGACACTCCAGAGGTTTACTTGTCCCAGCTTACTAGCTGCGACATAAGAGTTCTTTAGACAAATCATATTTTGTGTTTTAATTTATTTGAAACATACCAACATAACACTAAACCTCATGCTTCCTTTCTTCTGTTTTAGTTGAGTAGACAAGAAGACATGATAGGGTTGTAACCGAGTCAAGTAAGGGATGTTCCGACTAGACTCATTAGGTTTTTGTCAAGTTTGAGCTTAATTGAGTTCAAGCTGAGCTCATTCTAGCGTGTTTTAATTTGGCACATTTAGCAGGCACAGGAGTTTAGTTTAGCTCTTCCCAAATCGAGTTCAAGTCAACCTCATTTTAATGTGTTCAAATTCACCATATCTATCTTATTGGTCGAGTTGAATTGGGCTCTAATTAAAATAATTAGAGTTCTTATCATAAATATAGAATAAAATATATTAGTTTAGTATTTGATTAGAGTTCTTATCATCAAGTATATTTATAATATGTATTTGATTGACCATATCTATACATGCTTAGAGGAGTCTAGTCAAATTTGTTTCCTTCAATAGTTCAAGCTCATGAATAGAGTATCGAGCAATTAGTGAGTTGAGATACTTGCCATACCTGTTCCTTTACAACTTAATAACATAAATGAAACTGTTCTAAAAATTCTATTTCTTAAATCCAGTCCCTTTCTTTCTTTTATAGGAACGATTAAACTTGGGATCTGAATTCTCTAGAGTTTCTATGGTACTCCAAAATTCAAATAACCATTCATTTTGAATCAAGGGTCAAGATATTACCACCTAATTATCAGTTATAATTTCTTTTCCATTTGGTGACCAACTCATCAACCATCTCATACTTCTCCTTTGTTTCCCTTCATATCTTTCATATTTTCTCTCTCCTTCGTCAACCACCTCAAACCAAGAGTCCACCCTTTGATCCCTTTTTGCTTTTTCCTTTTCTGTTTTTCTCCTTTCCTAACTTCACTCCCCTTTCTATTTCTTTACTAGGTTTATGGAAAGAATCAACAAAAGTAAAATAGAGTAGAAAGTATTAGTTTCTGTTTCCTAATGCAAATTGTTACTAATTCAGTCAATTTTCCAAATTTCAATGTAGAGGTACATAGTTAATAGTAATTAGATAGACATATGCTATGTGGAGACCAAACAAATTGCAATTTAGAGGAACACGGATTATTTTAGAACAACTGGCTAGGGCTCAAGTATAATAGTAGTACCTAACAGGAAGTCGATTGAAATGAACCCAAAGCTCATCATCAAAACCTAGCTGGCTCGCCTCTTCATTTTCCGACTCCTTGAGTCGGCGAAGAAGCTCGTGATAAACCTCAACCTTCTGTCTCCTCTTCCCACTCTGCGCCGGCGGTGTATCCAAAGCTCTGCTACTGCAACTCTCAGTATCTTCCATTCCAAAAGTCACATGGCATGGAATAATCGAATCGGACAAGTGAGAAATAGAAGAAAACAATTTCAGAAACCAAAGGTCAAAACCGAAAGCGAAACGAAGGAACGAACATCTTATAATCACTTGAATTTCACGAGAATCGTAAATTACAAAGAACAAATAGACAAACTGAGCGAACTGACAGAAACTAGGAATGTATAGAGATATACAGAGAGAGGAAAAGTGGAGAGAGATTGCATGTAAGTAAGAGAAACAGAAGAAACAACAAAGGTAATGCCGGCTGGGGATGATGGTGTGTGGTGTAATGCGCACCCATCATCATCATCATCATCATCATCATCTGCTGCATATTGACGTGGATTCAAACAAAGACTGCTTGCTTTGCTAATATCAATATTTTTATGTAAGTAATTCTTAATTATTCACCATATCCATTTCAATCAAGCTTCATAAATTTATTCCATTATTTATTTTAGGCCTAATATATATAATACTAATAATATGAAAATTGATGAGTTAACTTTATATCATATCCCACCATCACCTCCATCCTAATCCAATTAGATTCCTTTCTATTTGCCACATATTCTTTTAACCTGCTCCCCAACAATATAGCTACTTTATTAGAGAGTATAATTTTGTAGAATAATTAAGATCAACCAATGATGAGCAAATAGATTCTTCACAATATTTTCCGTTGATTAAAGAACAGGGAAATGAGACTTTTGAGGGAGGGTGACACGTACCCCCGGTAAATATATGGTTTATGATGTCCATAAATGGTTAGTTCATTGGGACGTTTTTGGAACCGTAGTTTTCTTTTCTTAACAGTTGCAATGTTTTTGTTTTTGATTAAGACTTGTCTTAATTTTATAGCTAGATTCGGATTCGGATTCGGATTGGGATTGGGATTGGGATTGGGATTCGTATACGGAAGCATTGCTAGTGGTGGTTATAAAGATTTTCTTTTCTTCTACTATTTCTATTTGGGTGGCTCAGCTTGATGGTTAACTTTACTAGCTATATATTATATTCTCAAATTTGATCTTATCTTTCTTTTTCAAGATGCAATGAAATTAACTTTTATCATTTATAATAAGACTGGAAGGGAAAAGCAAAAATTCCTCAATTAAAATTAATTTCCTGCACTCAACTAAAATTAAAGTTTATATATATATATATATATAGTAACTCCATCGAGCGAGTAATGCTACTGGTATCAATCAAATTAACAATGCCCAGAAGATGAGTTTACAAGTACTAAACCCCAATCATTTCTCTTTCATCAATATTTTAATACATATATATATATATATATATATATATATATATATATATATATATATATATCATAATTATATATAATGATGATAATTAATTTTCCCTTTCAATATATTGTTTAATAAGTCACACGAACTCCTTGGTATCTAAGAATCTCCCCTATAAGCTCTCCTTTCCCAGAACCAACATACCTCCCACAAATCTCACCATCTCTAATAAACAAAAAAGTAGGAACTTCAATCACATTCATATCCTTCAAGAACTGCATGCAACTCTCATTCTCATCCCCGTTCATCCGCGCGAACGCCACCGTGTCCACCATCTGCTTCGACAACTTGAGCACCGTCGGATACACCTTCACGCATGGCCCGCAATGCTTCAACCCCACGTCAAGAACAATAAGCTTATGATCTACCTTATGATCTACAATGAACTTCTTCAAATCCTCTCTAGAGTGAAGCTGCACCACAGCCGAATGGTTGTCACCGTAGTATAGCACGTCCCCAACCAGCTCATCCGGCCCAATCCCTTCTTCTTCATGAATTATCTCCATACTTTTGTAGAAACTAAAGTGTGGAACTTGTTGTATATTCTCTCTCTTGCAGAGTTCTTTAGTCTTTTCGTTTTCATCACCCATAACTAATAAAAACTCGACATCGTTGCATGTTCGGCTGAGTTCAACCATGAAGGGGTAGATTTTGCGGCTGTGGTAGCTTGTGCTGGCCGCATATTCAACCACAACGAGCTTGTTCTTGGCCATGCGAAGGGCTTCATCGAATTCCTCGATGCTGTGGACTTGCTTTACTCTTTCGTCGCCGGTACTGTTAGATTGTTTCCTTTCTTTAGAGGCAGCTGTTGCCTTTGTGGTGAAGATTGGACGAGGAGCTTTTTCTAGGGTAAGTTTTGATAAAAGATGTTTAGGTTTAGGGGAGATTAACAAAGAAAGATTGTGATTGTGGGGGTATAACAAAGCAGGGTTGATTTTGTTAGTGGAGGTGGAAAGATTTGGAAGTGGTTTAGCTAAGAAGGTTGTGAAAGTAGCCATGGAGGGTGGGGAGAAAGAGAGAGGTAGCCAACCGGGGTTTATGTGGAGATGATCGATGGAGTGGAAAGAGCTAGCAAATAAATTATCTGGAGATCTATGATTATATCCACTCGTTTGGTATGTGGCTCGTGTATGTTGTCGTCCACATAAGGCTGTAGATTTTTATCTTATTCCTTTCGATTGTCTCGAGGATATTCTTCTTATATACACTAAAACCTCTATTTAGGAATAGACTTAGAATCAAATTATTTATATTTTAAATGAGAAGTTATCACTAAATAGAGGTATTGATACAAAATATTTTCCGAACACTCAAAAATATCCACTTTAACCAAAATATCAATAAAAACTCCTTAATAATTATTATTCAAAAAATATTTATGCAAAATTGTGTACATGGTATTTATAGAATATTCAATTAAAAAAAATTAAAGAAAACATAAATTATTTAGATTTTCAAACTAAGAAAATGTAGTCTTTTATAGTAAATGTAATCTTTTATAAGAAAATATGGTCTTTTATAGAAAATGTAGTATTTTATAAGAAAATATAGTCATTTATAGAAAAATGTAATTCTTTATATGAAATGTAGTCTTTTATAGAAAATATAGTCTTTTAAAATTAATATTGTCTCTCTCTCTCATATATATATATATATATATATATATATATATATATATATATATATATATATGTGTGTGTGTGTGTGAAATTATTACTATATAGAGGTATAGTTTCTTAATACGGGACTTAAAAAGTATATAACATATTACAATTTAGAGGTTATTCCTATTTAATACTGGCCCAAATTGAGACCAATTTTTTTTATAATATTGTTGAGGTTATTCTTATATAGAGTATTTTTAAATATGAGTTTTACGGTACTATAATAAATTATAATAATAATTATAATTGGCGAGTCCAACGGGTACACATATTGCATGTAATAAGAACCAAATATAGTTAGTTGGGTTGGGGATTCAATCCCGTAAGCTGGGCCTGGCTAGTGGATATGGGTTTCCAAATACGTGTTGCAAACTGAAGAAGCCCAAGTTGAATTAATGTTGATTTTAGACACATTGGCTTTCCCCTATAGACCAGTTGATGTCAAAACTTGTACGCGTCCAAAGTTTTAGTAGTATTTCCTTTCAAATCACACCGATTAATGCCTTTGTATAAACTTACAAGCTACGCCTCGCTGCACTTTGTTTACTCTTTGGCTTTATTCGACTCTTCCTTATAAATTTAATTAAGGATCTAATATGTACTAATTATAAAATTAAATTAAATTAAATTAAATTTGTATCATTTTAATCCTACAATAGAATGTAAATAAAATTTGGAGTGCTAATATTAATTATTTTGCATTCTAGTAACAAGCACAACTATATATATATATATATATATATATATATATATATATATATATATATATATATATATATGAAATTGAATATATTCAAATTCATGTTATAACTTTTAACTACATTACAAATATTTAAAGAAAATAATATTCAAGTATAATTTTAATGTATCTTAAAATGTTACAACCAAGTACATATTTTATTTTCATTCTTAAGGGTATTAATTGGCCAATTCTCCAAAACAGACGATCATTCATGAATGGGGACAAAATAGTTCCTGTGCTTTAAATCAATGTTGTCGTGCTGTGCTGTGCTGTGCTTCTTTATGATAAGTAGTATACTTTGATTAGCAATTCTTCACTCATGTATCATCCTATTCCTTCCCTTGCAGATCGAGATATAGAGATTTTAATAATAAATAAAAACTAATTAAGATGGAAAAGTACTTGTGGAAGTTGAGCCACCTCTTCATGACGGTGTTCTTGTATAGTTTCTCAACATTCATGGTGATTCCGGCCATTACTGATGTTACCATGTCAGCACTTTGTCCAGGGAAAGATGAATGCTCCTTCGCCATTTACCTCACAGCACTTCAGCAAGCGGTACGTACGGTATATATATCATCTCTACCCTACCCTACCCTGCAGCCTGCACCTGCATGCACCCGTTATAAACACACCATATATCTTAATTAATGTCTTTATTAATTTTATCGTCTTTAATACCTCTTCCATAATATATCTCCATTTGGAAATTGAGGTTAATTATAAACACTGTGCATGCAGCATAATTCTCTAGCTAGTTAAGTTCATCACAAGCACCTTCATTCTGAGATTTTGCAGATAGTTAATTTTGTATCAAACAGGATATACATACATACTCCAAGATTCGGTTACCATGAAATTAACTTTATAGTAAGTTGCTCAATTCACCAATACAGTGCTGACACGCAACTAAAAATATCACTTTCCGACCTACCTGTCGACACTGTACAACGTTAACTTCATATTATATTAGCCCCTCCCCATTCTCTACCAACTCAATCTTATTTAAACAAATGATTTAATAATTTAATTTAAAATAATTAAATAAACTATTACTAACTATCCCTAGAATGAAACAAGATATTGAAGACTTGAGATTACAATTTCACTTATTGTTTCATTTAAATCAACACACTTCCTGTTAAGCCAAATTATTTATACTGGATTGTTAATCAAGAACACAAAAGTAAAATATGACCATCTCTCAATGCATCATACTCATATCAAATCAAATCCACAGATGATAGAATCAATTTAAACACCCTAATTAATTAACTCACTATATCTCTATGTGAATTACAATTAAAAAGGATTTAAGTTCAAGTTCTTATTAGACTACATATGGCATAAAGGTATATCTCTATCCTAAACACGAATCATAAATTTCATCCATACAAAAATCACAAACATATACTATCATGATCAGATCTAAATCTATACTTCTATTATTGAGTCGTAGCTGCAGGGGATTTGGTATTACTCATTTTTCGGGAAAAATAAATTAATTCAATTCTATCATAATTAATTTTGGGAAGACAAAGTTATCCTTTAAGTTATAATTACAAGAATAACCACCTACTATAAAATGGAGGAAATGTTCACACAAACGCACGTGACACCTTTATTAGCATAATAATAACTTATTTAATTCTTTGGGATTTAAAATTTGAATTAATCTTCGTATAAGCTAACAATTTTAGATAATTTTATAATAATATATAAGTGACGGTTATTAATGAAACCTTCTTCTATCCTTAAAAATATACAATAAGAGTTGTTTTTCATATTTGAAGTCAATCATTTTCGAATTTAAAATTGATGTTATTTTAATAAAAATTAGTATTATTTCTTAAATACTTTGTAACATTTATAACTATACCCACTGAGAGTAAATAACTATATCTTACTTTTAAATTTAGACACATCTCGAATTGGTTACAAAAGCTTAATAAATCTTATATTTTGGTGAGACTGGTGTACTATGTTTTAAATACTTTATTATTCTTTGGTTTCCAAACGATGAGCACACATATTAAGAAAAATAAAGTAAATTAATAAATCTACAACAGAAAATAATATTTTCATATGAAAATCGTTGTTTTTCATGTGGAAATATCAAAGTGTTGTGAAAATATCAATTTTCAAAAGTAAAAATAGAAGAAAGATAGTAAAAAAATTAAATTTATCTTTAATAGTTTTATAAGATTATATAGAGTGAAGAATATTTTTAATTTTTTATACTGATAAACCCTATTAAATAACTTAGTTATTCTCCACTTTTAAGTACTTTGTCTGGGTCGAGGGAGTAGTTTTTCCAAAAAAATTTAATTGGACATTAAAATTAGATATGAGTTAAGAATAAAAATATAAATAAATAAAATTTAAATATATTCATGTTCAATTTTCTTGTTCACCTAAAAGAGCTCTAGGTTTTTTAGTTTAGCAGACACAAAATGCCTAAACAGTCCTCTTTGGTTTTAATGAGAGAAAGGAAGTTTCGTTGGTTTAAACTATTGAGGAGGTTCCTCGGTTGATTCTTTGTTGATGTTGATGCACAAGTAGTACACTGGTCCCCCGGACCCCATATAATAAAGAATGTTAGTACATCTTCATAATATTGAATATGGGATCCCTTATGCTGCATTTGTGAGATTGGTAGGATGGAAAGGAAAAATATAGGAGGGGGAAGTGATGAAAATTGATTATAATTTTCTCGCAGATATATTTATGAGTTTTAGAAAGAAAGGGAAGAAGTGAGATTTTAATTATATTTTTTTTTTGTTTGTGAGTTTGGAAAGATGAAAGGAAAAATAAAATATTATTATTTTTAAACTATATTATTACTATATTACACTTATATATTATAAGGAATAATGGTCATACACAGTTGTGCATATTTTATTTATGCACAGTCTGTACAAATTACGTCGTTTTGGCAGATTTATTTTTGATTTCTGATTTGGGAGGATAGAAACTGTTTTTTTAAAATAAATCTGTCAAAACGACGTAGTTTTGGCAGACTGTGCACAAATAAAACATGCACAGCTGTGTATGACCATATTGCTCTACATATTAATATAATAAATTATATAATTTATTTTGAAAGGTTACTTTAGGTAATATAAAATATTTAACTTTCCTATCTTTTTTTCAACCCATTCAAATCCTCCAACTTTTGGAGAGAAGTTTTGAGTCAAAAATAAAAATAACCCTATTTCCAATAGGGGTGTAACCGAGTCGAATCTCAGCGAACACCTTCATGCTCAGATTCGGCTCGACTCGAAAAAATTGAGCTCGAATTCGATTCGGATTAGATAAGAGATTTATATTTTTGCGCCAGATTCGACTCGGATCATTACTCGGACCTACTCGGCTCGTAAGTACTCGACTCGTTTACAAAGCGAGTTACTCATGAGCCTTCAAATCGAATTTCGAATATGAACCATTTCACTTAAAACTGAACCACTGCATACTAAATTGGTTACTTAACTAATATTTATATATAAAACCTTTTCACTTTTATTTATGTATTGAAATTATAAAGAATGTAATAAAAATTGACATTCAATTCATTGATTTATTCAAGTACAAGTTTACACAATTTTATACTACACTTTATAAATTATAAAGATTGATACAAATATCACATATTTAGCTTAATAGAATGGATCAAACCAATACTCGAATATGATCCATCGAGCAAGTATCGAGTCTGGTTCGAGAAAAAATGAAATACTCGAACCCTAATCTGAGCGAACACTAGTATGCTCGAATTCGACTCGTGTATCATTAAACAGAAAACGAGTATGGATCAGATTCGACTCGGATCAACTTTGAATTCGAGCTTTGAATCATATTTTCGAGCCGATCTCGAATCGAGTACCGAACTACTTGGTTCGACTTACACCCCTAATTTCCAAATCTCTTCCCTTCTTTCTTAAAAAAACTCACAAACACTATATTTGAAGGAATTTTAATTTTTTTTCTTTCCTGGCTTGTCCTGTCCCTAGTGTTTGTTAATTTTTTTTAGAAAAAAAGAAAGGAAGGGAGGGAAGGAAAAATGATTAAAACCCATTCAAATTTCATTGTAAGCAATTTGACTGTTTATGTAGCAATTTAAAATTTAATTATTTTAAAAATTAAATTATAAATTTGATGATACATTGAAAAAGTGCAGATTACAGGGTTGGGAACATTGATGATGATGCCTCTGATAGGAAATTTATCTGACACTTATGGGAGGAAAGTCATGCTCACAGTCCCAATGGCTCTCACAATTCTCCCGCTAGGTACTTACTGTGTTCTTTTTAATTGATATATTTAATAAAAACATACATAGATTAACAATTGTTCTTTTTTAATGTATTAGAATAATAAAAAATTATTCATTAAAAAAATTCTTAAAATTTACAAATGATAAATAAAAAGAATAAAAAATTTCTAATACTCTTCCCGTCCTCAAAAAGACGACATGAGGTATAAAAAATTTTGTCTTTAAAAAGATGACAACAAGTACATAAAATGAGGTCAAATATATAATTTAGTGAAGTATATTAGTATATAAAAAAAAAAAATTTATCATTTTATGTAATTTTGTAAAGCTACTAACAATAAACTTAAAACTTTTGATATTCTCTTTATTTTTTTTAATTTGTATATAAGATGTACTTCAACCATCTTTGAAGGATGGAATGAATAATAGGTAAGAAGGAACATAGGCAGTATATAATTTTATCCTTCATTACGTCGGCTTTTTCAGCAATTTGTCTTATTGTAGTAATTATTTTGATCATAATATATATATATATATATATATATATATATATATATATATAAAACATCATTTTATAGTTAACTTTGACAATTATTCTGAGTGTCCATCCGATGTTCTAACGATTTAATAAAAGTCTCGTTTGTAATTTAATTTTTAATATTTTATAGTTTAATATTACGGACTAGACAAATGTCCAAAATACTCTTTTTGTAAAAGTCTCTCGTCCAAAGCATACGCTAAGTATTTTTGACCAATTAAAAAACAACGTTATTTTTTAATAAGTACCGTCTGCAGTATTAAACTGCGAACGCTAATTTTTTTTGTTTTTTTTACATTCTTCCTTCATTACGTTCTTTTTCCAATCTCTCTCATCCCCTTACTCATATCATTTATCTCATTAAAATTAAAACCACTCGAATATGATGAACATGGTATATATTTTTCAATAGAGGATTCATCCAAAACAAGAAAATTTTTGATAAAACAGAAGTCGAACCATATCTAGTCATATGAGATTTGTCCAGAGGGGTTCATACAACTCGGGTTTTACATCCATTATTAATTCAAACTCTCATGTCAAAATGATCTCATTAAATCCTTTAATGCACACAATAAAAAAAAGAACTGATAACAAAAGAATTACAATTAAAAATATATTAAACCTGATTCGGATTTTGTTTCAGATTCTCTCTCCAGTATTAAGCCTAAGCCTTCTTAGATAGATGTGACGCCCCCAAAATAGGTCCAATCCATCCAACCCATTCTGAGTCGCCAAATACATGGTACAGAAAATAACTACAACTTTATTATTACAATTGTCGTGCAAAATACGACAACACATATACTGTGAGTTTAAATACAAATATTGTCATCTAGACAGTATTCATACTCAACTAAGAACTCATTATACTTATTGATACACTATTTTACAAAATAGTGAGAACTACTAAAACAACTGTCTTGAACCATCATTCCACACCCCGACTAGTACTCGCTACATTCTCGCCTCTTGAGAAGAAAGATGGAACAACAAGAAAAAGGGTGAGCTCAACTAGCCCAGTAAAGAATATTATGACTAAGATAATATACAACAAATTATCGTTAGTCTTCAACAAGGAAAAATTTAATAGAATACAATAGACAACAAGTTTTAAATCAATATTCGCAGCGGAAAATAATAATTCATTGAAGAGTTACGTAGAGAATGAAATCTACGATTATCTATGAATTTAAAAGCCCATCATCAACATTTTAGCCTGTAACATCAATCAATAAATATCTTGAATCAAATAGTCATCTTTGTACTACAGGCCAAAGATATTCATCAGTTGGTCATGTTCACCTCAACACCTGTTCATCTTTGCACTACGGGCCAAAGATATTCATCAGAAATCATTAATCTTTGCACTACAGGCCAAAGATATTCAATTATATCATCATTTAGGATTGAGGATGATGAAAAATATTTTAAAGGAAACGAATCCAGTGAAACAAAATAATAAATATTAAGGATTCGTATTTCAACTATTCCATGTCCAAAAAGACCTCATATATAATCATAGTGAAGTAAAATTCAAGAATGATCAAAACATGGATACAATCAAAGCTAGTATCCAGAATAGATATTTGGACAAAAAGAAAAAAATTTTATTTTTCGGTGAATAGTAACTCGTGAATAGTAACTCATGAATAGTAACTCGTGAATAGTAACCCCGACATGAAAAGTTTTAAATTTGATAAAAAGTTCAGATCAATACTTCGGCATAATGATATTGAAGAAAATAATATCATTTAAGAAGAAATAACATCCCTTACCTCGGAAAGACGGTACTTCTGACTGGAATACTAGATATAGTGCTGAAAGAAACTTGCACCGTATAGCAACACTCAAAGTATCAAATACTCACAAGAATACGCTCGATATAGAGAGAAAAATAGAGAGAAACTTGTGTTTCTGATGTGATTTTCAATTCTAACCTAAGCACCCTATTTATAGGAAAATGCTTAGAACACCAAAGCAGAAAATTTAACATAATAATAATATATATTTTCAAGCCCACCTTAGAAAATCTAAAATCAGCCACCTTGCACATGTTTATGATGTTCAAAAAAAATACAAAAAACGTTTTTCTCAAAATAATTAACTAAAACTCCTAAAAATCAATTATTTCGAAACTTCGAAACTTCAATAATTAATAATAAATAGCCCTTTTGTCAGAAAATTCGAATCTCGCAAGTTTTTATAAGAAATTCAATTCTCTACAACTTTACAGAAGAAAGTTTTCCAAATTCCAAACAAAAATTGACCGAAATCTACAAACGGGCGATTTTACAGTCAATAATAAATTTTCGATCAAGAATTGTATCCACCAACACACAAAATATGTGTTAATCATTTAATGTCACAAAAATACTCTTCCTCCTTATATACTCATATATCCCACATTCATTGTAAAAATATCACCATCAATATATTATTAAAATAATATATTTAAATGAATTATTTTAATAAAATATTAATTTTCAACAATTGTCACATTAAAAATTTTCTCCATCTATATCCACATAAAATCAATATTTTTCTCATCATATAAATCAATAATTAATTATACACAAATAATATTACAGAATCACAGTACTAGCAACCAGGCCGTTCCCAGGAAAGAGGGGGCTTTCCAATAAGGATCTCTCTTTACTGGCGCGCAATTAGATGACCAAACCTCTCCTTAGACAGAACTTTCTAGACATTGTCAATAATGTTATCTAATAATATTATTCAGATAATATGAATTATTGCTCCGATAATGGAAATACTGCGTAGTGACAATTATTAAAACAACAGTAATATAAAATATCAACGCAGCAATTATTGAATCAATAAAATAAAATACTGAACAGTAATTACTGTAACAATTATTGAGTAATGCCTTTGTGACGCCCCCAAAATTAGGTATACATCACCCATCTTGGGTCGTCAGATACATAGTACATAATATAAATACAACTTAATAATACAACTGTCGTGTACAATACGACAAAACATAAACTGTGAGTTTGAATACAAATATTATCTTCTAGAGAGTATTCATACTCAAAAGGAGTCCTCATTACATTTATTAACACACCATTACATAGAATAGTGAGGACTACTAACTAATACTATCATTCGGACCATCACTCCGTACCCCGACTTGTCCCAGCTACGTTCTCATTTCCTGAAGAGAACAGTGAAAGAAAGGGTGAGCTCAACTAGCCCAGTAAGAAATATTATGACTAAGATAATGCAGAATAAATTATCATTAGCCTTCAACAATGTTAAACTGATAAAATATAATAGACATCAAGTTTAACTGCAGCGGAACAAGCAATCCATTAAAAGAGTCAAGTAGAAAATAAACTCTACTATCTTTTATGATTTAAAAGGTTTTTCAACACTGCGATCGCTGAGACTCAGCTTAATAAAATAATCCACATCATCGAATCACCCCTGCACTACGGTCAAGGATATTCGTGTATTCATTAATGGTCATGATCATGCCAACAACTGTCCATCAATGCACTACGGGCCAATGAGGACTTTTACCACATCATTTGTAACATTACGGTCATGATTATACCGAATAATCCCTGGTCATAATCATACCAAGTCCATCTATGCACTACATGCCACAGATGACTTTCAACATTTTATAAACATGAGGATGATGACAATGATATAAGAATTCAATAAAACAAGTTCAAGAATTAATTTATCCAGGAATTAACAACGTCCAAATTGTCAACATGATACTGCATTGTGGAGTAAAATTCAAGAACGCTTAGAAGAATATTTTCTTGAAAAGATACTGGATGAAACACAACTATCAAGGATATTCCACAAATTTCATGGAGTATAGAAGTCAAAAACCAACTGAGTACAATAAAGAATGGAATAACAAAAGAAATCACCATGCATGCGATAGACCGCACAGACAGGTTATTCCAATAGAATAATAAATAATGGAACCAGGTCCGGCGTAAACGCACAGACAGGATATTCCGACAGAATAATAAATAATGGAACCAGGTCCGGCGTAAACGCACAGACAGGATATTCCGACAGAATAATAAATAATGGAACCAGGTCCGGTGTAAAACACACAGACAGGATATTCCAACAGAATAATAATAAAACGGAACCAGGTCCGGTGTAAAACACACAGACAGGATGTTCCAACAGAATAATAAACGGAACCAGGTCCGGTGTAAAACACACAGACAGGATGTTCCAACAGAATAATAGAAGAATGTCACCAAGTATAGGGTAGACCGCGTATACTGGTTATTTCAACAGAATAATAACAAATGGAATAACAGAAGTTCTCTTCATGAATATAAAAGAAATAATATTCCCTACCTTAAAAGAACTGGATATTGGAAAAGTGATGTAGCAGAATACTTTTAGTCTCTCTCTCTCTTATTCTCTCTATACTTTCTCTCTCTATAGCTTGAATGAATTCGTGAAAAATAATGAAGCCCTAGGCCTCTATTTATAGAAAAACTGAGGGTGGCTCTTGGTCTTAACGAAGGGTCAAATGACTCTTGGTCTTAACGAAGGGTCAAATGACTCTTGGTAATATTGAAGGGACAACTACTATTGACGAAAGTAATTACTATTAACCAAGGTAAATACTATTGACGAAGGTAATTACTATTGACCAAGGTAAATACTATTGACCAAGGTAAATACTATTGACGAAGGTAATTACTATTGACCAAGGTAAATACTATTGACGACGGTAATTACTATTGACAACGGTAATTACTATTGACAACGGTAATTACTATTGACGAAAAGACTCTTAGATGATGACATATGGCCCCCCATAAAATAACCAAACTTACCACAACGTCTCAATAATATAACATATTATACAGATGATACTATGACAATAATTTAAGAGATATGATGCAGCAATTACTGTAGCAATAATTGAGTATAGCTGAGTGACTTCTCACGTAAGCATCAATAATCAATACCGTGTGCTACTATGCAACCACGCGTATTACTGTACTTTTACTACCGAGTAGTTCAACAGTTTTAACGATTTTAACGTAATACCTCAGCTGTTATTTTTATAGAAAGATAATTTTGTCGTTTTCTCAATCCGACAATAATTCCGTTGTGGGGTCCACCAATGATTGTGCCGTCGTACGAATATTCCCCGACAAAAAGAATATTCTCCGACCAAACGAATATTTTATAACAACTTGCTTACTTTGCAAAATTTATAAATATTACCCACAACTATAACATTATATCAAATTAACTCCATAATATTCAAAAATGATATTTATAGAAAATTCATCTTTATTTATAAAAATTGGGGTCTTACAACCTCCCCTTCTTATGAAATTTCGCCCTCGAAATTAGGGTACGTACCTGGTATGTCGAAGAGGTAAGGATACCTTGATTTCATTTCTGATTCTAACTCCCAAGTCATTTCCTCAACATCGTGGTTTCTCCACAAAACTTTAACTTGAGGTATAACCTTGGAGCGTAGAATATGTTCCTTCTTATCCAAGATTTGAACAGGAACTTCTTCATACGTCAAATCCTCCGCTATTTCGTCCGGTTCTAACTCAATAATGTGGTTCGGGTCTTCCACATATTTGCGTAACATGGATATGTGGAAAACGTTATGAACACGAGACATACTTGGCGGTAAAGCGAGTCTATAAGCCACAGTTCCTACTCGATCGAGGATTAAAAATGGACCGATGAATCGAGGATTTAGCTTTCCTCTCTTTCCAAATCTCGTAACTCCTTTCCATGGAGCAACACGTAAGAACACATGATCTCCTACATCAAATTCCACGTCCTTTCGATGAAGATCAGCATAACTCTTTTGTCGATCTTGTGAGGTTTTTATACGTTGTCGGATCGTTTGAATCTTTTCTGTAGTCATACGTACCAACTCCGGTCCCAACAACGTTGCTTCGCCCACCTCATCCCAGCATACTGGAGAACGACATTTTCTTCCATACAATGCTTCGAATGGAGCCATGCCAATACTTGCTTGATAACTGTTGTTGTAGGAAAACTCCACCAATGGTAAGAACTTGTCCCAACTTCCCTTGAAGTCAAAGACACAGAGTCTTAATAGATCTTCAAGAGTTTGAATAGTCCTCTCTGATTGTCCGTCCGTCTGAGGATGATATGCTGAACTAAATCGTAACTCCGTGCCCATAGCTTTTTGTAAACTAACCCAAAATCGTGAAGTGAATCTTGGGTCTCGATCAGAAACTATGGATACTGGCATACCATGCAGTCTTACAATCTCGTTTATGTACATACGAGCAAGACGTTCAAGTGTATAAGTTTCTCGTATCGGTAAGAAATGAGCAGACTTGGTCAATCTATCAACAATGACCCAAATCGCATCAATACCTTGAGAAACCCTAGGAAGACCGGTAACGAAATCCATGGTAATGTGCTCCCACTTCCATTCTGGAATTTCAAGTGGTTGCAATGGACCTTTTGGTACTTGATGCTCCGCTTTGACTCGTTGACAAGTTAGACACCTTGAGATAAACAACGCTATCTCTCTCTTCATATTGCTCCACCAAAATGTATGACGAAGATCATGATACATTTTGGTACTTCCAGGATGGATTGCAAACGGTGTGTTGTGCGCCTCCATCATGATTTCATACTTTAAATCAGGGTTGTTAGGAACACAAAGTCTGGAGTTGACTCGAAGTATTCCTTCTTCATCGATTCTTGCTTCCGGCATAGAACCTTCTTGCACTTTCTTCCTCATACGCATCAGCTCCAGGTCTGTAGCTTGAGCAGCTTTAACTTTATCGATTAAAGTCGGTTCTACTCGTATATTCGCCATCATCACATGGGTCCCTGGAGTCTTCAACTCTATCTCCATCCTTTGCAAGTCACACAAAATGGGCCTTTGCGTTGTTAATATTGCACTTGTACCCGCATATGATCTTCTACTCAATGCGTCAGCTACCACGTTCGCTTTTCCAGGATGGTATTGAATGGTATGATCATAATCTTTCAACAGTTCAAGCCAACGTCGTTGTCGCATGTTGAGTTCCTTTTGAGTGAAGAAATATTTGAGGCTTTTATGATCCGTAAAGATCTCCACTTTCTCCCCATACAAGTAATGCCTCCAAATTTTAAGTGCAAAGACAACAGCTGCCAACTCTAGATCATGAGTAGGATAATTCCTCTCATATTCCTTGAGTTGTCTTGATGCATAGGCTATGACTTTTCCATGTTGCATGAGAACGCATCCCAACCCTTTGCTCGAAGCATCACTGTAGATGACAAATCCCTCCGAGCCAGATGGTATTGTTAGAACAGGTGCTGAAATGAGTCTCCTCTTGAGTTCTTGAAAACTCTGCTCACATTCTTCGCTCCAACCAAACTTTGTATCTTTCCGAGTCAGCTGAGTTAATGGAGTAGCGATTCGAGAAAATCCTTCCACGAATCTCCGATAATAACCAGCTAAACCAAGAAAGCTACGTACCTCGGTCACTGATTTAGGTTGCTCCCAGCTTTGAATAGCTTCAATCTTTGCCGGGTCAACGATATTCCACGACTTGATACTACGTGCCCAAGGAATGCTACCTCTTCCAGCCAGAACTCGCATTTCTTCAACTTGGCATAAAGCTTGTATTCACGAAGCTTTTGGAGTACCAGCCTCAAGTGTTGCTCATGATCTTCACGGCTTTTGGAATAAATAAGGATGTCATCAATAAAGACGACCACAAAGTGATCCAAATATTCCTTGAATACCCGGTTCATCATATCCATGAAGGCAGCAGGAGCATTAGTCAATCCAAAGGACATAACTAAGAATTCATAATGCCCATACCGAGTTCTAAAAGCCGTCTTTGGAATATCCTCAGTTCTAACCTTCAGCTGATGATATCCAGAACGAAGATCGATCTTTGAAAAGAATTGTGCTCCTTGCAACTGGTCAAACAGGTCATCAATACGTGGCAATGGGTACCTATTTTTGATGGTGACATGATTCAACTCCCGATAATCAATACAAAGTCGCATACTCCCATCTTTCTTCTTCACGAACAGAACAGGAGCACCCCAAGGAGAAGTACTAGGACGAATAAAACCAATGTCTAACAATTCCTGCAGTTGGGTCTTTAACTCCTGAAGTTCAATAGGAGCCATTCGATATGGGGCTTTGGAAATGGGTTTTGTACCGGGTTCAAGGTCGATACAAAATTCAATTTCACGCTCTGGGGGTAGGCCAGGAAGTTCTTCGGGAAATACGTCAGGAAATTTATTAACAACAGAAATATCATTCAAAGCTGACGTATTTTTGTTTAGATCTGTGACATGAGCTAAGAAAGCTTGACATCCGTTTTTCAATAAACGAATAGCTTTATGGCTTGAGATGACAGCGATTGATTTTAATGGTTTGGTTGCTTGAATTCGCATAATAGGTCGATTAGGAATATGAAAGCTAACAACCTTACGAAAACAATCAATTTTTGCATGATGAGTAGTTAACCAATCAATCCCTAGAATCACGTCAAATGCAAGTATTTTTAATGAAATAAGATCGACAGGTAATGTGTGGGTACCAACTTGAACCAAACAAGACTTATAAACCGTGGATGTAATGAAGGTTTCTCCCAATGGAGTTTCAACTGCTAAGTCAAAGTCTAATTTCTCCGGAATCAAATTTAATCGATGAGCGCAAGTAGGAGAAATAAAAGAATGGGTTGAACCGGTATCAAATAAAGTATAGACTTCGTTAGAGTTTATGATAAGCTTACCCGTGATGACCTCATTCGGGTTCCTTGCTTCTGGGAGTTCACAACAAACGCTCTCCCTTGCACAACCGGTTTTGACTTTTCTGGGACGGCTTTTGGTGCCTCCATCCTAGCTGAATTTGTCTTCGGTAAACGACAAAATCGGGCTAAATGACCTTCTCTTCCACAATTATAACATGCTTTGGACGGCATCGCGCAGTTTGGACTGATGTGCCCCTCCCCTCCGCATTTGAAACATATGATAGGTGGTCGTTCTCCTTCCTTAACGACAGGTGCTGGTGCTGACGTCTTTCCATCATTGTTGAATCTCCTCTTCTTGAAATGTCCATTCTTATTGTTTTGGCCCTGATTACCACCGAAGTGGTTACCATTTCTGGCCTGTTGATTCCCTCCACGCTTGTTGTCACCGCTTCGATGACTGCTCTCACTGGTATTATCATTTTGCCGGCTGCTCTCTTTTGGTTGCGTTATCTCGTTATCGCGCTCCACCAACTGAGCCCTATTTACAACATCTGAATACAAACACAGTTTATGAGAAACAAGATGTTGACGTATCTCCGGCTTCAAACCTCTTAAAAACATCCGCGTCATTCTTTCTTCATTATCCACCAGGTGGGACGCAAACCGGGATAACTCCGCAAATTTTGCCTCGTACTGCGACACGGTCATATTATTCTGCTCCAATTTGATGAACTCCACCTCCTTCATGTGACGAATACTCTCGGGAAAGTATTTGTCGTTAAACAGATCTTGGAACTTCTCCCAAGACATCTTCAGTGCGGCAGGTTGAGTACGCTTTATCGATTCCCACCAGTAATCTGCCTCTCCTCGCAACATAAAGGCGGCAAAGGGAACCTTTTGCTCCTCGGAGCAACCCAAGACATCAAATATCTTGGTGATCTGCTTTATCCATGTTTCAGCTACAAGTGGTTTGGGTTCTCCCTTAAACTCCGGTGGTCCCAGCTCCTTAAACTGTTTAGCGGTGACCGCCTGAGAGTTTTCAGTATTTCCACCTACGTTGTGGACAGGAGCCGCTTTCACCTGTTGTTGCATGAATTGCATAAAGCCTCTGAACATTTGATCATTCATCATTTGGTCAGTGTTGTTGTTTGCATGAGGATTGACACCTTCCTGATGCACATTATCCTGATTATTGATATGTGGTGAATCAACAGTCGTCTGTGCTCCATTGCTATTCTCAACATTCTCAGATGCCATTTTCAGATACTGCCACAAAATAAAAATTAATTGATATGTCATATATTATCCTTATATTATGACCGACCAATTAAATACCATGCAAATAAACTTAGGTATGTCATACTAGCGAAGGAATTCCCCGTCTCTCCCCTCCTAGTTCTATTCTCACATCTTAGCCAGGGATCATATCCCTAAGCTCTGATACCAACTGTGACGCCCCCAAAATTAGGTATACATCACCCATCTTGGGTCGTCAGATACATAGTACAGAATACAAATACAACTTAATAATACAACTGTCGTGTACAATACGACAAAACATAAACTGTGAGTTTGAATACAAATATTATCTTCTAGAGAGTATTCATACTCAAAAGGAGTCCTCATTACATTTATTAACACACCATTACATAGAATAGTGAGGACTACTAACTAATACTATCATTCGGACCATCACTCCGTACCCCGACTTGTCCCAGCTACGTTCTCATTTCCTGAAGAGAACAGTGAAAGAAAGGGTGAGCTCAACTAGCCCAGTAAGAAATATTATGACTAAGATAATGCAGAATAAATTATCATTAGCCTTCAACAATGTTAAACTGATAAAATATAATAGACATCAAGTTTAACTGCAGCGGAACAAGCAATCCATTAAAAGAGTCAAGTAGAAAATAAACTCTACTATCTTTTATGATTTAAAAGGTTTTTCAACACTGCGATCGCTGAGACTCAGCTTAATAAAATAATCCACATCATCGAATCACCCCTGCACTACGGCCAAGGATATTCGTGTATTCATTAATGGTCATGATCATGCCAACAACTGTCCATCAATGCACTACGGGCCAATGAGGACTTTTACCACATCATTTGTAACATTACGGTCATGATTATACCGAATAATCCCTGGTCATAATCATACCAAGTCCATCTATGCACTACATGCCACAGATGACTTTCAACATTTTATAAACATGAGGATGATGACAATGATATAAGAATTCAATAAAACAAGTTCAAGAATTAATTTATCCAGGAATTAACAACGTCCAAATTGTCAACATGATACTGCATTGTGGAGTAAAATTCAAGAATGCTTAGAAGAATATTTTCTTGAAAAGATACTGGATGAAACGCAACTATCAAGGATATTCCACAAATTTCATGGAGTATAGAAGTCAAAAACCAACTGAGTACAATAAAGAATGGAATAACAAAAGAAATCACCATGCATGCGATAGACCGCACAGACAGGTTATTCCAATAGAATAATAAATAATGGAACCAGGTCCGGCGTAAACGCACAGACAGGATATTCCGACAGAATAATAAATAATGGAACCAGGTCCGGCGTAAACGCACAGACAGGATATTCCGACAGAATAATAAATAATGGAACCAGGTCCGGTGTAAAACACACAGACAGGATATTCCAACAGAATAATAATAAAACTGAACCAGGTCCGGTTTAAAACACACAGACAGGATGTTCCAACAGAATAATACACGGAACCAGGTCCGGTGTAAAACACACAGACAGGATGTTCCAACAGAATAATAGAAGAATGTCACCAAGTATAGGGTAGACCGCGTATACTGGTTATTCCAACAGAATAATAACAAATGGAATAACAGAAGTTCTCTTCATGAATATAAAAGAAATAATATTCCCTACCTTAAAAGAACTGGATATTGGAAAAGTGATGTAGCAGAATACTTTTAGTCTCTCTCTCTCTTATTCTCTCTATACTTTCTCTCTCTATAGCTTGAATGAATTCGTGAAAAATAATGAAGCCCTAGGCCTCTATTTATAGAAAAACTGAGGGTGGCTCTTGGTCTTAACGAAGGGTCAAATGACTCTTGGTCTTAACGAAGGGTCAAATGACTCTTGGTAATATTGAAGGGACAACTACTATTGACGAAAGTAATTACTATTAACCAAGGTAAATACTATTGACGAAGGTAATTACTATTGACCAAGGTAAATACTATTGACCAAGGTAAATACTATTGACGAAGGTAATTACTATTGACCAAGGTAAATACTATTGACGACGGTAATTACTATTGACAACGGTAATTACTATTGACAACGGTAATTACTATTGACGAAAAGACTCTTAGATGATGACATATGGCCCCCCATAAAATAACCAAACTTACCACAACGTCTCAATAATATAACATATTATACAGATGATACTATGACAATAATTTAAGAGATATGATGCAGCAATTACTGTAGCAATAATTGAGTATAGCTGAGTGACTTCTCACGTAAGCATCAATAATCAATACCGTGTGCTACTATGCAACCACGCGTATTACTGTACTTTTACTACCAAGTAGTTCAACAGTTTTAACGATTTTAACGTAATACCTCAGCTGTTATTTTTATAGAAAGATAATTTTGTCGTTTTCTCAATCCGACAATAATTCCGTTGTGGGGTCCACCAATGATTGTGCCGTCGTACGAATATTCCCCGACAAAAAGAATATTCTCCGACCAAACGAATATTTTATAACAACTTGCTTACTTTGCAAAATTTATAAATATTACCCACAACTATAACATTATATCAAATTAACTTCATAATATTCAAAAATGATATTTATAGAGAATTCATCTTTATTTATAAAAATTGGGGTCTTACAGCCTTCTTACGTACAAATCAATAATTGGTGCAATACCGTGTGCTACTGTGTAACAACGCGTATTACTGTGTTTTAACCACCGGGTATTCCAACAGTATTAACGGTAACAACTACGCCATTATTTATAAACAACTTATTTTTGTCGTTTTCTTCATCCAATCGCTTTTCGTTATGGGGCCCACAAAAGACTGCGTCGTCGTACGAATATTCTCCGACAGTAATAATATTCCACGACCAAGCGAATATTCCCCGACAACAATGAATATTTTAGGACCACTTGCTTATTTGAAATATTTGCGCATTTTACCCATAACTAACCACATTAATCAAATCAACCCTTACTATTTCAGAATAATAAATAGAGTAATTTAAATTTCATTTATTAATAATTTGGGGTCTTACAATAGATCTCATAAATTGTTTGTTCTTCAAATTTGGATTTTGTTTCTGATTTAAAATTATTGCTAAAAAGTTTATTATTTGGCATTTGCAGTTTTATACTGCGGACCTTAGAAAACTAAAGAAATTTTGAATTTGGCTTAAAAACGGCGTCGTGTTTCAATTGGCCAGCGTCCACAGTTTAATACGACGAACGAAAAAAAAAAAAAAAATATTTTAATTTGACTTAAAAACGGCGTCGTTTCTTAATTGGTCAGTGTCCACAGTTTAATACTGCGAACGAGAGATACAAGGATGGTATTTTGGACATTTGTCACGTCCGTATTATTAAACTGCTTACGGGAACTCTATTAATTGTTCGATCTACGGATGGACGTTCATGATGTGTTATAAGGATAATTTTAAATTGATAACGTTGTCAATAAATCATTCTCCATATATATATATATATATATATAATATATATATATATATGTAGAATAATCCTAAAGACACAAACTATTTTATAAATATTTTACAAACTGTTGATGTGGTATACTCCACCTTAGCATATTGTGTAGGACCGAAGACTACATTGAAGCAATTTGTTGATCAATACGTTGAGGTGGAGTATGCTACATCAGCAATTTATAAAATATTTATAAAATAATTTGTATCTGTAGCATTACTCATATATATATATATATATATATATATATATATATATATATATATATTTGTTATAATATGCAATATGTTTTGAATAAGAGTTTATTATGGAAACAATTTCAGTTATACAAGTTGTTGAGAGTTGGACTCTAACAACCTGATCTCATAAAATCTATTTGTTCCTTTAATTAAGTTTTATTAAGTATAAGTTGAGAGTTATTCTATTTGAACATAATTAAACATGAAAATTGGATATGAATGTATTTGAACTTCGCTTATTTATATTTTTACCTATTATTAGGGATCAAAATATAATTAAATAAAATTCAAATACATTCATGTCCAATTTTCATGTTCATATAGAGTTTTTGATAATTTGAAATCATATCTTTGACTTGTTGAATTTGGGAATATAATATAGTCGTTAGTCATAACAAAGCTGTTGAATACATAATCTATTCTAATCAAGTCTGAGCTTTTCATGGTAACATTTTTCATATAGTCATTGGGCTTCTTCATATATATACTTATCCTGCTCACCAAATCAAGGAGGGAACTATTGAAGCTATAATTCGTCATATATTGAGATACTAACATTGAGAGCTTTCAAAAGTATTTTTCCAAAAACAGTTGTATTACTCTTGATTTATTTTGGGTTGAAAAATCATAGTTATTTGTTACCATATTCCTTTTATTAAATTTTGAATTCAAGCCTTGTTAGGCTTGATCGATCCAGTAACGGATAAGATATGTTTAAAGGAAGTTTGAAAGATTGCAGAAGTGTAAGTGGACATTAGTATTCAAAACAAATCTTCTTTGTACATGAAATACTTTTGTATTTATTTGAGTATTAAGTTTAATAAAGAGTTGGTATTGGTAATGAACGTGGATTAGGTCACTAGATTAGAAGATATGGGCTAAATTACGTAAAAATCTTTGTGTGATTTTCTATTTTGTCTTTCTTTATTATGCATTTTATATTTTTGCTATTCGTTTGAAGATACACTAATCCAGATACAATAACAGACACAGTATGCTGTCTGATAGTAATTGAGGAAGAACATAAGCTAAAAAAACACTAAAACACACATGCATGTGTGACGCCCCCAAAATTAGGTATACATCACCCATCTTGGGTCGTCAGATACATAGTACAGAATACAAATACAACTGATTAATACATCTGTCGTGTACAATACGACAAAACATAAACTGTGAGTTTGAATACAAATATTATCTTCTAGAGAGTATTCATACTCAAAAGGAGTCCTCATTACATTTATTAACACACCATTACATAGAATAGTGAGGACTACTAACTAATACTATCATTCGGACCATCACTCCGTACCCCGACTTGTCCCAGCTACGTTCTCATTTCCTGAAGAGAACAGTGAAAGAAAGGGTGAGCTCAACTAGCCCAGTAAGAAATATTATGACTAAGATAATGCAGAATAAATTATCATTAGCCTTCAACAATGTTAAACTGATAAAATATAATAGACATCAAGTTTAACTGTAGCGGAACAAGCAATCCATTAAAAGAGTCAAGTAGAAAATAAACTCTACTATCTTTTATGATTTAAAAAGTTTTTCAACACTGTAATCGCTGAGACTCAGCTTAATAAAATAATCCACATCATCGAATCACCCATGCACTACGGCCAAGGATATTCGTGTATTCATTAATGGTCATGATCATGCCAACAACTGTCCATCAATGCACTACGGGCCAATGAGGACTTTTACCACATTATTTGTAACATTACGGTCATGATTATACCGAATAATCCCTGGTCATAATCATACCAAGTCCATCTATGCACTACAGGCCACAGATGACTTTTAACATTTTATAAACATGAGGATGATGATAATGATATAAGAATTCAATAAAACAAGTTCAAGAATTAATTTATCCAGGAATTAACAACGTCCAAATTGTCAACATGATACTGCATTGTGGAGTAAAATTCAAGAATGCTTAGAAGAATATTTTCTTGAAAAGATACTGGATGAAACGCAACTATCAAGGATATTCCACAAATTTCATGGAGTATAGAAGTCAAAACTTAACCAACTGAGTATAATAAAGAATGGAATAACAAAAGAAATCACCATGCATGCGATAGACCGCACAGACAGGTTATTCCAACAGAATAATAAATAATGGAACCAGGTTCGGCGTAAACGCACAGACAGGATATTCCGACAGAATAATAAATAATGGAACCAGGTCCGGTGTAAAACACACAGACAGGATGTTCCAACAGAATAATAATAAAAACGGAACCAGGTCCGGTGTAAAACACACAGACAGGATGTTCCAACAGAATAATAAACGGAACCAGGTCCGGTGTAAAACACACAGACAGGATGTTCCAACAGAATAATAGAAGAATGTCACCAAGTATAGGGTAGACCGCGTATACTGGTTATTCCAACAGAATAATAACGAATGGAATAACAGAAGTTCTCTTCATGAATATAAAAGAAATAATATTCCCTACCTTAAAAGAACTGGATATTGGAAAAGTGATGTAGCAGAATACTTTTAGTCTCTCTCTCTCTTATTCTCTCTATACTTTCTCTCTCTATAGCTTGAATGAATTCGTGAAAAATAATGAAGCCCTAGGCCTCTATTTATAGAAAAACTGAGGGTGGCTCTTGGTCTTAACGAAGGGTCAAATGACTCTTGGTCTTAACGAAGGGTCAAATGACTCTTGGTAATATTGAAGGGACAACTACTATTGACGAAAGTAATTACTATTGACCAAGGTAAATACTATTGACGAAGGTAATTACTATTGACCAAGGTAAATACTATTGACCAAGGTAAATACTATTGACGAAGGTAATTACTATTGACCAAGGTAAATACTATTGACGAAGGTAATTACTATTGACCAAGGTAAATACTATTGACGACGGTAATTACTATTGACGACGGTAATTACTATTGACGAAGAGACTCTTAGATGATGACATATGGCCCCCCATAAAATAACCAAACTTACCACAACGTCTCAATAATATAACATATTATACAGATGATACTATGACAATAATTTAAGAGATATGATGCAGCAATTACTGTAGCAATAATTGAGTATAGCTGAGTGACTTCTCACGTAAGCATCAATAATCAATACCGTGTGCTACTATGCAACCACACGTATTACTGTACTTTTACTACCAAGTAGTTCAACAGTTTTAACGATTTTAACGGTAACACCTCAGCTGTTATTTTTATAGAAAGATAATTCTGTCGTTTTCTCAATCCGACAATAATTCCGTTGTGGGGTCCACCAATGATTGTGCCGTCGTACGAATATTCCCCGACAAAAAGAATATTCCCCGACCAAACGAATATTTTATAACAACTTGCTTACTTTGTAAAATTTATAAATATTACCCACAACTATAACATTATATCAAATTAACTTTATAATATTCAAAAATGATATTTATAGAAAATTCATCTTTATTTATAAAAGTTGGGGTCTTACACATGTGTGTCTGATTTAAATCTGTAGAAGAAAATTTTAAAAAGTTATCATTATTGTTTCTATATCTAACCCCTTCCCCAACTATTAGTAGGTGTGGATTTGGATTTCTCATTGATTTATAAGCATGTTTAAGGGGCTGTTTGTTTAAGGATAAATACATCTGAATGACTGAATCGGTCAACTATTAAGTGCGTTTGTTTTAGAAAAAAATTGTCTGAATGGCTTAATCGGTCAGATGATTGAGCTGAATGACTAGGTCATATTTTTTTGACTGAATGAGCAGCTCAATAAAGTAAAAAAAATTAATTATTATATTAAATAAATTTATAACAACTTTGAATTTTTTCAGAGAGGTAAAATAATAAAATTATGTCATTTAGATATTTTAAACATGTTAATTATCAAATAATTTTTTTTTATTTAAATTTAAATTCAAATTCAAATTTATTTAATTTTTATCGAATACCTCCTACCCTTACATTTGTCTCCATCAATTCTTAAATCTCACGAGGCCTAAACATATCATTCCGTAAAGTACTTTAAAATGAAAATATCATATTTGAGTATATTGTGTGACATTAACATGATTTGATCTGACCATTGCAGTTATATTGAGCTATAGCAGGAGCAAGTACTTTGTATACACCTACTATGCACTAAAAACTCTCACATCCATCGTCTGTGAAGGAAGTGTCCTCTGCCTCGCTCTTGCTTATGTGGTAATTTAACTGTTCTTTACCATCACATCCAGGAGGAGTACATTTAACACGTTCCATTCCATTTTCATTTTATAAGTAAAAAGTATTTGACATTTTCTGGCACATATTATTAGACGTTTCAAAAATATATACTTTTTCCCTCCAAATTTACTTATTTTAATTTTTTTAATTTTGTCTAAATCTATATTTTTATTTTAATACTATTTTTGGCATTATTCTTATTTAACTCTATTAATTTTTTTCATTAAAAATAACATGACATATGTTAGAAAAAGTAACACTATTTACTTTGGCCTTGAAAATACAATCACATTTTTCTCCCTCTCCTCTATTTTATTATTATAAAAATGAGTTAGGAGATTAATTAAACTAAAAATATGATAGTATAGCGGTTAATATAAGTAATTTAAAAATTAATAGAGTAATTATTTGCTTTAATTGGTTAAATAATATTTAATATGTTTATATTCTCCGAGTAACTTGGCCAGGAAAGTTAAAATTTAACTGAACTTATAAGTTGTTTTAATTTTAAGTTCAAATTTATAAGTAAAAGCGTTCGGTATCAATTTAATTTATAAATTAAAAATTAAGTTAAAACAAGTTATGAAGGTGTTCGGTTGATAATGATTTATAAATTAAAATAAAAATATAAAAATTATTAAAAAGAATATTAATAAAAAAAATACATTGATTTAATAGTAAAATAGAAAAGAGGCAAAATGACATTACATTTGGTCAAAATAACTTATTAGGAATAACTTATAAATTATTTTTAAATAAATACAAAATTATTACTTATTTATTTTGACTTATAAATCAACTTATAAGTTATAAAATAAATCATTACCAAACACAGTACTCCCTCGGTCTGGTTTTGCATTAATTATCTATAATACTCCCTCCGTTTCAAATTATCTGCTGTTCTAGCAAAAAAAATTTGTCCCACAATATCTGCTTTTCAAGATTTCAATGCATTTTTTTCATTTGTTTTCCAAGTTTACCCCTTTACCCTAATTAATGATAGTCATTACTCTCATTCATGTCTCTCCTCTTTTTTAAGCATCTTTTTATATTCTCACCAATAAGGATTCATGCGCAGAAAACAAAAAAGTCAGCACATAAGGGTATTTTAGTATTTTTATCACACATATTGGTATGTGTGTGGAACTCTAAAAAAACAGATAATTTGGGACGGATGGAGTATTCTTTATTATATACTTATGTCATTCTTTTTCTCATCCTTAACCTTTTCTAATAAAAGATAATTTTGAAAAAATTGTGGCTAATTTTTTTATATTATATAAAACTTAAATTATTTGGGAAAAATAAAATACTCCTTCCGTCTTAGGATAAAAGTTTTGGTAGACTTTTTACGCATATTAAGAAGATAAATGAAATGATAAAATTGCCCATAATAATATCATTAAATATGGAGAGATAATTAGAAGAAGAAAAGTATGAGATATTTAATACTACGAGTATAATAGAAAATATATGTAAAAATTTGATTATTAAAAAAAATAGATATTTAATATGGGAGTATTTAAAATAGTACTCCCTTCGTCCCAAATCATCTGCAGTTTTAGTAAAAATATTTTGTCCCACAATATCTGTTTTTTCAATATTTCAATACATTTTTTCCTTTTGTTTTCTAAGTTTGCCCCTTTACACTAATTAATGATAGTCATTACTCTCATTCACGCCTCTTATCTTTTTTAAGCATATTTTCATATTCCCACCAATAAGGATTCATGTGCAGAAAATAAAAAAGTCAGCATATAAGGGTATTTTAATATTTTTATCACATATATTGATGTGTGTAAAATTTTAAAAAAATAGATAATTTAAAACGGAAGGAGTAATAAAATTTTTTATCATAAGATTGAGATGGAGGGGAGGGGAGGCGAGGGGTGGCGAGGGGAGTAATATATTATGGGAGCGAGGGGGTATAGAACCTACCAAACACAATATGTAACTTATAAGTCGATAATTAAATCTTAACTTCAGGTATTCATAATTTTTGTTTTCGAAAAATTCTTCTTAAATTAATATAGAAAATAATCAAAGATAGTCAAAATCGTTTGCCCAGATAGTCTATTCTCCGTTCCTAAAACCCTAAACCCTATAATGGTATCGATGATTTGGTTGGGAATTGGGTGTACAGGCGGACAATATAGCAGAAAAGCGAAGAGCATCAGCATTTGGGATCCTCTCGGGGATTATATCATGTGCCTTCGTATGCGGAAACCTCTCCACTCGCCTCATCCCTAGTGACTACACTTTCCAGGTTCACTTCTCTCTCTCTCCTCTCTCTTTCAATGTACTCCTATATCTCTATATATCTATGAATTTGTGGGCACATAAATAAATTAATTGATTGTTTTTTTGTAAATGAAATGAAATGAATTGAATTGAATTAGGTTGCTGCCACAGGGGCGGTGGTTGCAGTGGTGTACATGAGAATCTTACTGCCAGACTCAACTGCAGGTGTCGGCATTTCTGGTGGGAAGGGAAAAGATGAGAGCAATGAAGAGAGTCTTCTGGAAAAGGGTTCCTCGGAGAATATTCCCAAACTCTTCAACACAACCACTTCTTTCAATGATTCTATCTCCTTGTTAAGGAGTAGGTGAGTCACTCATGTCTCTTATTATTAAGGCTGTAAACGACCAAACACAGTTCGGGCTCGATTCGGGCTCTACTCGAAAAAATACGAGCGAAACTCGGATTCGTTATTAAAATGATCCAAATTTGAGCATTAAAAATAGTTTGAATAAAAATATGAGTAGAATTTGAGCAAGGTTATACTCGACTCGTTTAAGATTCAAACTACTCGAATTTTTTATTGTGATTCGATACATACTCGGTTAATACATATTCGATTAGATGTTCGATACATTCTCTTATAATTTATACTTATACACATTTAAATCAAATTAGGATAATTAGTTATTATTTTGTTTTATTTTTAACTTTAATTGTGATTTTATATTTGTAAAGTGTAATAATAAATATATTTTTTCATTTTTAAGTAAAATAACAAATTCAATTTATAATTATATTTATTATAAAACTAGTTATTATGTGGAGACTCGAATTCGAGTTTGAATTTGAAGCTCGCGAGTAGTTTGAATAAATATTCGAGTCGAGTCGGATCGAATTCGAGTAATAAATATTCGAGTCGAATCTGAGTAGGATTTTTCAAATATAATTCGAATTCGAGTACGGATTTATCATTTCGAGTCGAATTCGAGTAGCTCTCTGTTCGCTCCGGTTCGACTCGTTTACACCCTTACTTATTATTAACTCTAAAATAGAAAAGAGAAAAACTAAGTAAAGGAAAATTTAACCAAAGTTTAGAACTTTAACAGTTCTTGACCCAGCGGTAACTGTTGCCTTATGGTTTTCATGAGGTGAATGGTTCAATTCTTTCAATTCTTGGGTGTGTGGAAATTAGCAATAATAAAAAAGGGTTCATGACACTTGATTTTTGCATTACGTTTTGGTATTTGAGCTTTGTTTAGATGTAAATATAATTGGACTTGAATGATTTTTTTTCTTTGTTTTTTTAGAATCTAATGATGGTGGTGTACAAGTAAAAGAAGTGTTTTCTTCTTCATTTTGAGAATTATCTTAAAGTGGGCTCAATAGCATGTTTATTTTGGTGCTTCTTGGGCTATTTTTAGTGTCAGAGAAGAATTAAACCTTTTCTTTTTTGTTTTTCTCCTATATTTTAATTCCCCTTCTATGCTCGTATCAGTGAGGTGTTGGACTGACACTTAAATTTTATGCAGCTCAAAATTTTCACGAGTTGCTATTGTTGCATTTTTTGGCAGTCTTGCGGAAATCGGCCTTCACGCATCGCTATTGGTTCTTTACTTTTCCTATCTCGATTAGCTTTATGGTTAATGCCTATGTAAAGTAATAAGAATTTTATTTTCACTTCAAAATTGAGCTCCCCGGACTCGAAAATCCATTATAGTTGCTTTTTTTTCTGAAGTTTTTAACCTTGTTGCTTATCGTTCTTATTTGTACCCACAACTAATGATATATTGGGCAGGTGCGGGCCTTATGAATGGTTATGCATGAATTAGATGTTAGGAATTAAGAATCTAGAAGTTTATTCTTTGGTCTTATTCTACAAACGCATACTGGAAACTCTTTTTAATTAACCTGTGAATTCTGGTTTCCGTTGCAGTACTATTTGAAGGCTCAATATCACTATAACAAAGACCAATTTGCTGATTTAATGGTGATTAATGGGATTGCAGGGACCGTATCACAGGTATTCCTTACAGTGATTTTGTTTTATTATAAGCGTTTTTCTTAGGTAGGACCAATTCGAAAATTGTCCCTTAAATTTACCATTGCTTTTTGATTTGGATTTGAATCCCTGCAGATGCTTCTTATGCCCATAGTGGCTCCTGTCATTAAAGAGGAGAAGCTGCTTGCAATAGGGCTCTTTTTCAGCTGTGCACAAGTAAGTGACTTGTTAACTGTATTAAGTTTCTTCTATGCTAGGCGCCTTTGCATGGTAATCACAAATTCAGTGAGATATTTGATGATGCATACTGATTCAAATTCATATAATATGTGACATTATAAGATATATTTAAAGCTTTTAATAATTGATCCATGGTCTTCGATGCAGATTGTTCTTTACAGCATTGCATGGTCCTCATGGGTACTTCCTTTTTTCACTTAACTAGTTTTTCCTAATTTAGAACTTGTTCACTCTTGGCTACTTTATGTTATGTCTACGTTTTGCTAACATTTTCAAACCCAATAGGTTCCTTATATGGCTGCCCTGTTCTCGTCTTTGGCTGTTTTTGCACCACCATGTGTGAGTCTGTTGAACCTCATCTATACCTCTTTATCGTTGGATTAAAAAGTACATTATTAAACTGAGATATTTGTGTGTTCAGGTACGGAGCATTTCCTCCAAGCATATTGGGCCAAGTGAGCAGGTAAAATTCTGGTAGAATGGTCAGTTTAGTTGATTTTGGTGGCATGTTGGAGCTGGAATGTTATAACAATAAGGCCAGGCAATATGTTAATTTAGAGGCAGCTTACTGAAAAAATATAATAATGATACAGAAGAATTAAAATTATTCTAATTACAAATTTGTCATAGTATATCTTTTAGTGTCTTCCTGGCTTATTTGCTTGTGTCCCGTTTACTGTGTTACTCAGTTGTTTTTCTGATCTGCTTCTTCTTCCCTCTTACAGGGAAAGGCTCAAGGGTGCATTGCAGGCATATGCTCCTTCTCCCATGTGGTTTCTCCGTTGGTCTTTAGTCCTTTAACAGGTAATTGGGGTTTGGATTCAAATTCTGAATGTCCTGGAAGTTAATTAAGTATTTAAGACTAAATTATTATTTTTCTCTATTTATACAGCTTTGTTCCTATCTGCAAGTGCACCATTTCATTTCCCTGGTTTTAGTCTTATGTGCTGTAGCCTTGTCGCGGTAAGACCTCTTTCAAATTGATGAAGAGATCCTTATATTTTCTGAATGCTCTCATTCTTAGCTTCTCTTATATGTTGTTTAAATCCATATTTGGCTTGACCTAAAATTCTAAACAACATTTGATTTATATACTTGCCGTCACAAGGATTACTTGATTATGTATACCAAACATAAGAGTTTCAGTATGTATATATATATATATATATATATATATATATATATATATATATATATATAAATCCTTTTTCTTAGCCTGTCTTGAGCGAGGTATATGGTTGTGCAGATGATAGCCTTCATTCAAAGCATCATGATAAGGGAGGAGGCCCCTCCTGTTCCAACTTGCGAAGCCAACACCTTTAGTTGAAGTAAAAGTTTAAAAGGATCTCATGGTTGTAACAATTAGTTAATCTTAGTGGTGGAGGTGAGGCATCATTCATATTAAAGTGTGTGTGTATATATATATATATTTGTTTTTCAATTGTGACTAGTCTGTCTATGTGGGAACATATTTATACGACTGAAATATGTTTTTCTTTTTCTTTATTCACGAGCTAAATTGGGACCTCAGCAGCATGAATCTACATTGTAAAATACTAAGAAATAAGAAATTATAGTACACAAATAACAATATAGGTTCACCTCATACAGTGTTACAAGCCCAACATTTGAAATCAACAATTAGCTCAGCTCATCTAACACCCCCCGAAAAAAATAAAGATACAGAAAACGAGATGATTATTGAAATTAATGCGTACAATTTACTTAGTTGACCGTGACTTGGCCAACCATGCCAGCTCCCTGGTGAGGAGAACAGTAGAACTTGTAAGTACCTTTCTCAGTGAGGGTGACTGAGTAAGTCTCTCCTGGTCCGTTCAGAAGGTCCTCCTCACTCATGGAGATCGCTGACGCATTGACGCCGGACGGAACCTCATCCTCGTCGAAAACAACGTTATGTGGGAACCCAGCATTGTTCTTGAATGAAATCTTCTCTCCGGAGGCCACTGAGAATTCCCTCGGAACGAAAGCTAATCCACCGTCGTCACTACCAAGCAAGACCTCAACCGCCATGGCGTTGCTGGCAAGAATTAGTGCACTAGCAGCGGTGGCAACCACGGCAGCACCCACTTCTTTCATTGAAGCCTTTAAGGAAAGCTTGGGTACTGGGGCGGCCGACACCTTGGTGGTGGAGCTGGCCCTAGAGATGGGGGCGCCGGCGGACTTTAGGCCGGTGAATGATGGGATGGAAACGGCTGCTGAGGTGATGGTTGCCATCGTAGAAAGAATTGGAGATGGAAAAAGTTTTCTTTTGGTGTGTGAATAGAAATTCAGAGGAAAGATTAGAAGGGGGAATGGATATTAATATGTGGAGGGAGAGGATGATTTTGAGGTAGGTTTTGTGTGGTGGAAAGGTGGGTGATGAGATAATACATGAATGGCAAGAAACATGGGTAGAGAATTTGGGTTATATCTTATCTGCTGTGGATCGACTTGATTGGCTGCTAGGACAACAGATGCTATCATCAGTGATATGGCATGTATTTTTAGGGTGTGAGGTGGAAAATGGAGGTAGTTTTAACCATATATAACTGCTATTACTATAGTCTAACTTTTCATTTGAGACATCAATTTTGTAATATACCACATAGTTTTCAATATTTCTGCATATTTATTACGCTTGTTATTCTCTTTCTTTCTACCCGATCGACTCTTTTGTAGAATAGGATTAATATTTGCACTTATTTTGCCAAAAACTAAACTTATGTTATTATATACCCGAATCCCATTTTCTTAATTTCTATATAAACTTACTTTGCACATCTTGACTACCAACTACGAAGTTTTTGTTAGCGGCTCTAGCATTGCCATTCACAACTTGAAAAGTGAAACATATGATGAGTAGATATCTATCTAGGTTGGTTGGGTACCTCCTAAATTCCTAATACCTATATATATTACAACTTACTATAAATGTGGAGAGAATATGATTGGATATTTTACTTAAATACTCAACCGATGGAATAATTAATATCTCTTGCAAGCTAGTCAACTTAGATTTGAAGGATTTAATGTTGGATAATCCAAAATGGTAAAGCATCATTAATTATTCCACTAATATTGGATAGCTTAAACAAGTTCTTAAACACCATGATCAGCTTTAGAAACTGTAAAAAAAACAAGTCCATCTCCTCTTAACAAGCTATATATATATATATATATATATATATATATATATATATATATATATATATGCAAGTCTGGTTCTCAAGCGAACATAGACTATGACGACGGTCCGTACTGTCGCCATAATCCTATGACGACGGTACGGACCGCGCAGTAGTAGACTAATAGTAATATTTACCATCTATCAGTAGCATTAATTGTTTCACCTTGGTTCAGCAACGCAACGTCCACCGGGACGTGGAAGACCACATCTACGCTGCCTATTAATACCACACAATTCTTTCTTTTTCTAATTTTCCATCATATAGGATAGGACGGGAATGCATATATATATATATATATATATATATATAGGATAGCACAAATTAACCAAACAAAAACAAATCTGATTTAAAATGTAACTACCTAACCTACCTACCTACGTTTTCCGCAGCATATATAATTATGCATCTCCGGGTCCTGGTTGCAGCTCCTGCTCATTTAATTTGCAAGACATCTCCAATATTCCTTTTCACTAACATGACACGAACGGAGTTTATATATAAATGAATAATTATAGTACATGGATACTGCGTTTTCATGCATGTAGTACATGCATGTAGTACATGTAGTAGTACAAGTTTACTACTTTTAGGTTTATAACGAAACTAAATCATACTAATGTCTTATTTTTATTAGACAACTTTAATTTTATTATTATAATATATATATAGATATAGATATAGATATTAATATTAATAATAATATAAATATAACTAATTTAAAGAAAGAAATAAATAAAACAAACACGTAAGCGATAGGCCCACTCTTTGGCCCAGTGCTTTTTAAAAGAAAGAGCCCAATTTAGAAAGGGTCCTTAACACTAATATACAACAATTAGAAAGTATTTACAAAAATAAAACATTCACAAAATAATTACAAAAATAACGCAATAACACAATATTACGTTGCTAAAATTACGGTCATTAACACCCTACACGTCAGTTACCGACTTTTATATTTCCAACCAACCGATCAACAATTCACGCTAATGAAGAAAACAAGCAACTTTCAGATCCGAAAAAACAGAGCAACGACAGATCGGAGAAGACGACTTCTCCAACGACGATGCAACTCTGAGATCGGATAATATCGAAGAAGATCAACAACAACTTCAGATCAACAGCAACTTCAATATCAACAACAACTTCAAGATTAGTAACCAGCCTCGATCTGTAACAAATTTGATTGTTGATTGATTCTTTACATAACCAAACTGAAACCTTTTCTTCTTCAGACCCAAACTGAAACCCTTTCTTCTTCACATCGACGATAAAAAAAGAAGAAGGAAGCTTTGAGGCTATCTCTTTGTCACATTCACTTTGAACTCAGGCATCGGCTGCTGCTTCAGATGGTGAAACGACGTCGTCGTGAGACAGAGTCTGGTAATGGCACTGCAGAAGGAACATCATTGTATAATACGGTCTTCATCGATACCAGTCTCGATACTCATCTCGTCATGATCGTCTCCGACTCCGATACTTTCTCCCTCCTCAAAAGTACTTCTTTTCTAAACCCTAATCCTAATCAAAGTCTAATTAAAAGAACAGATACTAGTCAGGACCAATTTAGCTACTCTTAATGAGCTAATACTGATTTGCTGAAGGCTTATACTCTACTTTTGCTTCATGTCTAATCTAAATTTGGTTACTGTATAATGTTGTCAAATTTGGAGTGTCGAATTTTGACGTTTTAGAGTGTCGAATTTTGAACTGCATGGTTTTTTGGTCAAATTCCATCATTTAGGCCTTCAAAATTGCATGTAAAAATTTGGTTTATTTTCTGGTTACTAAGATTATGTAGTTTGGTTACTGTTTAATATTGATTTGGTTACTTTATAATATTTATTCAATTGTCAGACAATGGAGACTGACAGTAACCAATACAACAAATTTAATTGTTTACATGAATATATAATTATTTAATGTTAGTAACCATTAACCACATGGTTGGTAACATTTTTTATGGTGTACAGTAACCAAAATTGATGTTGATTAACAAAGGCAGTATACTGACTGTTTTGATAGCAAAATGCATGAAAAAATCTATTTTATATTCTGGTTACTAAGTACATATAAATTGGTTACTGTTTATTATTGATTTGGTTATTGTATAATGTTTATTTGGTTACCCCGTGGTTACTATATACTCGTATATTCGTTACCTTTCTTAAGTTTTTTCGCTCTTTAATTGTAACAAAGTCAATATATTGAATGTTTTGATTTCAAAATACATGTAAAAATATGTTTTATATTTTGGTTACCAAGTACATATAAATTGGTTACTGTTTATTATTGATTTGGTTACTGTATAATGTTTATTTAGTTGCTGAATACTTTAAATATTTATTTGGTTACCCCGTGGTTACTACACTACAAGAAAAATGCTTAACAGCGACCAATACTATCAGCGACCGCACCATCAGTCGCTGATATTATTAACAGCGACCGCCATCTGTGACCAATATTTAATATGGTCGCTATATTTTAACAGCGACCGCACGCGGTCGCTAGTCAGTCGCTAGTACAAATTTGCCTCCCAAAATTTGGCTGGAAATGTTGGCGCCAATGTTTTATGTGACCACTTAATATCTGCGACCGCATGCGGTCGCAGATAAGTCCATGTCATTAAAATCAGCGACCGCATATGGTCGCAGCTAGCGGTCGCTGATCAAACTTAATATTAACAGATTCAGTCACTCGCTCGACACAGCAGAGGCGGAGAAAAAGAAGAGGGAGACAGAGAGAAGAGGGAGAAAGGGGGGAGAAGAGAAGAAGAGGAAGAGAGACTCCGGCCACCGCCACCGGGACACCGGTCCACCGCCATCAGGAGGTACCACCGCCGCACCACCGCTGCACCACGCCGGTAACCCCTTAATCCCTAAATCTCTAAATTAGACCCCTTAATCCCTTAATACCTTAAACAGAATGTTAATCTTGTGATTATTATACTTTAATCGATTTGTTTTTAGTTGAATATTGCAATAAGGTAGTACTATTAGAGTAAACATTGTCATTAGAGGAACTCAATGTTAAATGAGTTGTGTGAGGGCATATATGTTGTTTATATATTTTTTCAGTAATATTTTCAAAAATATTTGACGAGTCACCAACTCATCAACACAAATTACCAGCAACTTAATGAGGACCATAATATATTTAATTGATGAGTAATATTGTAGTACTAATTTATAATTGATTGATACATAATACTTCCTCCATTTCAAAATATAAAACAATGATAATTATTTTTTTGAAGTCAATACATGAATTTTCTTCATTTTTAGTTAAAAAAAATGATAAATATTGTAAAATATTTAAAATTATACTCATTGTAAAATTTATAATTGGAAATATATATGACGATATTTATTTATGTTTTAGATCTAAGTTGCATATCTTTTAATATTTACAGGGTTACTAATTGATCACGTGTTATTACTTTTTTGAATGTTTCATGCTATAATCTCAGTTTCTATCTAGTTTTCAACTGATATTGGATGGAGATTTTGTTTCTTTTGGATACAGTACTAGTACTGATTCCTGGTTTATGTCTTGGGTGCCTAGAAATGACCTTATATACATGCCGTCGTGCATGTGGCTAGTCTATATTACAGGGGAGACTCTGGCCAAATTTTTTTATTGGTCGGGTAGTTGCAAACATTTATACTATTAACGAGCCTATTGGTGATCCAGTAGAGCCTATTAAGGGGATGTTGGAGCTGATGGGCTGGGCTTAGGTCCGCGAGTCCATACGAGGCCACGCCAAGCTTAGCCAAGCCTCACGGGGTCAAGCCAAGCTTGGTTGTTAATTAGGGTGCTGTTAAGCCAAAATAGACAGTGCTAGGGAACTGCTAGTGCAACAGAGAAGATAAATAGACACACTTGGTCAATAAATATATTGTTTTGGCTATAACAGAAAAACAAGGGTATTTAACACTTATGTATACAAGAATAAAGCTACAAAATGTTATAAAAGCTATAAATTGCTCAACCAAGTTGTGACTATCCCAAAACATAAAAGATTATAGAAAGGGACTGTGAGGGGTATAATCTTAAAACATGTTAGGCGCCTTAGCACACTAGTTGATATGAATGAATCTCCAATATACTCAAAAGTTGTATAAATGAGTTAGCAAACTTTGATATAAAGCTAGCATGAATGAAATACCTTACGTATTCACTTACGATAAACAATAAAAATAAATTTAAAACAAATTAAAATAAAATAACATGATATAATATAACTATTAAACTAAGTAGCATTTACTTAGTTTCTCATACTAAATTTAATAACATTTAAAGTTTCCCATACTGCTTTAATTTGCATTCATTCGTTAACATCCGGAATGCTTAAATGTTAATCATATGCTTACAAGTATACTCAAGTCATATGATTACAAGTATGCTCTCAAGTCATATGCTTACAAGTATGCTTAAATGTTAATCATATGCATGCTTATATGTATGCTCAAGTCATATGGTTACAAGTATGCTCAAGTCATATGTTAACATTTATAATGTTGTCTGTAGTAGGTACCGTGCAATCATGGACCTCTATTTAGACCGTAGTTGGATGGCACGACGAAAGTCAAGTGCCCAGATAGGTGCTACAGCTGAATTTAGAGCTGGTTGCCAAGTATTTTTGGAGTATGCGTATAGTCACCCGGAATGTATGAATGGTAAGTCACAGATACGATGTCCATGTTTGAAGTGTAAGAATGTAAATTATATGGATAGAGACATGATAAACTATCATTTACTTGTTTCTGGGTTCATGAGAAATTACGAAGAATGCTGGTGGGCACATGGGCAGAGAAGAGATGGTGGCATCACACAAGTACATAATTCTGGCAGTAGTACTCATCGTATGAATGAAATGGTTCATGATATTGCATGGCCAGATTTTGATTGGGAGCAAGGCAGAGAACAACCTATGAATTCTGATGCCAAAGAATTCTTTAAGTTGTTAAACGAGGGTAGCGAGCCATTGTGGCATGGTTGCACCAAACACACTACATTGTCTGCAGTGGCGACATTACTTAACATCAAGGCTGATCACAACATGAGCCATGAGTGTTTTGAGTCGCTCTTGAAGGCCATTAAGAGTATGTTGCCTGACGGTGAGAAATTACCTGGTAACTATTACTTTTGTAAGAAAATGGTGAAGAAGTTGGGTCTTGGATACCAACAGATCGATGCATGTCCCAACGATTGCATGTTGTTTTATAAGGAAAATGAACAGATGACAAGGTGCACGTTTTGCAGTCATGATCGGTTTAGGCCTAATAAAGAGGGTGTGACTACAAAAAAATCAAGTATACCGTTTAAGATTCTAAGGTATTTTCCAATAACACATCGGCTAAAAAGATTGTACATGTCTTCAAGAACAGCTGAACATATGAGTTGGCATGCGAAATCTCCAGCTAAAGATGGAGAACTAAATCATCCCGCAGATGGGAAGGCTTGGAAAGATTTCAACTTAGCACATCCTGGATTTGCATTGGAACCTAGAAATGTGAGGCTTGGATTGTCCACCGATGGTTTCAATCCGTTTGGCTACTCAGCTGTTCCGTACTCATGTTGGCCTGTGATTGTTACTCCGTACAACTTGCCACCTTGGATGTGTATGAAACAACCATACTTATTTCTTTCACTCTTGGTTCCTGGTCCTAAGAGTCCTGGAAAGAACTTAGATGTTTACTTGAGACCTCTTATAGACGAGTTGAAGGTATTGTGGGAGGATGGAGTACAGACTTGGGATGTTGTAACGAAAACAAATTTCAACCTTAGGGCAGCGGTTATGTGGACTATAAGTGACTTCCCAGCTTATGGTATGTTAGCTGGATGGAGTACACACGGGAAGTTGGCTTGTCCGTATTGTATGGAGCATACAAAGTCGTTTAATCTATCAAAAGGTCGAAAGCCTTGTTGGTTTGACTGTCATCGTCGGTTCTTACCGGTAGATCACCCATTTCGAAGAAATAGAGAACACTTCAGGAAAGGGAAAGTAGACAATGATATACCTGCACCGCGATTTTCGGGAACGGAGATGCGAGATCGTGTGATGAGATTGCCGGTTATCCCATTTGGTAAGGTTGATGCCACAAATATAATCAATGGGTTTGGCGAATCTCATAACTGGGTTCGGAGAAGCATCTTTTGGGAACTGCCTTATTGGTCTACAAATTTGATTCGTCATAATCTAGATGTGATGCATATTGAGAAGAATGTGTTTGACAATGTGTTTAACACTGTGATGAATGTTACGGGGAAGACAAAAGATAACGATAAGGCACGTTTGGACATGAAAGATATTTGTAAGCGTCCCGGATTAGAACTTTACGAATCTCCTAATGGTAAGATTGTCAAACCGCATGCAAAGTACACATTGTCCAAAAAGCAAGTTGAAGATGTATGCACATGGGTTAAGTCTCTGAAACTACCAGATGGATATGCATCAAACATTGCAAGGTGTGTTACGGGTGGGAAATTGCAAGGGATGAAGAGTCATGACTGTCATGTGTTCATGGAGAGGCTCATGCCTATAGCATTTCGGGATCTGCTTGATAAACCAATATGGGATGCTTTGACGGATCTTAGTCGTTTCTTCAAAGACTTATGTTCAAAATCATTAAATGAGAAGGACATGTCTGTACTTGAGAAGAACATCATAGAGATCACGTGTAAACTGGAAAAAATATTCCCACCTGGTTTTTTTGACTCCATGGAGCATTTGTAAATCCATCTTCCCTATGAAGCTCGTGTTGGGGGTCCAGTTCAATATAGATGGATGTACCCTTTCGAAAGGGTGATGGGAAACCTTAAGAGAAAGGTTAAGAATAGAGCTTATATCGAGGGGTCGATATGCGAGGCATACAGTTTCGATGAGATATCTACGTTTGTCTCAGACTATTTTCCGGACGAAGTCTTGACAAAGGCCAATCGAGTATCGAGACATGATGATGGGGGAAATGTTGAACTAAATGGTCGACTATCTGTATTTGGTCTATCGGGCCGCGCTTATGGAAAAGGGAAGCGCATATTCCTCTCTGAGCAAGAATTACATGCTGCACATACTTACATTCTTCTCAATTGCGAGGAGATTGACGAATTTGTGAGGTACACATGTAAACTTGATAATTTATCTTTTAAGTTGACAATTTATTCCAATATGTTAATGTTTATAACATGGTATAGATTGTACGATGACGAGTTAAAAGTGAAGCATCCCGGCATAACTGATAAAGATGTTCAAATCAATCGGGATAAAAACTTTGCACTTTGGCTAAAGGACAAAGTAAGTTTAATTTTTAAGCACGTAATATATATATATATATACTCCATGTTAACTATGACTTCATTTAATAAGATGGAGTTTTTGTAGGCTTTGACTAAGGGATCAACGATTCCGGCTAATGTACAAGTCCTAGCTATGGGACCAGACAGGGACCAAGTCACCCGCAATGGTTACAAAATAAATGGTTGTGAATTTCACACAAAGGCATATGAGCACGGTAAAAGAACAACGAACTCTGGAGTGTGTGTCCAAGGAGATTGTTACAATGAGCTTGGTCGTGCCTTTTATGGGGAGTTGGAGGAAATCGTAGAGTTGTCGTACAAGGGCACGTACGGTGGTCATATTCACTTGTTCAAGTGCCATTGGTTTGATTCAGAAAAAGGGATACGTGTTGACAGACATGGAATCGTCGATATTGACCTCCATAGGTCTGCGTACTCCAACGAACCGTTTGTATTACCAACTCAAACAATACAAGTATACTATACTCCTAGTCCAGTTAGGAAAAGGGATAGACCGCCTACAGATTGGCAAGTTGTAATTCATACTCCCGCGCGTAGTCGTGTCCAAGTAATAGACGGGGATTTCTACCAAGAGGAAATGCTTCAGAGACCTCCTATAATAAATATAGAGGACAACAATGATGTAATCCAGTTAGAGGGTGGAGATGAACCTGATGAATTGGATCCCGAGACAGTTATTGTGCAGGATGACAGTGATATTGAGAAAGAGTTATTGACTGACACTGACACAGAATCTGAAGATGGTTATGAATCTCCGATACTTGTACAAAATGATTCTGACTCATCAGACAACGATTTTCATTAAAATGTATGTTTAGTTTTAATTGTACAAAATGTATGTTTATGTTCATGTTCATGTTTAGTTCATAATTATGTACCTTTCATTTATGTTCTCTATATAGGAATGTTCTCTATATCCTTAACTATATCATTTATAGTTGTTGTAGTTAACTATTTTGCAGTCATGTTTATGTACCTTTCACTTATGGTAATCGTAGTTAACTATTTCATACAATTAATTGTCATTCATAATTTCATACTAACATCCTAATTTTTTTTATTTATAGATGTCTTCTGAACCTGTTGCACGAAAGCGCGGGTTGGGTCGGGGCCCTAATCATGTGCCGAAGGCCCCGGCTAATCCGGATGATCGCATTCTTATACAGATCCGTCCTCCTCCAGAAAGCACGTAAGTTAAACATCGTGTATATATAAGGGTTTAATATTTCCATTGTTATAAATATATTTTAATGTAAATTATTGTATATTGTAGTGATTTTCAAGATAGTAAAATTGTGAAGTGCATTTCACAATTATGCTTACAGAACTGGCCTACGCCAGTGATTACATGGGCGAGCACACCTCTCGCCCATAAGGATGCAGTTTGGGCTGAATTTCAGGTATATTTATTTAATCACTCTGATAGATAATACATAGTTAATCAACTAATAGTTTAGTAATGTTGGATTATGGTATTATAGTAGTTTTAATATTATTATTGTTGTTTTATTTGCAGAAGCGGTATAGATGGGACGACGCACATGCATCAGTTATCCAAGCACTGTTCTGGCAGAAGTGCGCCGTCCGGACTAAAGATAATCTAAACAAAGAACGACAGAAAGCCCTGCACAATGCTGAGATTGACCATCCAGGACAGGGTGAGCAGTATATGCATGAGCATTGCCCCTGGTGGTGCGCACATCCCATATGGGTGCAGATGTGTGAGCAGTGGAGAGCTGAGAGCTGGGTCAAGAGACATAAGACTGCCGCCTCGAACAGATCCTCAGGTGTATCTGAAGGCGAAAAGGCAAAAGGCACGTACAAGGGCGGCAGTATATCTCAGCTGCAACATATTGCTGCTAGGGTACGTATGTATAACAAGCTTATTGGCTTAGTTATTTGTCTTTATGTTTACAGTCATGTTTTGTAGCTAAAATATCATATGTTTACATATTAATATGAGAACATGAACTGTAGGAGTCTGAGTCTCAAGGTCAACCTATCAATTGGTTAGATGTGTATGTGGCCACCCGTGATGGTCTGCCTGATGCTGTTCAGATAGCGGTAATAAGTTAACTTTAAATATATTATAGTCATGTTTTTTAGCATTTCGTATTTATTTTTAACTATTTATTTGTTGACCTTCTGACAGGACACTTATAAGGGCTTAATGAACGAGCGCTATCCTGAAGGCACCCCGCGTCCGGCGATTGATCAAGAATTGTGGGAGAGGGCGTCCGTCGTGAAGAAAAATTATGTTAAAGGTCAAGGACAAAGACGACGCCCGACCATCAGTGGCACAGGCAGCTCTGCTACCCAGTCTACACAGTCTACACAGTCATCAGGTCATCCAGCCTATCATACTCCTGCTGACTGTGTGAGAGCGATCTGTCAAAATCGTGATCTTCTTCTTATACTGGGCGGGCATCTGCATTCTCTGAATCCTGATGACTTGGCAAAGGCAGTGGCGGAAGCAGCAGCATCACAGCATCAGGGTGGCGACCAGGTACTTTTAATGTTTCATTACGTACATTGTCTATTATTTAGCTTTCCCCAAGTCATAGCAGTATCAACACATGTAACATATATGTTTTATTCTTTTGTTAATTACAGGGTACTAATTTGAATGATCCATGAAGAGCTAGACCAGTCATGCATGTTAGATTTGTAAAGCCTTGTTAGACTTGTTTTTTAGATTTTTAAAGCCTTGTAATCTTTTAAACTACTTATCTTTGGACTGTATTGGTTTACGATTCTATTATATGGATGTTTACGATTGTATTGTGTTGTGTTGATTTAGATTCATTCTTTGGACTGTATGTATGGATGGATGTTTATCATATAGTAGTTATCATGGATGGATGCTTATATATACTGCTGTGTGTTGGGATAAAAAGCAGGTACAAAGCAGGTTATTTTTGGGAAATCAATAAAACAGGAAAAATATTTAAAAAAAAAACAAAGTCAGCGACCGCGTGCGGTCGCTGATACAGTATTAGCGACCCAGTAAGGTTCGTCTACTTCAGCGACCGCATGCGGTCGCTATTACCAGTCGCTGACACGTGTACCACATCACGTCTGACGCATGACTCAGCATGAGTCAGAATAGCGACAGCTGAGGTCGCTGATTGCGGTCGCTAATAATGCGGTCGCTATTGTTGGTCGCTGATGTCTTTTTAGCGACAAGATTTTCTGCGACTACTATTAGCGACTGCATCCGGTCGCTGATACCCATCTGCGACTATATGCGGTCGCAGATGTGCGGTCGCTGATAAGCCTTTTTGTTGTAGTGCTATATACTCGTATATTGGTTACCTTTCTTAAGTTTTTCGCTCTTTAATTGGTAACAAAGTCAGTATACTGACTGTTTTGATTTCAAAATGCATATAAAAATATGTTTTATATTCTGGTTACTAATTACATATAAATTGGTTACTGTTTTATTATTGATTTGGTTACTGTATAATGTTTATTTGGTTGCTGAATACTTTAAATGTTTATTTGGTTACCCCGTGGTTACTATATACTCGTATATTGGTTACCTTTCTTAAGTATTTCGCTCTTTAATTGGTAACAAAGTCAGTATACTGACTGTTTTGATTTCAAAATGCATGTAAAAATATATTTTATATTCTGGTTACTAAGTACATATGTGACGCCCCCAAAATTAGGTATACATCACCCATCTTGGTTCGTCAGATACATAGTACAGAATACAAATACAACTTACTAATACAACTGTCATGTACAATACGACAAAACATAAACTGTGAGTTTGAATACAAATATTATCTTCTAGAGAGTATTCATACTCAAAAGGAGTCCTCGTTACATTTATTAACACACCATTACATAGAATAGTGAGGACTACTAACTAATACTATCATTCAGACCATCACTCCGTTCCCCGACTTGCCCCAGCTACGTTCTCATTTCCTGAAGAGAACAGTGAAAGAAAGGGTGAGCTCAACTAGTCCAGTAAGAAATATTATGACTAAGATAATACAGAATAAATTATCATTAGCCTTCAACAATGTTAAACTGATAAAATATAATAGACATCAAGTTTAACTGCAGCGGAACAAGCAATCCATTAAAAGAGTCAAGTAGAAAATAAACTCCACTATCTTTTATGATTTAAAAGATTTTCCAACACTGTGATCGCTGAGACTCAGCTTAATAAAATAATCCACATCATCGAATCACCCCTACACTACGGCCAAAGATATTCGTATATTCATTAATGGTCATGATCATGCCAACAACTGTCCATCAATGCACTACGGGCCAATGAGGACTTTTATCACATCATTTATAACATTACGGTCATGATTATACCGAATAATCTCTGGTCATAATCATACCAAGTCCATCTATGCACTACAGGCCACAGATGACTTTCAACAGAATATAAACATGAGGATGATGACAATGATATAAGAATTCAATAAAACAAGTTCAAGAATTAATTTATCCAAGAATTAACAACGTCCAAATTGTCAACATGATACTGCTTTGTGGAGTAAAATTCAAGAATGATCAGGAGAATATTTTCATGAAAAGATACTGGATGAAACGCAATTATCAAGGATATTCCACAAATTTCATGGAGTATAGAAGTCAAAACTTAACCAACTGAGTATAATAAAGAATGGAATAACAAAAGAAATCACCATGCATGCGATAGACCGCACAGACAGGTTATTCCAACAGAATAATAAATAATGGAACCAGGTCCGGCGTAAACGTACAGACAGGATATTCCGACAGAATAATAAATAATGGAACCAGGTCCGGCGTAAAAGCACAGACAGGATATTCCGACAGAATAATAAATAATGGAACCAGGTCCGGTGTAAAACACACAGACAGGATGTTCCAACAGAATAATAACAAGACGGAACCAGGTCCGGTGTAAAACACACAGACAGGATGTTCCAACAGAATAATAATAAAAACGGAACCAGGTCCGGTGTAAAACACACAGACAGGATGTTCCAACAGAATAATAGGAGAATGTCACCAAGTATAGGGTAGACCGCGTATACAGGTTATTCCAACAGAATAATAAGAAATAGAATAACAACAGTTTTCTTCATGAATAAGAAAGAATAACACCCCTTACCGTTTTAAAGAAGAGCTGAAATAAGGAAGTAGTTAAGTAGCAGAATACTCTTCTTCTCTCTCTCTATAGTTTCTCTCTCTAGAGTTCAGTGAATTCGTAAGAAATAATGAAGGAATGAGCTGCTATTTATAGAAAAATAGAATGCATAGTAACTAATCCATGAACGGTCCAGATTGATTACTTTAATCTGACGGTCCATATTTAAAGAAAAATCTTTTAAATAAAATATAATATATTCTATTTATAGAATAACTTTAATAAAGTATTCTGTTTTATTACGTTAATAATACGAATAAAATAAAACGTCATTATCGCTAAATAATTCATATTATTAACTGACAATAATTGAATCAAACTGAGTGACTTCTCACATAAGCATTAATAATCAATATCGTGTGCTACTATGCAACCACACGTATTACTGTACTTTTACTACCGAGTAGTTCAACAGTAACAATGGTAAAACTTCCGCCGTTATTTTTAATAAACTATTTTTGTCGTTTTCTCAATCCGACAATAATTTCGTTGTGGGGTCCACCAATGATTGTGCCGTCGTACGAATATTCCCCGACAAAAAGAATATTCCCCGACCAAACGAATATTTTAAAACAACTTGTTTACTTTGCAAAATTTATAAATATTACCCACAACTATAACATTATATCAAATTAACTCCATAATATTCAAAAATGATATTTATAGAAAATTCATCTTTATTTATAAAAGTTGGGGTCTTACAACATATAAATTGGTTACTGTTTTATTATTGATTTGGTTACTGTATAATGTTTATTTGGTTGCTGAATACTTTAAATGTTTATTTGGTTACCCCGTGGTTACTATATACTCGTATATTGGTTACCTTTCTTAAGTTTTTCGCTCTTTAATTGGTCACAAAGTCAGTATACTAACTGTTTTGATTGCAAAATGCATGTAAAAATATGTTTTATATTCTGGTTACTAAGTACATAGAAATTGGTTACTGTTTATTAATGATTTGGTTACTGTATAATGTTTATTTGGTTGCTGTGTAAAATTATAATGGTTAGTGCATAATATTACTTACTAATGCTGACTTGGTTATTAAAAAAATGATGACTTGGTTACTGACTAATGCTGACTTGGTTACTGTTTAACATTATATTGGTTACTGGCTAATGCTGACATGGTTACTATGTAAAATTATAATAGTTACTCATTAGTGCTGACCTGGTTACTGTATTAATCTAATTATACTTATACTTATGTGTTTTATATTAATGGTTACTTGTTAGCTACATTGGTTACATTCTTACAATATTTAGCCTTTAGTTGGTAACAATCAAGTTATACTGGTTGGTTTTTACTATAAAAATGCAATGGAGAATGTGTTTATCTTGTGGCTACTAAATAAATATGTGTTGGTTACTGTTTAAATTGGATTTGATTACTGTATAATGTTGTTATGATTATTACTATATAATATTACGGTGTTTTATATTTGTTTGTTTTATTATGATGGTTACTTATTGGCTACATTTGTTACCTTCATACAACTGTTATAGTTTAATTGGTAATAAATATCAATATACTGATTATTTCCATTGTAAGATGAATGTACAAATGTATTTTATGTAATGGTTACTAACATTATGTAGTTTGGTTTCTGGCTAACATTGATTTTGTTACTTTACAGTACTTATTCTGTTATCAGACAATGGAATTGATTCCTGTTGTACTTTATTTCAACGGTACATGGACTGATAGTAACCAATACACCAAATTTAAAGTTACCGGCATACTAGTTCCATCAACTTGTTCGCTTGGAGAAATGCAAAACATGATATGCATTGTTATATCAAATTTGAAGTGTCGAATTTTGGCGTTTTCAGAGCCTAGTTTCATTAGAAACGGGTCAACGATCAAAAGTCATTATCTTTGCTGGTGAACTGCAGGATTTTTTGGTCAAATTCCATCATTTAGACCTTCAAAATTGCATGTAAAAATGTAGTTTATATTCTGGTTACTAAGATTATGTAATTTGGTTACTGTCTAATATTAATTTGGTTACTTTACAATGTTTATTTAGTTGTTACATCTCAAACTACTTTTATTTTAATATGAGATCTATAAATGACTATCATATATATAAATGGGAACTCTTAATTGAAGTTTCTTATTCCATCATGATGACAGGGTATAAATAAAATATATACATTTAACACTTTATAACAGTCCTCATACGAACTTATAATTATAATAAAACAGTAACCACATAATTATATGATAGTAACCAGAACAGGTTTTAATGGTAACCAAAACATAAACATCGTGTAATGAAACCCAATTTAGGCAATTCATGTATACTAAACAATTACATATTAACCAGAATAAAAAATAAAAAAAAAACCAAAATTTCACACTAGAGAAACAATGATAGTAGCCAAACCATAATATAACAGTAACCAAAACATTATAAAGAAGTAACCAAATAGTTATATAAAAGTATCCAGAACATGTTTTAATGGTAAACAAAACAGAAACAACCTGTATATCAAACCCAATTTAGGCAACCTATGTATACTCTCACATGTACATTTTAACATTTGATATATGTCATGATACGAGCTTGTAACTATCTGGTTACTACCAAAAAATAAAATGGTTACCCTTCTATGCATGTTTGGTTACCAACTGCACCTTTCAAACAATATATCAGACACCACTTAGAAGTAACAAATACGAACTAACAAACAATGTCAAATAATTGATAATATAATCAAATATGTAATCCCATTTACATAAGCTCCAATAAACATTACATATTTACTAACCATAACAAATGGTTATGAATATCCAACAAAAACTAAGGTACGAAACACAATTCAGAAGGACAAGACAACAACAACCGAACTAATCAAAATATGTTACAAATCTTCCTGAAACTTTAGTTTTTTGGCTGCTGCTACTTTTTCTTCATGATTGCTCTCATTCTCTAGAAAAGACTTCTGCATTATGTATGAACCTGTGGGAGGAAGAGAAATACCTTGGGATTAGTGAATAGAGAACCTATTAATTATAGGTATCATATTATAATATAACATTAACCATACCATAATAAAGCAGTGACAAAAAAATTATATTATATAAACTAATTGTAACCAAAATATAAACAACATGTAGTACAAACCATTTTATGTAATAAACAAACAGTTATATATAATATTAACCAAAACATAATTTAAAGGTCACCAAAATAAAAATATGTATACCAAAAAATATACTAAAGAAGTAACCAAACATTTATATGATAGTAACCAACCCATGTTTTAATGGTAACCAACACATAAATAACATGTAGACCAAACCCAGTTTAGTCAACCAATGTATACTAAGCAAATACATTGTAACCAAAACAACATATAAAAGTAACCAAAAACCCAATTAAAAGAAAAAGAATGGTATCCAAATCATAAGCTAAAAGTAACAAAAAATATACTCATGAAGTAACCAAACAGTTATATGTTAGTAACCAAAATATATATTAATGGTAACCAATACATAAACAACATATAGACCAAACACAGTTTAGTCAACCCATATATATTAAGCAAATACATGGTAACCAGAACAACAAAAAATAGTAACCAGAATCCCAACTCAAGAAAACGAAAATGGAATCCAAATGAGAAACTAACAGTAACAAAAAATATACTAAAGAATTAACCAAATATTTATATGATAGTAACCAAAACATGTAAAAATGGTAACCAATACATAAACAACATGTACACCAAAATCAGTTTAGTCAACCATGTATACTAAGCAAATACATGGTAACCATAACAACATAAAAAAGTAACCAAAATACCAAATCAAGGTAACAAAAATGGTATCCGAATCACAATCTAACAGTAACCAAAACATAATACAGAAGTAACCAAACAGTTATATGATAGTATCTATTTTTTATTGCTTGATGTAGCTACAACGTAAGTATTACATCAAGCCCCCAAAAATTGGTCTTGTGTCAGTATATGATGCAGAAGTAAAATGCAAAATGAAGTTGAGACATCATGATCATTCAAAAGCAGACTATATATGTTAAGAGCCTAAACAATTTGAAAATAATTATCCACTTTAGCAAATATTATGCTATTAAATGATGTCTATCACAAATAACCCAGTCAAGATAAAGAAAAATTCATTCAATAAAAAAATTAACATAAACAGAATGTAGCCAGAAGTACAGACTCATAGTATGACAACATCACTTCAACCATGTACATATCAAAGCAAGAACTCCATCGTCTGAAGAAATAGATTCAGTCCGCTGACGACGAGTTCAAGAGGAGAGAGAGAAGTAGTAATGGCGGAGAGAGAGAAACCGAACGAGAGTTAAGGGCGGAGAGAGAGAGATCGAACGAGAATGGAATGTTTGATGATGGAAACTAAATTACCATGTCAACCTATTAATACTAATCCCTTAATTTAAGGACTCCTAATTGTATTAGTATTGTAAATAAATATGATGCAATGTCATATTTTTGTAATTATTTTATGGATGTATGATTATTATAATTATTTTTAAAAATATACTATAATATGTAATTAACCAATTTAGAAATCAAGGTTACCAAATATTACATAATAACCAAGGAATTTAATCCAAACCAGGAGATCCAATATCAATCATCAGGAATACCGGGTAAAGAACCATTACAAAGTAAGCTGCTGAATCGGTCAGTTTTAAAATTTAATTTTAACATTATGAAAACAAATCTGATTTGCGTTTACTTAATATTAACTTTCTAAAGAGAATCATAATTAAAAAATTTTTAGAGAGAAAATATATTAATTTATTTTAAAAAGATAATGTATGAGAAAATTAGAAAGATATAATTAATTAAAGGAAGATGGAAAGAGAGAAAGTACACAAATCTTAAAAAATAAAATATGAGTTATATCAATTTTCTAGTGTTTTATTATCTTTACTTTTTTTAAACAACTGTTTTAACAAGATATAATTTATTCTCCACTAATTTTCTCCCCTCTCACATAATTATACCTATTTATTTAAGTTTGACATTTTTTTAATTAAATAGTTTTTTTATATTATAAAAAAAATTTAAAACACACACTGCCAGGTTATTAGTCATATGGCAATTACCCTCAAGGTGATGCAGTACATGAATAATATTGTTATTCGGAATCAATCCCAACACAAATTCCCCTACATACTCCACCTCAAACGGAACCAATCCGATAGTTGCAGAAGAAGATGTTATAGTTTCCATGAGATTATTGGAACAGAAGAGAGAGAAAAGGCGCGCCTTTCTTCGGAGAGATAGATGCCTGTGGTTTTCGGCAATAGGAATTTGAAATAGCTAGCTGGTTATTTTTCATGTCTTTAAATTCGGGGTGGTATATGGCCGTAATTAAAATGAGGACACAATTCAGAATCGATTCTTATTCACTCGATTAAAATTTCTATTCGACCTCGATTCGAAATATAAATTATTTAAATATGAGTAAATTTTGAAATTTGATAAATTACTCGAAATACCTTCTCAAATTAAATTACAATTTTATACTGATATTTGGATCATATTGGTTCGAAAAGTCCAAATTACTCGAGATCGATTCGAGATCATACTCGACTCGGTTGTTAAACGAGCCTCATTCAAATCTTATTTTATACTCGATAAATTTTGTGAATCAAATCTGATCAACTCAATACTCGATTCGACTCGATTCATTTACACCCTTATGGTGATATATGCACACCCTGAAATATTAGTTACGAATTTAATTATAAATAAGTGATTAATTTGTTATTAATGAATAAGATCCCATTTTATTTACTCCCTCCGTCCCAAATTATCTGCTTTTCTAGAATTTTACACACATACCAATATGTGTGATAAAAATACTAAAATACCCTTATGTGCTGACTTTTTTGTTTTCTGCGCATGAATCCTTATTGGTGAGAATATGAAAAGATGCTTAAAAAAGAGGAGATGCATGAATAAGAGTAATGACTATCATTAATTAGGATAAAGGGGCAAACTTGGAAAATAAATGAAAAAAATGCATTGAAATCTTAAAAAAGCAGATATTGTGGGACAAATTTTTTTTGCTAAAACTGCAGATAATTTGAAACGGAGGGAGTATTTATTTATTTATCCTATGAGACATGATGGTTATAAAATAAATATCAACTTTAAACAAGTACAATTTATTATGTAAAATGAACAGTTAAACACCACTTATAAAAAAAAAGGCAAACTTGACCTCATATGATCCTTGGAAAATTAAAAATATTCATGCCTAATATTAGACCCCAAAAAAAGTCATCCAACTACTTATATTTAGGTGGTAATGAAGTGAGTTTAGGTCTCATTTAATTAGTTAATTTCTTATATTTAGGTGGGCAACTAGTAATTTAAAATGTGCATATGTTATCATCCTTAAATTTAAGGGGACTTGCGATGATTACTTCTAATATCATACGACTTACTTTTATTAATATATACTTTTATTAATATGGATATTGAAAACTAGTAGTATATTCTTATTATATAACAGAACTTTTTAAGGTTCAAAAGACAATAACGCACACCAAAAGTTGAAGTAGGTAAGTTTTTTCCTCCCACGGTGTCGTACTCATAAAAAATGACTCAAAAATATAACAAAAATAAATAAAAAAATAATTGAATACCTAGTTACGTAAATTTATTTGGGGTATTCTGTTTTTGACTGCTTGGGTGGATCAAAACAAATGTGACGTACACAAAATCAAAAGAACATCCCTACACAATGAACAAAAACAGACAAAATTAATTCTGCATTTCAAACATTAATTTATGTAATTTCTGGGGTGGCCTGAATTCCTCCTTCCATGTACATTAATAGTCAAGCTTAAATATATATATATCAAATTAACTTGAAGAGAATCTAAACAACAAAAGCCAAATAATAAAAACAATTAAGAAATATTTATTTATATACTGTATCAATTAATCACAGGGCATTGAGTTGAAGAGGCTTAGGTTGAGCCATAGTTCTTCTCTTCCATAAATTAATTTCTTTCCTGGGCTCTAACCTCACAGCTTTACATCCACCTATTTGTATAGGTGCTGTAAAACAAAGTTTGTCCTCACCACCATCATAAATATTATTCCGGTCATGATCCGACCCCACCGGTGCAATCTGAGCCACCGTCCAATCAAAACTCGACAACGAACTCCGGCCACTCGAAAACCGATGCATCTGGCTCAAACATGGCCGCGCTCTAACACCCAAATCAGGATCAACATGACTACCACTTTTTTTACCACCTGCTTTTCCAAACATATTCTTAAAAGGCTGCACCGGTTTGAGGACACGTGGAATATTCTTTTTCTTCACCTCACTAAAAGATTGCACCGATTTCAGCGCCTTGGCCTTGTGATTAAAATTCAGTACTTGATCAAGATACTCCATAGGCGGCAATGCATCTTGATAGTAGTTGCACAATTTCTTCTTGTGCTTGATTTGACCCATGCACGAGACTTTCGGTGAGGTTGGTTCATGGGCGGCAAAGCTTGTTGATTTATATATGGCTTCGGCCGGAATTATGGATGTCATCGGCCCAGCGCCACCGGAGGATCCTTTTCCCAAATGGGTTTTGGGTTTGGTTGAACAGATAGTTTCCGCTGATGATCTCATCTTTTCCTTACTTGGACTGAAAGGAGGGCTTTGAAATGTAACAGCTGAGGCTACCTTTGGTAGCAACTTTAGGAGCCTGTTTTTGGACTTGAAAGCAGCAGCTGGTTTCTCCATGGCCGGCCAATTTAATTACACCAAATCAAATTAAGTAAAAGTTAGTTCTAATTTAATTTGTTCAATCTAACTATTAAATCTAGCTAGCTAGCTAGCTCTACGTACAGATCTTTGGTTTTTCTTTAATAATTCGATCGATCTCCCTAACTCTCTCTCGCTAGATCTATATGTATATATATAGAGAGAGAATAATGAAAAGGATCTAACGTACGTACACAAGCTTTGATTTGTTGACCTAATTATCAAGAAGAAAGGAAGATGGAAAGAAAGAGTGGGTGGTTTTTTAAGTCAAAGAAAGTATACGAAACTGCTACAGCTGCTATGTTTTATATTAATACCATTACAGCTTGCTTCCAATTAATTTTGCAAAGGGCCCATGTTTAAATGCACAAAGTGTTTCTATCGGTGCAATTACCCCCTTCGATACGACCCTTTTTTAAATCAATAATTAGTTAAGTAAATTATTTTATTATATTTTTTGCCTATACCTAAAAAAGAAAACATAATTTATTCAATCTAAAACTAGTCAATTCAATTAGAATAAATAAATTGGATAGAGTCGGTATAATTAATGTAATTTTGAGCCGCCAATTATAACACTTTTACATCTTAAAAAAATCAGATGAGTAATTAGGAATCAAAGTAACTACTCCCTCCCTCCCTCTCTCTCTCTTTTAAAATATAAAATCATTATTAATTTTTTAAAATTAAATTAATATATTTTTAATTTTAAAATTAGCATAAATTTATTTAAATATACTCTGATATTATAAAATATTCTCTAAAAAATATTTTTATTCTAAAATTTATGTCCATTTAATTCCTTTAATTTAATATATATATCATAAAACTTTGATTTTTTTGTGTACTTATAAATGCATACTTTGAGACTTAATAAGAGTGTGCTACGTACTAGTCCACTAGTCGGGTGGGAGTAAAGTAAACACATGGGTTGATTAGATTAACATAACAAAAATGAAAGATTAATCACACCATTATATTAAATTAATTAATCACATGGGTAATTATAATTACTTGTGGAAGTAGGGTAAATTAACACGTGGGTTGATTGGATTAACATGACAATTAAAAATGATGAAGCACTAGTATACTAATCGCATGGCTTATAGAGTGGAGCGTACGTAACAAAAATAATAAATTATATAACTTGGGAAGTTTCGTTGACAATTACTTTGGTAAAAACTTTCCAATTATTCAAACTAACATATATAGGAGTACTAATTTGGCAATGTTGTGGGCAAATTAATTAATTAATTTGCATTTTGTACAAGTAGTAGTATGTCTTTCCTAATCTTTTTATATGCATGCCCACATGATTTGTTTTGTTGACTATATATATATAGTGATGATATATATAATTGCAGTACTTTCCTTGTGATTTACCAAGGAAATGAGATTCTTGTTTTTCAGGATGGGGAAGCATGTATATAGGCAATGATAATTAATATATATATATACACACACATATGAGTTTGTTTGTTAATTCGGTGTTAATTGTGGTGGGGTATTTTTGTTTTTTTTGGATAGACTTGAATTATTTCTTTCTCGCATGCATTATTAACAGCCAGCCAGCCAGCCAGCCAGCCAAGTCGTTGGATAATAATACAGAAATTCAAAATTGACAGCCAACTTTTGTATATATATTACTTCGTTTTACATAAATATTTTTGTTCCTTAATATAAGTCATTTGAGAATTTCAAGTAAGCATTAATTGCTTAATTTCTAATATTACCCCAAGTATCAAGTGTAACTTTGGTTCTCTCATTATTTTATGTCCAATAATTAACAATATCTTCTTCTAATACAAAGGCGATATAGACAATTAATATTATAATTAATGTTATATAATTATTACCTTAATATTTATGTATAATTTTAAAACGACCTATATTAAATAACGGAGGGAGTATATTAGTATAGCTGACCAAGATAAAACAGAGAGACAATAGCTTTGAGAGTTCTCAACTCTTCCTTAAAGTCAAGCCTCACAAACTAATTAAATTAAATTAAATTAAATATATTCCACTTAGGACTGACTATATAGTGAAGCGGTAACAATGTCCGGCCGGTTAATTAATTTTTACCTGTATTAACGAGTAACTGTAATTAATAACGTTCAAAGCATTAGTGGTGACACTAGTTAGTTAGGTTATTCTCATAATACAAACAAATTCGATTAGTATCCTCCCTCCACTTTCCGTATGAAATCTCTCAGCACTCTGGCTGCCAAATAAATGAAGGGATAATTATTAGACCCCAAATGAAGTGCTGCTTGTATGGCTTTGGCTTGCATTGGGGTTTATTTTCTACACAAAAAAACAAACGAAGTTAAATTTGAATACATAACAAAATGAAGCCAAAGTCGTAAATTGTTTTTATTAGCAAAAAAGTGTTCAGACATAGACATAGCGGTAGGGAACCAATGCTCCTCCCTCACCTAGTTATAGTTAGGCTACAAGTTGTTGTTCTCTTAGTAGTACACTACCCCAATAAAAACAGAAAAGAAGGGCAATTGCCGCCTTTATATAAATAAATGTAGCCCCGCCCAAGGGCCAAGTCTGTAGATAGATAGATAGCATCACCATGTGCTGCCCGCACGTCTCACAAACAAGTTCTACCTCAAAATAGAATATCCTTCACTTCAATTCTTACTTCCATTGTCCTTGCCGCTCATTTGGGGAGTATACTGGCTGGTCGAGGACGGTGAATATCCAGGTGCGCTTGGTGAGTACCCAACACTTGGACTAGAACAGCCCACAAAGGAAAAGATGTCAAAAAAATGCCATCATCTCAGACCATATATACTATCTTGAAGAAACATCAGTAAGATGCGCCAATCAAAATAAACCTAAAACAACACATCCTGAATCTAGATGGAAAAGCTTCACTCACCTGTATTGTGGTGAACTTGGGCTATAGTCTGGGTTCGCACCAGAATTATAAGGACTGTAAAATATGAAGCCAATCGTTATAGAGTGCAAGGTGTTTAACCACCTTAACTTGACACATGAATCATGTAGCATAAAGTATTACCATACATCACCATTATTAAGATGCATGGTTTGTTAAAAGCATTGAAATTTCAGGTAGTAAGGTGTGGAAAGAAAAGCGTGTTGAAAAGGAACAGCTCAAATTTGCAGTCGGCATAAATTTAATCATGTAGCATACACATGATTTAAGGTATCACTAAAAGCTTGCAGATTAAGGAGAAAGCTGAACTATGAAATAAACTACATTATTACATAAAAGGAGAAACAGAGTGTTTCAGTATTTGTCGGTATCACTTTCCTCTATTTAGATAGATCAATGATCCTAGAGTACATTTGAAGATCATAAAAATTATATATGTTCAAAAAAAGGAAGCTTGTAAACTGATGACCCGTCCAAGGTGAAAAAGAAAGAAAAGGAACAAGCAAACAAATTACAATACTAGAAATACCGAGGTCACCCATAAAATTAAGATATACAAGATTTACCTGCTGGGACTGTATGTTGGACTTGAAGGGGAATAAGATGGAGATGTCGGTGAATATGATGGTGATGTTGGGCTGCAAGAAAAAAGAGAAATTTAATGTTCTAAAATACACTAAGAAACAACCAAAGGCCAAGTACACAGCAACTTAGCCCAACAGCTGGCAGTTTCACATCGAAGATCAGAAAAGAAGATTATATGTAGTAAAGGTCGGCAAGTTGTCTGTATTAATGATCGTCAACTTTAGTGGGTTGACACTGCAAAAACACAACCAATTGCATAAAAGCATATAGAGGTGAGCAGGTTAAATTATTCAAGAAGTTTGAGTTGCCAATTACCTGTAATTGGGGGATGTTGGGCTGTATGGACTGGCTGGTGACAGTCTTGGACTACTCGGGGAATATGCTAGAGAGGGGCCGTATTTTGTTGATGAAGGGTTGTAACTTGGAGATGTAGGGCTGTAGATAGGAGAAGTTGGACTATAGCTTGGAGAAGTTGGACTATATCCTGGAGAAGTTGGGCTATAAGCACGAGAGGTAGGGCTGTACGATGGAGAAGTTGGACTGTAAGAAGGTGATGTTGGGCTGTACGATGATGATGTTGGACTGTAAGATGGTGATGTAGGACTGTAGGACGGTGATGTGGGGCTATAGGCAGGGGATGTAGGACTATATGCAGGAGAAGTGGGGCTGTAGCTTGGTGAAGTGGGGCTGTAACTGGGGGATGTTGGGCTATAACTAGGAGAAGTAGGACTGTAGCTAGGTGAAGTTGGGGAGTAAGATGGACTTGTGGGAGAATATGTAGGGCTTGTAGGACTATAGCCTGGAGAGCTTGGGCTATATGTCGGTGAAGTGGGGCTGTAACCCGGTGATGCGGGGCTATATCCGGGAGATGTTGGGCTATAACCCGGAGAGGTAGGGCTATATCCAGGGACTGTATCCTGGAGAAGAAGGGTTATATCCTGGGGATGATGTGGGAGAGAATCTCATACCGCCAACACAAGGAGAAAATTGTGCATCTGTAATTGATGATAATCGAAGATTTGGGCTAAGCAGATAATTCGGCGACATCATCATGATATGGAGTACCCGATATTGGCGAGTGAGCAGGTGTCATGCCGAAGTCCAGACCTTCCATGTAACTAGGAAGATGGATATCAATAGCTTGTTGCAGCATCTGCTCATTTAAATACAATGAACAATCTCCCGTTCCAATTGCAGCAAGCTGACCCAACATGATATTTTCAGTAACACCACGCAGATTATCTTTTTCTGCATAAACTGCAGCATCAAGAAGAATGTCCACTGTTTCCTCGAAGGAGCATCTCATCATCGGACCTGTGTCATTCCTATTAATGCCATGACGAGTGATGGCCATCAAGTGACCACGGTATGTCATAGTGTCACATAGTATAGCTAGGTGCCTGTAATTTACGTATGATCCATCAAAGGATATCACCTCTCGCAGCTCGTCCAGTAAGGACCGCCAAACTGCTTCAATTCCAAGAATTTCAATCACTTCAATCAAGTGATTGCTAGTAGTCCTCCTTGCATCAACATCTTCATGACATATAACAGCCAAAAGATTCACACCTTCAGTATCAAGCATCCACTCGATCACATTCACAAATCCTTTATCCTCATCAAATTTGTTTGATTTCTGCTGTTTGATGAACACTTTGTTTATATCTGGGATGCCGCGAAGGGTCATTTCTGTCAGCATATTGCTTTCGATCTTCTTGAGAAAAACGTCATCTTCCGCAGATTCATCTTGCAACTCACCTTTAGGAGCCTCGTCATTCATAATGCGTATTCGCAGAATCAACTTATCAGCATTATCATCATTAAATATGCAGGTTAAATCATCAGCAAACTCAAGATTGATTTTCTGGGCAATATCAGCCATGCTTAACTTTTTATCGATCATCATTTCCCAATTTAACTCTACACGAAGTAGCCAGGGGGAAATTTTATCCGGGTCAATTTCTTCATCCGGCATTTCATAATAAGACTTGACAAAATCAACATCCTCTTCTATAATGGTACTCACGGGATCTGGATCATACCATACTTCAGTAGCTTGTGTTACACTGCGTAGAGTAGTGTACTCCAAAGCACACTGGACATTCTTAGCATTTTCTTTTGAAAAACTAACATTAGGCTTTAAGTAGACAGATAAAGAAGGAGTTTTGATTTTTTTGGCAACATTAATGATTTCCCGCAGCCTAGGAACACCAAGAGTGACATTCTTGGCACTCACACCAGCATAGTGGAAGGTATTAAGAGTCATTTGAGTTGCAGGCTCGCCAATGGACTGAGCTGCAATACAGCCAATCATTTCTCCAGGTGCTACAAGCGACTGCAGGAAACGTGATTCTATTTCCCCAATGACCCACTCAAATGCCTCACGAGTAAGCCTGTACTCTTGCAACACTCTCTTACTCGCAAATGTGCTACGGAGAAGGATATTAAAGAAGAGGGTGGCATTTTTCTGAGCTTCCATGCTCATCAAATCATCACCAGGAACAACCTTCAGCCTTTCCTGAAGCTTATCAACAGCTTCCACAATCTCCATTGGATGCATATCAGAAGGTCTTCTCAAATCAACCTTGAACGTCTTCTGCGCATTCCAAAGAAGCCTCTTAAGATTCACAGGCATAGGCCAGGTATTATCACTAGTTCTCGTAATCTCTGTTCCAAGCTGAAATCTATCTGCTTCAAGCTTCTGGACTTCAGCATCAAATACATTGCGGAACTCCCGAATGGTTTTCAAATCCTCTACATGCTCTGGTAGCATGTAGCTTGGATTCCAATTCCCATCATCAATCTCATACCTGAAAACCTTGAAAAATTCATCCTTATTCATTTTAAGGGAATCCAGCTTTTGTGATTCAATCCAAACAGCATCCATACCATCCTCCCCATAAAGAAACTGAATAACATCTCCTAATTAGTTCCTGACAGTACCATCATACTTGACCATTATATCTTCCATAGCTTTTACTAGTCTCCGCTGAATATAGCCAGTCTCAGATGTTTTGACTGCTGTGTCAATCAAACCTTCTCTACCACCCATAGCATGAAAAAAGAATTCTTGAGGAGTTAAACCTCGAAGATAAGAGTTCTCTACAAAACCACGACTTTCAGGTCCATAGCCATCCTTGGTGAAATGAGGAAAAGTCCGACCAATGAAACCATATGGGATTCGCTTACCCTCAACGTTCTGCTGTCCCACACAGGCAGTCATTTGTGATATATTAATGAAACTTCCTTTTGACCCAGCCGTAACCATTGCCTTGAGGTTATTACTCTCTGATAAACTTTTCTCAGCACTACTTCCAGCATCATCACGAGCCTTGTTCAACACCGGAAGAGGGAATAGTGTTAGTAAACTCAACAGGATGTAATGTTGACAAAACATTTAATATTCTTGTACCTGATTCACTTTATTCTCAAATGATTCCATCATAGTACGACCAGGCTCCGGCTCTAATTCCTTATCTTGTGCAGACCTAATAAGTTCTTTCACTGCATTTTTTGCGGTAGAAATAGTTTCATTAATTTTTTCCATGGTAGTTGCATCTGCTATTGTGTCTCCAATGCCAATGCTAAAACCCTGCTGCAAAAGCTAATAGTAAACAAGCCACTGGGTGTGTCCCAGGAATTTGCGAGCAGCGTCTGGACCAACCTCCTCCCTACATGCAAACATAAATAATGACATTCCATAAATAACTAATTAACTATATTATCAATCAGAGAAATATCATTCGAGGATCTTTACTTATCAAACTTACCAAATGACATGAATAAGACTCCCTGTTGATGCTCCAAGGGTTTTCTTGCACAGAGTGCCAGTAATAACTTCCCCCTTTTCTATTAGAACCTGAGTGTCTCCAGGGGTGATATGCCCAGTTTCATTATCAGAATGCCAGGCTGATTGCCTCCTGAGATTAATCTGCTTCGGGATTATAAGATTAAACACTTGTTTTCCTGTCCAAAGAGGTCTAGGCTTCAAAATTGCAGGCGCAGGTACTTTGCCATCAAAATCCTCCCACCACATGAGAATGTTCATGAAAACGTCCTACAAAAAAGCAGAGGTTTAGGCTTCAACTCTGCCAGATGAGCTCGTTAGAATATTTGATGTACTGAAAAAATTTACCAAATGTAAACCAAAATAACAGTTTACCTTCTCGATAAAGGTATCTCTTTTAGTGATCTTACGGCAACCCAAAAGTGTATCCTGCACAATACCCATAACTGGTCGATTTGCCTGAGGTGACACAATGCATTTAGGTACCATCATTAACTCCAAAACTTCTGCCCTGGTTTCAAATGACTGAGGAACATGCATGTTCATTTCATCTCCATCAAAATCTGCATTGTACGGGGAAGTGACAGATAAATTCAACCGGAAGGTGGAGTATGGCATGATCTTGATTCTATGCCCCATGATAGACATCTTATGAAGACTAGGTTGCCGGTTAAATAGAAAAAAGTCTCCATCATTCAAATGTCGCTCAACCTGCGACATTTGGTAAGCATTACTGAGGTGAAAAAGGAAAACCAAATCAACTTTTAACTGGCCAGAGAAAAAAGATAATTACCTTGTATCCAAGCTCCAGATGATGATCACTGCTTTTCTTCAAATAACGAAGATCAAGCCTCTGACCATCTTCTCTAATAATGTACTTGGCTCCAGTTTTGCCTGGGGGAGGATGAGGGCCATATTCAACAAGCTCCTTCAGCCTAGCAAGAAAGGAAGATAATGTTTACAACATATATCCAGGCCCATAACAAGTAAAACAAAGGACATTTAATAGTAAAGAAGACCTTTCAATGTTATAAGGAGTGACAGTCTCTGGATAAGTTAAATTCAAAGCAATACTCCAAGGCACTCCAAGTTGATCAATGTTAATTGTTGGATCAGGTGTGATAAATGTCCGTGCCGAGAAATCCACGCGCTTCCCCATCAAGTTACCTCTAATCCGACCCTCCTTAGCCTTAAGCCTACTGCATATTGACTTGATCGGACGCCCTGACCTCTGTGTAGCCTGTACAACAAAGAGTAGGAAACATGACACCCAATACAATAAGTTTATGTAAATTCAAAGGCTTGTTAGGGACATACCCTTGGCTGTCCAGGAAGCTCATTGTCAAAATATGTAGCAACATGGAACTGCAATAACTGAGCAAATTCAGAAATAATGTGAGCAGGAGCTCCATTTCTCTCCTGCCTCCTCAAATTCTCGTTATGTCTAATGATCATCGCCAACTGATGAGTTAAATCATCCTGTTTCGACACAAGAGAAAAATAAAGATAGGATTATAGCATCAACATCTTTCGTGAAATGATAAACAAAACAGCTTGCTTGGGTCTAAATCCTTTCCATCTGACAATTATAGTACATCAGTTCACTAACTACTTCATGCAGAAGATATTGTATATAGTGGAAAGGTTCTTGACTTCTTTCAAAAAAAAATTGTAACACAGGTACTGCAAGCCAGTAAACCCCATAATGATTGCAAGTGCAGGATCCATCATAATAGAGTTAAAGAAACCCAAAAGACCAACCTCACTTCGTGCAGAAGTATCCATCATCACAGAAGGTCTCACTGGAGGGGGAGGTATTGGAAGAACCTGCAGAATCATCCAATCTGGACGCGCATACTTGGGATTCAAGCCCAATAACATGCAGTCTTCATCACTTATCCGCTTCAGGACATTTAGTACCTAACGAAAATGTCCATACAATTTTTTTAAGGTATTGAGATTTGAGAACCAGGAAATGTGAAAATGGAGGAAATATAAGGATTTCAAGATGAGGAGTATTTTAAATGAAGTTACCCTCTCGGCAGAAAGCTGCTGTTTTCTTTCAACAGGCTCAGGTAGCTGTTCTGAATCATCATTTTTCTTTTTCTGAATCTTGTATTCAGCAATCATCTTCATACCTTCAATAGTAATCTTTGGCTGCCGAGCGCCACAACCCCCTCGACTCTTCTTAACTGGTTCGTCAGTGTCTTGGCCTTGGGACTCTAATTCGTCACCGCCATCACATTTGGTTTTGCTCTTGCAGGAATCCAAGATCTTCTTTAATCTATTTTTTGGATTCCTGATTTTCTAAGCAAGCTTAAATTTGTAATCCTCCTGCAAAAGTTGAAAGTAAATAAGGTAACCTTTGAAAGAATATTTGGCAATGGTTGAATAATCACAAACCATGAAAGAATGAGTAACACTGTAAAAGGCTATCCACCCACAGGAAAAAAGCATCATTAATCACCATGGAAAATTTGGTAGTTAAAGAGTTAAGCGTATATAAAACATGAAAACATATAAACTATGCACCTTAAGAGGGGAAAGCTCAAGCCATGTGCTATGGATAAAAATAGGAAGAATCTAGTGCAGTTTCAGTTGAACTCTTTACGTGACAAGGTGACTGGATACTGATTCAGAATTATGAGTTTCTGAATTCTATTCACAAGCAAGAAGGTTTTAAATAAGCATTCTTTGAAAATTGAATACTGTCTAATGCCAATATTTATTAATACAAAGTTCCAATGCATCAATTAAGGAAAAGAAATCACTTAAGGCTTCCATGCATAAGAAGGAAAACAGAAACAATCTGGTATGAAAAGCGAAATCCCAGCAAGGGGACATCTAAAATGGGGCTGCTTATTAGGTTCAAATAATCAAACTAAATCAAAATCATTTAAGAAGCAATACAATTACTATAATAAAATAAATTATAAAAAAACGATACACTTACTATTTACTATAATAATGTTCCGACAAAAACACAGACAAAAACTTAATGAGCTCCGAAATTATTGAATCAAAAGGGTACCTCGTCTGCAAGGATTTTGGAGCAATGGCCGGGGCACTCGGCCATATTAGCCATGCAAGTCTCACACTTCATCTTCCGGTCAATAGTCCCAAAACGAGGGTCGCTTGGCTTAGGCTTCCCTCGCTCAGTTGTCTCGCCGTGATCAATATGCACCACAGACATTTGCCTCTGCACACACAAGCATCAACAGCAAAAACTCATAAATCCCCACAATTTGAAATCCCGAAAAATCCTAAAATCAGGCAATGTAAATGGATAGAGAGAATTACGATCTCATCGGGGCTGAGCATGCCGAACTGAAACATACGAACTTTGGCTACCTCGGCCGGCAAGTATGGAAATCGCATATCCATCTCTGATTAAAGACAATTTAGGGTTTTAAAACTGATTGAAAATAGTTTTTATTTATAACCAGATTAGATTATAGAAATTTTTGTTAATTTAGACTGTTTCAATATTCCGATTTCTTCCAGAGCAGGATTCAATGATCAAACCCTACGTCTCCCTCTCCCTCTCCAAAGAGAGACAAAATTGTGCGGGGAGGGAAATGAAGGGATTTGAGGGATATTTATAGACGGAAAACTCCAAAATACCCTACACCTACACGCTAAGTTATGTTTGGCAACGTCCAAGTTTTGTCCTTGGCTTGGAATTGAGTTGAAAACATAGTTTACGTGTAGTTCATCTAAAGTTGGCCAGACGAGACGACCCAATGGCATGGCATTTACTAATTTACCATTCCCGAAAAAATATTTTTAAAATTAGTAATTTTACTTGTGCTTGTAATATACACCTTCCTTCCGTTTCAATATAATTATATTTTAAAAATAATTTGTCAAATATGCATATCAAAATACTTTAAAATGAAACAAATCAACTTAAAAAGTAACTAAATATTTCTTAGCTACAATACTACAACATATTAAGTGTAATAGCTGGATTTTAAGTAAATAAATAAATATAATAATAAAAAATAACAATTTTATAATTAGATAATAAAATAGTAATTAATAATTATTTATACGTATCTAAAAAGAATAAGTCAATTAAATTATAACAAACTTTTAATTTTAAAAAGGACTCTCTTGCTTGATAACATATTTTACAAAAGAATTAAAAATATTTAAATAACTAGAGAGAGAAAATAACATAAAAATTATTTGGTTTTGAAGCAGTGCAAAACAAAGAAGAAGAAAATAGGAAAACACAATGATAAACTTAAACCATTCTTTTTCAATTATGAGATGACCATGTATTATACATGTATAATTAGATTTTAAAATTATAATCTTTTTATTCTGATAAAATTCTGACAATAGTGATATGTATGTATATTATGTGTAAATTAAAAAAAAAAAAAAAGGAACACGAATTTTGAAAGAAAATTGCAAGTTAGTACTTTGAATTAATGAGTAGGTATCCAATATGTATTGATGTGTAGTAATTTATATATAATTTAAGTTTAAAATCTTATCATGTGTTGACCAGTAGGTTCTATGCTAATGCTGATACTGTAAATTAAGATGCATTGCTTTTATATAATACTACTATCTATTATATAAAATGTGAAAACGGAATTTTATAATCAAAGAGCATAATAAAATCATAATACTAATAAGGAAGTCAGCGTGTATATGATATGTAAGTTATTAATTTACAATAATTAGAAAATATATATTGAATACCTTAATAATTTATTGTAAGGTTGTGTTTGATAAAATTAAATATTAACACTTTGTTTTTGGATTTTAAAATGGACAGTAAAAAAAAGAATAAATAGACAGAAAATTTAAGTTTTTTTCCCATACATATGTATATAGATACATGGGAAATGAGAGAATGAAGAAGACCTGCACTAATTTATTTGTAAAACTCATAAGAGGAGGAGGGAATTACCAAAGTTTTTGATAGAATTGTGGTATGTACAACATTCAGAGAGGCATCCCTTTGGTTTGTGATGTTAGCAAAAGCAGACCGCTTCGTCGCCAATTAGGGCTTCTTCACTGCCATATAATTAGGATTTGGATTGACGGTGAGAAGAGAGGAAGTGGCAAGTAATTGAATAAAGTATCGAAGGGGCAATTGAACCGTTTTGATAGAGGTTATAGAGAAATTAGAAGCGAAAGAGGAAGATGAGGGAAGTGGAAGAGAGACGATCGTTTATGGGTGAGGGATCACTCTCTTCTTCGACTGATAATCCCATCCGAAGAATTAGGGCGTGGCTTTGCTGCTCAGTAATTGACTCTAAAATATTAAACAAGATGATGAAGGCGACTGAAGAGTGAGAAAAGAAGAAGAGTCATGATGAAGGCGACTGAAGAGTGAGAAGAGAAGAAGAGTCGATTGAATTTAAGTGAGAATGAACTGAAGAGGATGCGGTAGATTGTACAAAATCGAGGGAAGGGATCCAAAAAGCCAGAAGAGGAGGAGAAGAAAAGGAGGTATGAATTAACAGAAGAAGAAGTCGAAGAGAAAGATGGATGGACTGAGGTAAAAATTAACCGAGTTAACTCTTAAATAATGAAGAGTTGACTCAGTGAGTTTTCCAATCATTTGGAGAAAAAAAAAGATAAGACTTTGCTGTCTTTATATATAAGCTATTAATTATTCGGGACAAATAAATTGAGACGCAAATTATTTTTTTTGTTTGTAAGTTATACTGTACAACAATTAAAAAATAATTATATTTTTTATGGGCAAAATGGTTAAATTTAGATTGAGCAGGCCCACAATGAAAAAGGGCTTCGAGTCGGGTTGAAAATTGAATATTTGTCCTTCAGCTAATCCGCTTCATCAACAGAAGAAGAAAGACGGGAGACGAAGGATTCGATCCGGGCCAGCTTACTGCTTTGAACGAAGGTGAATCTTTTACATTTATATTTGGAATCATTTAAACATACATTTAAGCGCAAATCCCAGAAATTGTAATTTCATGATTTTTTGCTTTTGAAATAAAAGAGTGGGTTGATTGAAGTAATGAGCTAATAGCGTTAACAGAAGAATACGTTGGGAATAGTCATAATTCAGTCAATTATAAGATTAATTATTCTTATAAATATCTTTTATTTAATAAATCGATTAAGTTAATTCAGTTTTGCAGCTATTTGATGATTACACATGAACGTGACCCGAATGATCAAGAAATTTTGATGAAAACTAAATATGTCCCTTAATTTATTTAACTTATGTAGAATTGGTTAAGAATAGGCAAAACAAAAGGAGCAAAGTTTCTATGAAGAAAACAAGTTGGATTCTGATTTATGGGTACATCCACTTTGGGTTCACTTTATAATTAGTTATGGATATAGCTAGTGAAGTTCAATTAGTTGAGGAACCATGGTACTTCACATTATGAAATTGTAATCTTCTTGTGCAAATTATGCAAATTCTGTTTCTCTGTGCCTTAATAACATTTCTCTTACTCTTTATGTGCTTTTCAAGTTTTTTGATAACCAAGTTTCTAAAAGCTCGAATATTCTGTTTTTGTTGAGAGGGAAAGAAAACGGATGTGAGCATAGGACTTTTGGTCCATCATCAATGTTTACATGGTTTCTTTTTGTTTCTGGAACTCAGGTATCATCTCATGATGTGTTTAGCTCACTACTTCAGTATCCTCTCTCCCTCCCCATATATATATATATATATATATATATATATATATATATATATGGGATTCCATCCATGACAACCGGTTGTCATGGACATTGTTCTAACAACCCCTTTTCGAACCATTGATTAACTTATTGAAAGGTTGAGATTGAAACATAAATATACCAAGTCGGTACAACAAGTAGTGTCTAAAAAACAGCTTGTACCAGCTTTTATTTTAATATGAGGACCCCACATAGTCAACATGTTGTCAGTTTGTTTAAATAAAACGAATTTTTAATATTAAATAATGCCCGACCGACACAGCTTGTACCGGCTGTGTGTTTTTTATTTTTATTTTTAAGCATTTCCCCATTAATAGTCATGACTCAGCACATTGCGTAAACTTAAAAAAATATAAAATACTCTCGGCCGCTACAAGCTCTTACGGCTATTAATAATAAAAATAAAAAAAAAACCCAGTCGGCACAAGCTCTTCCGGCTTGGAACAAAAATCAACAAGAACCAACAACAAGATTAATACATAATAATCAAGGTTATTATAAAACAATAACATATATTTGCTCAATCAAATATTTATAAAACAATAGCATAGGCAAAACCAAATTTCATATTTGATATAAATTCTTTTTTATATCCTTATTTTATATACTTAAAAATTATATCCTATTTTAGAATTATAACAAAAATTATAAAAGAATTATAAAATAGGATATAAAATAACAAATATATATATGCTATTGTTATATAAAATAGGATATAATTTTTGGATGAGCAAATATATGCTATTTTATATAAAGAATTATAAAATATCCTATTTTATATCCTATTATAAAGTAACAAATATATGCTATTTTTATATAAAGAATTATAAAATAGGATATAAAATAACAAATATATGCTATTGTTATATAAAATAGGATATAAAATAAGATTATTTCCTTTGAACCTTATTTTACCGAATAAAAAAGAATTTATATCAAATATGAAATTTGGTTTTGCCTATGCTATTGTTTTTTAAATTTTTGGATGAGCAAATATATGCTATTGTTTTATAATGACCTTCATTATTATGTTTTAATCTTGCTGTTCGTTCTTGTTGCTTTTTATTCCAAGCCGGAAGAGCTTGTGCCGGCTAGTTTTTTATTTTATTTTTTTATTAACAGCCGTAAGAGCTTGTAGCGGCCGGGAGTATTTTATATTTTTTAAGTTTACGCAATGTGCTGAGTCATGACTATTAATGGGGAAATGCTTAAAAATAAAAATAAAAAAGGCATAGCCGGTACAAGCTGTGTCGGTCGGACATTATTTAATATTAAAATTCGTTTTATTTAAACAAACTGACAACATGTTGACTATGTGGGGTCTTCATATTAAAATAAAAGTCGGTACAAGCTGTTTTTTAGACACTACTTGTTGTACCGGCTTGATATGTTAATGTTTCAATTTCAGCCTTCCAATAAGTTAATTAACGGCTCGAAAAGGGGTTGTTAGAACAGTGTCCATGACAACGGTTGTCATGGATGGAATCTATATATATATATATATATATATATATATATATATATATATATATATAGAGCAAGGATCAAGAATATTTCTCTTAAATAGCATTCCTCCTTAAATAGCACTCCTTTATTAAAACTACGTCGTTTTGGAGTGACTTAAAAAAAAGTGGTCCCACTTATTTTTCTTTTATTTACAAAAATGCCACCCGCGACCACTCCAAATAAAGACAAATTTTATTTTATTCCTCCGAATAGAACAGCTCGAATAAACTCTTTCAAAGGCCTCATCTCAGGCTGCAAGTGCCACCATCGAATCGTTGAAGAAAAGATATTTTCAAATCAGGAAGAAAAAAAAGTTCCACGTGAACTAGCCCTATATATATATATATATATATATATATATATATAGCAAGGATCAAGAGCATTCCTCCTTAAATAGCATTCCTTTATTAAAACTACGTCGTTTTGGAGATTTTTAAAAGAGAATGGTCCCACTTGTTTTCTTTTTATTTACAAAAATGCCACCTACGACCCCACTTGTTTTTTAAAAGAAACTCCAAAACGACATAGTTTTAATAAAGGAGTGCTATTTAAGGAGGAATGCTAGATAAGGTCCTTCCTCATATAAAGCACACATAATGATCAACTGTTGCTCTATCTCTTTCTTTGCATGTGTTTGTTTATGTCTGCAACACAAACTTATGATTCTTTTGTTCTACACTGTTGTAAAATTTCTGATTCAACTTCATTGTTGCTTCAATACATACTTTGTCCTCTTCATGCAATTTGACCAACTGGCCAAATTCTGTTTGGTTATTACTTTATAGATAGGTGCGCTGATATTGAAATGCTAAAGTCATCAACTTGTATGCTAGCCTTCTATACGTTGGCCATGAATTGTTGTTGATTGATTTCGCAATCAATGAATACGTGCAAGTATACACGGTCAATAAATAATACAGTGAAAGTAGAGTATCGTTCTCACGAGGAATTATTTAATAAAAATCACCAAGTACTGGTTTTTAATCAAACTAATTTTATTTAAACAACTGCAATTTATGATTTTTCTAATTAAGAAAAAGAAATTAACTAAATAAACTAGATTACTTTATAAATGAATTTCAAATAAATAAAGATCAAGACTATAATATCCCCAATTATGAGCTATAAACCAATTATCCCAATTATTACGACACCTGAATTGTTAACAGGAATTCTAGTTGTTAAAATCCCTTTCCCGAGTGAACAGATAACTTTTATTCAATTCAATTAATCCTGCGATATTTCTATGCAGAATAATTGAACCAAATCTGTTAAGTTCCAATTCCCAATTCGTTACATGCATTGAACAGATATTCCTATTCAATTCACGACCCTAATTATTCATCTCATCCAAATAATAAAGCATACATGTTATCATGTCCAGTTTCCAACCCTAGATTTCATCTCCCGAATCTTTCTAGAGTAACACGATAATTATTGGCCAAATAATTAATCAATAAGCACAAGACATAATAAACAATTCACCTTGACATAAATAGTTGGAATAAATTAGACAATTAATTCATAGACATAAAAGGTTCAATTTGTAGTCTTAATAAAAGAATTTAGTTCATTATCATTGAATTAAAATCAAGAATCCACAACTGAATAAACATTAAAGGATAAAAGTAAGAGAAGAGAAGAGAATAGAATCTATTGTCAGTAGTCTTGAGACTCCTCTTCCGCTCCTGCTTTGAATCTTCAATGATCCTCAAGTTGCTTCAATCTCCAACAATCCAATATAAACTAGGGTTTATGTTCTAATCTAATGGAGTATTTTATCTAAGCTAATCTATCTAATCTCCCTTTATTTTATGCCTTACATCATGTATTTATAGGCTACAAGTCCAATTTTTAGCTTAGGAACAAACTCAATCCAATTTGAAGTCAAAAAAATGTCAAAATTCTCCCCAAAACGCATTCAAGCTTGACCAAACCCTTCCCCAGCGCCCCGACGCTGCAACACTGCATTCTAGCTCCCCGGCGCTGGGCATAGGCCTTGTTTGGGCGCCCCGGCGCTGGCCTCATTTATGAAAATTTTCTGCTCCGACGTCTTTTGGGAAAATGGCCATAACTTTTTCGTCCGAACTCCGATTTTGATGATTCAAGATGTTCCGAAAAGAGGAGACGTAGATCTACAACTTTCATTCTTTGAGTTTTTCGAAATAAGGTCCGGAGCAATGCTGAAATTGGCTTTGAAGTGGATGCTATGTAAATGGCAAGCCGAAAACGCGAATCTAGCCACCCCAAACGTCGATCAAAGTAACTTTTGTCCCAATTCCTACAAAACAACGTAAAACATGCATGAATAGACACAAACACTTAAAAACATCCAAAAGATTAAGCTCAAACGCATTCAATTCATGGGTATAAAACTCACTCATCAATTGCTCTTCAATTAGGTTTTTAGAACTCGTTCCGTCCCAAATTGAGTGTCATCTTTCAAAATAATTTTATTTGGCATGCATTTTAGGACGTGCTTACAACACATTTTGTTATCATATTTTTCAGAACTTTTACTTTCAAAATTACACTCTAGATTGTGCAGAATATTTTTGAGGAAAACATTTTCAACTAAACTACTCCCGTAGTTCCAAAATATAGGATCAATATTGACTTTGAAAACTTTGATCTTATAGTTTAGAACGGGGGGAGTATTTTATTTAAAAATTATATAATGTTGAAATGTGTTATCTTAAATCCATGGCAATGGTAGCAGGGATTCATGGTCACACTCAGTTTGGAGGAAGGTATCTTTTACCATTTAAGTTACCTTTCATACGTTGAACGACTCTGATGTAGAAATTTATTGTTGAAGGGATAAGTTATGGTTCTCTCCTTAGATTTGCGCAATTTCATTCTTCGTGCTCAAGTCCTGAAACTGTATAGACAAGCCCTGAAGATTACGCAAAGAGCACCTGGTGACAGTAGAGGTAACGTTTCCAATTTTGACGAATCTTGTACCCGATTGATGGTTTTCTGTGGAAAATAGGAAATTATTTGGATACTTCTTAACAAGTCATGAAAGAAAGTGGGGTGAATTGAATTCTTTTCATCATTTTTTCCTATCTGTTCACCTGGCTTTTTAATCGCTTGTATTAAGTCTTTGCTGAAGACGGTTACTCTATAGTAATACCTTTGGAAATACTCATTAACCTATTTGAAACTCATTTAATAATCTTATTCTTTGTTCACTATATTTGCAATGTCAATTAGACTATTTCTTATTTTTTGTTTTTATGATAAGTCTGATTCTTTTTTCTAGGTCAAGATATAGTAGTTGTTTTTGCATGCGGAAGTTTGAAAATAATGCAGTTGATTTTATAGAAAAGAATAGGGAACCTCTTGATTGAGACTTTTCTTCGATCGAAAACTGACTTTGATCGTTGTTATGTTTCCCACAAATATCAAAACAGGAAGAAAGTAGTGTTTTTATGAGTACCCAAAAAAAATATATGGATTACAAAATTTAGGTCATATTTCCAGTTAGTGTATATCCTTACTATAATAACTTAAATTTGATTGAGAACCAGATGCTCTTATGAACGTAAAAGTCCATCCGTTCCATAAATAGAATTCCATTTGCAAAATTTACTAATTTAAGGGTATATTTTTGTCTCATGGTTACTCTTAAATTTATTGAGTGTTAAAGTTTAGTAGTGATGACATGATAATGGAATTATGACGATATTCTTGGGGAAATTGTATCATTGTACCCTATCATAAAAATACATGGGATTCTTTTCATGGAACAATTTCTTCTTTTTTTTGGGCAAATGGGACTCTTTTTGTAGAGTATTGAATAAGTTAGTAACCTCTAATAATCTATAAATATCTATTAGGGGGAAAATCACTGAACCAACTTTGTTCCATAGTTCATAGCTGATAATTCTAATTTAAGACATTTCAGGTAAAAATCCTTTATTTTCTTAACAATAATAACAGTTAAATTTGCACCTATTTATAGATAATCTTCTGATAATATATCAATAAGAGATTTAGTTTCACAAATTTAAATATAATCTTATTTACAAAGGTGAGGGTGTAGCACAACAATCCCAGTCTTGGGGTACATGATTGAAACTAGATATTGTACTACTTTATGTACTTATTGTACAATATCCAAAGGGCTTTACCTTTAGCTATTTCTTTGTTGTCAAACAAAAAGTAAATCAATGGGGCAACACCTTTACAAAAATTACTACTATAATTTCAATAATTTTAGAAAAAGTTTTATTTTTTATATCTTTGGATTGATATTGTAACTTCCCCAAATTCAGACACTAATATCTCGAATTCGGTGCTTCACAATCTAATTCTAATAATGCACTAATAACTCATACAGCGGAATAATAGAATAACTTACATTGATTTATTATAATTATTCTTGTCCCAAGGTTTCGTAACCGTTATTATAACATTTCATAAATAAGTCTAAGACACAACTTAACATAAATTGATCACTTCTTAATACAACATAATATTAATTTTTCTAGCTTAAAGGACTAAAGTTAATCCGTAGCCTTGCACTTGCCTTTGTCCTTCCCCGAGGTACTGCCCTGCTCTGACTTAACTGTAATGTTTTTAGGGGAGCAAGCAAGTATATAACAATAAGGTGAACATGCATAATATAAAGTTAATTAATTCAGAGGTATATTAATCAAGGATAACTCGAGAGTTCAGAAATAATGTTATAACAAGAAAATGTCAATAACTTCAAAACGGTCCTTTGAATACTAAATGATTAGTCATTATAGACCGAACGATTTTAAAAGAATTCAAAGGTTTCAACACTGAGTAGTTGCTATGGACCAAGAACTTCTACTAGAATTAACAGTATTTAATCGATAATCCAATTTAAACAAGTACAATAGGTGATCAGCCTGATGTACCCTACGTTATGCATAACATTTAAACATGTTGTTTGTGTGCACGTCAGTTCCCCGACAATATAAAATTTTCTCCACCAAAAGAGGGTTGTTCATTTCAGTAGATTTATAAGATTTCGCACCAAGACAATTGGTTTGGAGCGTTTTCTAACACATGATATTAGTCTAACTGAACCAAATGGCTTAGACAACTTTTACAATAGATTTTGGAACAATAAGTTCAATGCAACGTGAATCAAGATATATAATAAATTTCCGAATATGAATAACGATTCATACGAATATAGAAATTTGCTCAATATGGATATAGTTGGTATAACAATGATTCAAAGTTTGCACAATATGAGATAAGGTTTAGATACTTGCATTCAATATAAGAATGAAGTTAGGGAACTTGCCTAAAGCATAGTTTACCAATCTAAAGCTTATAATCACTTCAACCAACTAAGTTACCCTATTAATGTATAAAGTTATACACATTCATTAGATACGCAAGCTCGAAACATAATTTATCTCATGCACATTCCCAATATGTATGTTAAGTACATACATAAGTCTATACAACCAGTCCATGTATATCAAATCATGAATTTCTTAATCAATATCATCTTTATCACATTTAGAAATCTTTTACGAGTTTAACACCTTCATGCTACCTTATCACCATACATAACACATCAGTAAATCTCTAATTACTAGCTTAGAATAATAAGATAACCAAGCCACCATGATCAAAATACAAACAAAACCAAGTCAAACCAAACTGCAAGAAGGGTGCAGCTGCACTCTGGTTAGGCTTAGGGACGGCGCAACTGTGTTGTCCCCTAGCCAGACCAGAGTTGAGCTCTTGCTCTCCTGATTTCAGTCCACTGTTTAGCATACCAAGGCATTAACAAATAGCATGCACAAATGTTAAAGGGTTTTCACATACTTATACGACCATTCCAAGTTCAACTTTACACGTCAAGGTCTTAGTTTAAAATTTCTAAGAATTAATGCCAAATGAAGTCACAAGGCCTACTATGTTAACCATGTATCCATATGAGGAGATCATATATTCTATAATATGCATGCTTGCAAGTGTTCAAACCATTTACGTTTCACCTTTAAACATGCCCAAGCTCATTCTTGATTAACTTACATTGTGTCTAACAAGGTGAGTATACATATGAATCATGTTTAGAGACAAAAAGAACATAAACATGCCATCTTAGATGTCTAGAATATAACTACACCATACTTATGCATCTTAGTTTGAAAAAATGTTCGAGTTTGCTTTTGAAATCATTTTAAACTTAAACTATGCATTCTAGTGTATACCAAACATCTTAGAATTACATTTTATGTGTTCTTAGGCCATGACTACAAGTTCACAAAGTCAGAACATACTCCACATGGTATTCATGGATATTAGTCTCAAGTATGTCAAATTTTCTTTTAAAAAGTCTTTTAACTCAAAGCCAAAACAAGTTAGATATAAACAAATGAACCTTGAATAACAACTCATGCTGTTCATAACTAAGTCATATATGTATGTTATCATACTCATAATTTGCAAAATACAAGTTTCATCAAAGTTCGTCTTTTGAAAATTAAAGTTTTCTTGATAAATATCTTATTAAATCATGTTAGACAACTCATACCACACAAGGAAGCTTTATACTACATGTCATATCTGTTTTCATGCATAACTAAGTCTATATATCATGTTGGAAGCACCACATAACAAATAAAACCAGAATCTGGTTCTGGGGAACGGCGCAGCTGCGCTGTCCCTTAGTACAAATTGGGCGCAGCTGCGCCCTTCTTGGACAGAACCAGTAAAGGGCTCTACTTTGCAAAAAATCAAAACCAGATTTGATTCTCTCAACTAAGCATACTTAAACTCATTCTTAAAGGTTTCATACATGCATATACACTTAATAAACACATTGATACTAATTCACAAATTAATTCACATAAATCTTCATGGAAATTCTAGAAATTTGTCAAGCTGGAAATTAAGAACATAAAACAAGAAATTTACCTTCTTGAAGCTTAAATTGACACTCCTTGCAATCTCAAACTTATCCTCACACACCAATGCACTCACATTCTCTATATGTACTACTTAGACAATTTATAGCAACAAGAATGGAGAAATGAGGTTACTATATATAGAGAATTGGGTGACTAGTTAATGCAAAGAAATAATGAGGAGGAAGAAGAAGCTAATGGTTAACAAGGGGTTGGCCAACTACTCTCCCTCAACCATCTTCATAGCCATGATAATCACCTTTCTAGCCACTGTGTTTTCATGTAAAGGAGGTATAGGGCACTATTTGGCCACTGAATTTAGGACAAGGTTTGATAAAACTTAGCATTTAGTTCTATTATGTTTAGTTTAGTTTCTTTTTGTTCCCAAGTGTAATTTTAATGTGTTAATGCTACTATATAATGAAAAGTTGGGGTTTATATATGCACACATATCATATAATCCATGTACATTGGGTTTACTTAAAATAATATTTAATTTAGATTAAATAATGCAGTTGGGTATTATTAACCCAGTATTCTCCATAAACTTTATTATTACACTTACACTTCAATATTATAATGAATTTTAATATTAAATGTTTATTTTCTGGAAATTAACTTCCTTTCGAATTTTTGAGATGCACATTTAATTGAATTCCCATGAATCATAATCACACAGACTCATTTATAAAATTTAGTAGGTCACATAATTAAATCTTATTTTTATCATACAGTCAAACTACATCAATTATTCACTTTTTATTAATGTTAATATCTCATCTGGTAACTCATGAAGCAAAAATTATTTTTCAAATGTCTGCCACTGACGCAGCTGTGTTGGTTTACACTATAGGAGTGGCGCAGCTGCGCCACTCTGGGAAAACCTCAGACCAAGTTTAGCTACTACAGAATTTAGTCCATACCATAGTTTAATTACTCTCTTCATTGTTTTAATTAATAAGTAACTTATTTCATCACTTTGCCACACTAGGCATATATCTTAAGCTTAAATTAAGCTTTTCATTATTTTCATCATATCATATAGTTGTCATGTACTTAATTCAATTCGATTGAATTATCACATCCCGTCTCATAACAATATATACCTATATAAATATTCAACTTTTATTAATTTAATTATTAATATTATTCATAAAATTTACGGATATTACAAATACTAAATACATACTTTTGTATAGTGGATGACAATATAGTTTAAAAATTGTTATGTAAGGTCTTAGTTTTATACCTAAACAAACACAGAGATATGTGTGTGTGTGTGTGTGTGTGTGTGTGTGTGTGTGAAAGGAAGTTTTTTGGTTACCGAAAGTATTTGTAAACTTATTAATATATAATTCTACTAACTAATAATTTTTGATCACCCACAATTATGAGTTATTAGAGAGCGGATAATAACCTGTTTGTTGTAGTGAAAAAATTTCTTCTTGTAAAAGTAGTGTGGGTGGTGGAAGCCTAATGGTGTTATCTTAATTTCGCTGGATCTTCTTGCAGCTGAACTGAGACATATAATCAGACAAGAAATGGAAAATAACCGGAATTGCAGTGACAAGCAGAGGATTCGTTTCTTGATTACTGAGGGATTAGAGAGATTAAAGCGTTTGGATGAGATGCTTGATATGCAAGGTCATTGATAAAACATACACAAGACGTGATCAGACAAGAAATTGAAAGTAACTGGAATTTCAGCAACAAGCAGATGATTTCTATCTTGATTAGCGATGGATTAGAGTGATTGAAGCATTTGAATGAGATGCTTAAATACAAGGTCATTGATAATGTATTTGCTGTATCTTTACTGCTTTTTTATAAACACTAGTTTAATACCATCTCTGTTTTCACTGAAATGTTTGTCCAACCATGTATCTAAATTTGATAGTATTTTTAATTTCTTACTGTCGAGGAGAGAGCTATTTAAGGTTATTAATATTCTTTCATTCCCATTAGGATCATTTTTTTCCTGAATGCACAGAATTTTTTTTCTTTATGTTTGAAAGTGGCTTCTTCTGCAAAAGATTCATGAATGCCTCTTTATTGTCTGACAATGTGTATTTGATCTCCCACCTAGCAGGACAGTGGATATCCGCTCAGAGTTGGCTGAGATCGTTGTTGGTGTATGCTACTTTAGTATGGATCTGCATTTTTGTGAAATTTCTGTTTGTCGTATGGAGGTTGTTAAAGGGAGCTGAAAATTTGGAATCTTTTGCTTCAATTGCCAGGATCCAGCTTCTCAGGAATGGGTGCAGTCTTGCAGATTGGTATGGAGCTGTTAAAGGGGCTGAAGATTTGGAATCTTTTGCTTCAAATGCCAGGATCCAGCTTCTCAGGAATGGCTTGCAGATTGGTGTTGGGCCGGTTGGCGTTTTGTAAGCTCCTACATAGATGGTTTTTTGCAAATTGGTTGTGGTTTCAGCTTTATTTACTGGTTTGCTGTTGTATGAACTGGTGCTTAGTTGTTTGTAACTTTGCATAGGTCTGTGTGCTTGCTTTTGACAAATTCTCAGGGGGTCCGTTTAATTGTAGCTCCCGTGTCTATGACTTTTAGGAATTAAAGCTTGCTGTTATTAAACATCTTTGCCATTACTAGTTGCTTCTCTCTCTGTCTCTCTCTCTTCCTGAAAAGTTTTCAATTTAAACAATTCAAATGCACAACACAAGCAAGCCTTACTATCATAATATATCAAGGAATACAAAACTTATATTGGGAAGAGAGCTATTCAACAATACCAGGTTGAGATAATTGCCAATTTAACAATTCTTCTTCTTTCAAGTTTATCGCAGCTCGAAAGAAATACAAGCAAGAGGGTTTGTTTCTTGATTAGGGAAGGATTAAAAATTGAAATATTTGAATCAGCTGCTTCACTGCAAAGTCATGCTCAACTGAGAAACAAAGCTCGCTATCTTTAGAAACAGCAAGGCATGCCCATGCTTGTACATGGAGTCCTACTCACCATCAAGATTGGCAACTTATACAAATTGTGTAACTAATAAATAAAGAACAACCGTATGAAGATAATGAATATTAACTAAATCTGTAATATTCCAATGAAAGAGTTCAAAAGAATGAAAGAGTTCAAAAATTTATAGGCCGCGAGGACTTCAGTGCTAAAGCATAACAAAACAATCAATTAGAAGATAATAAACTACGGACACTAGTAAACATTAAAATTCAATGTCATATAGTATGTTCCAAATTTGCAATATTGGAAGCATAAGTACATTAAAATTCTTGAATACAATGTTTATAATCTAATTTAAGGATGACAACACTAACAAATTTGTCATTTACCAATGGTAATAATGATGACAGAGAGAAATAAATACTACCTAATTGAACTTGCAAAAGTATAAGCAGCAGGCTACTACAAAGGGCGAGTGACAAAACCCCTAACAACCATTTTCTCTACCAATTCCTCATGCTTCTTTATCTGTCCTGCTTTCCTCAGCTCCTGCAAAACCAATTCATAAACTGGCTGACTAGGCTTCAAGCATTTCTCTTCCACCATCTCTCGGAAAAACTTGTAGGCATTGTTCCAATGTCCCATCCCACAATACAATGAGATTAGAATCCGGTAAGTATTCACATTAGGCTCAATCTCACCCTCATCCATCTCTTTCTTAAGCTTGATAACCATATCAGCAGATTTTGAATCAGCAAACATCCGCATCAATATGTTATAAGTATCTGTATTAGGCTTACATTTCACCTCCTTCATCCTAGCAAACAACCTGTGAGCAGAATTCACATCCCTCGCCTTCAAAATACTCCTAAATATCGGGTTAAATGTAGAGGCATTTGGCGCACACCCTTTTCTAACCATTGTATTCATAACCTTAGTAGCTTCCTCACGATTCTCATCCTTACAATGACTCTCAATGAGAAAATTATACGTAATGGTATCGGCAACGCATGAAAGCTTCCTCATTTGATTATACACCTGCAAAACCTTCTCTGTCCGGCCAGCCTTCACATGTACCCGCATTAGATTATTGAAAGTAATCGCATTCGGCTCACATCCAGTATCAATCATCTCCGCAAAAACATCATGAGCACGCGTAATTTGGCCACATCTACACAATGCATCAATTACAATACTGTAAGTATACACATTGGGCTGAATCCCAGCCACCTTCATTTCACCAAAAACCCTCTCAGCTTCCGAAATGTTCCCAGCCCGGCACCATCCATAAACTAAGCTAGTATACATCACCACGTCTGGCTCAAATTTATCCTTCGAGCTATCAAAAAGAGATTGAGCCTCAGTTGCCCTTCTTTTCTTACAAAGAATACAAATAACATTTGAGAAGGCTATTTTGTCAGGTTTACATCCATATTCTTTCATTCTATTAAACGCGTGAATAGCTTCCGCAGCTAATCCGGCCCTCACATATCGTCTAATCAGAATTGAGAAAGTAAAATTCGATATTTGAATGTTTCTTGTTTTCATTGAGTCGATTAAGTACCAAGCAACGTCGAATTGGCGTACTTTCCCGGCGAGGCCAATCATTTCGTTGTAGGGTTCAGGGGAATGGACGAAATTACTATGAGTCGTGGCCCAATTGAAGAAAGCTAGGGTTTGGATGAAGGGGATGCCATGGCGCACCCCACCGCATTTCTCGACAACACGACGCACGATGGCGGCGGAGAGCGATTGGGCGGCGGAAATTTGGGAGAAGTCGACGGAGAGCGTTGGGCTAGTGAAGTTAGGGTTTGAAGGTTTAGAATTAGGGTTTGGGGTTTTGCGGTGGTGGTCCTTGATTAAGGCGTGGAATTTTTCTGAAGTTAGGGTTTCAGCTGGTGACAGTTCGATACAGGGTACAATCGTTTCTTCATCGTCTGCGGCGTCGTTTTCAAGATCGAGTTTTTCTAGGGTTGCATAAGTAGAAGAAGAGGAAAAGGTTTTGAAGCAACAGCTAGATAGAGGAGGCAGAAACTGTCGAGAGAGATGAGAGTTTACCTTTGACTTGAAGATCGTCATGGCGGCTTCTTTCAAAAGAGCTAAAGAGTGTAGTCGAGTACGAGAGACAGAGAAAGGGAAGCCGGAAAGCGCAGCAAGTTTAGCTGGAACGACCATTGGGCCTACGACGTCGTTTTTTTAAACTATAAACGACATAGTTTTAAGATTTGATTTAAAAAAAAAATCTTATATGAAAGCCAATAGGTCACCAACGTGCATTTTGGCATAGATTAATTTCCTTATTTGCAACTTTTTGCAAGACAAATTACTACATTGGTTAGATAATTTTAATAAGATAGTCTCAAATTGAAATGATCACACAAAAAGAAACGGCAGGAAGTACACATTAATTAATCGATTTATGCAGCAGCAGGGAAGCCCATTTTTCGTATGCATGGCATGGTTAAACCCGACAGTGCATCCGTACCGTATCAATATTTAGCTACTTGCATGCAAGGCTCCAGCGTCACGGCTCCCAAGTGAATTCCCGGACACCCTTTAATTCCGCCTCGCTCCGAACTCAAAATCCTGTCCTTTAAAATCAATAGCACTACCCAAAAGTAAAAGCTCATCTGGGACTGGGGAGGTTTTCCCAACATTTCGGATCTCTTCCAATGGCCCATGCATTTCGTACCCATCTATCACTATCACTATCACTATCATACACCTTTGGATGTTTCTCGGGGCACTAGTTAGGAGTGGAAAAGGAGCATGGGTATAACCTCATTGCCACCTTCACCACCGCCTTTAAATAAGGAAGATCATCTTCATCTACTATATATATATATACCTTTCTTGCCAATCAAGTTTAATTTGTTACTTCTTCTTGGGATTTCTTCATGCATGGCCTTAGGGTTTTGCCCTGTCATGGCCGAAACTACCGCCACTCCACCCACTCGTCTCTGTTCTATCAATTAACATATTCTTTCTGCATGCAAAGATAATTAAGAGATCGAGTTATGTTTGACAACTCCCTGAAAATTGGTCAGTTTGATTAATTAATCCATTCCAATATCAAAGTTTGGAATCTAGTTGATATACATATATTTATAACATAAGCCAAAAACAAGTATTTTTTGGAATTGTGAGGTGGATTACCATGAGAACGTACTGTTATATATAAATTAAGTGAGGTCAAACGAACTTAATTGACTGTTTTTCAGTTCAAGTAGGATGTCAATAATGTCCTCTTGTGCAGACTTGAGCCTATCTGCATGTGTTACGATGTTCATCAATGACTTCTTGGTAAAACCTATCCAAATTTGTGAAATGCTTATCTAATCCGGCGCACATTCCCATGACTCTATCAATTCATATTTGAAATTGAAACACAATTTTTTTTATAGTTATCTAAACTTATTAATTAGAATATGAAAATATTTTATCTGGACATTCAATTCAAAATATATATTAGGAGAAATGTTTAAAGTAGCCGATGAATTATATTATATCCATCTATACATGAGTATATGATATGATTATATCTTTATTATTAGTGGTAAGACTACAATAATCTAAACGGTAAATTTTTATTCAATCATTTAAATAATTCTGAACAAAACAAACATAATATGAAATTATTTAAGTTATCTAATAAATAATCTAATAAAAAATAAACATGTGATTAATATTATTAAATTTTAAATTAATAATTTTAAAATGGCAAAACTAATAAAATATCCATTGTAGTTGGCATGTTTTACTGATTACACCATTGAACTTTTAATTTTTTAAATTACCCCACTAAACTAATTATTATTTTAAAATTGGGTCATTATGTTAAAAAAAATAAACAGACGTTAATTTTTTATCAACAAAACTAATGAATTACCCACTGTAGTTGACACATTTTACTGATTATACCATTAAACTTTTAATTTTTTAAATTATCCCATTAAACTAATTAATATTTTGAAATTAGGTCATTCTGTTAAAAAAAATTAAGCAGACATTAATTTTGTATCTATTAGATAATTTAAATAATTTCAATAGTTTAGCGGGATAATTTAAAAAATAAAAAATTTAATAGTGTAATTAATAAAACGTGTCAACTAAAGTAGATATTTTATTAATTTTGCAGTTTTAAAATCATAATTTATGTGCCTTAATATCAAGAAGATTGACCGTATATACAAAGACAAAGGCAGAAACATTGAAAATTTTGTTGGGCCTAATAGCCCAAAGCTCATATAAGTTGGTCAAATCCACTTTTGAAGAACAATTTTTTTTCGTACGCGCTTCATCATAATGTTATGACTGAGACGTTATCAAAATCTTAGATGTGACAAATACAAATTTCCCTAGCTGCAAGAACCTTTGACAGAAACAAACGTAGTACTACTAATATAATTCAGGGTGCCTAATTAGGGTTTGTTTCAATCGATCCGTTCTCCGATTAAGAAACAGACAATGGCAAAAGGAAGGATTATGAATTATCGGCATCAAGCCAAGAGATCGTCGACAATAGCCCTAGTTCTGTCAATGCTTCTGATGTTAACCGTAGTGCTTCTAATGCTTCTAGCTCTCGGAATTCTCTCTCTTCCTGTTGGTTCCGATGACGATTCTTCTTCAATCCCTAATCACTTGAAATTCGGTCGCAAGATTATTAAAAATAGCATGTATGCCTGCACGCACGCAAGCACCTGAATTAATCTTCTCTCTCTATATTTCTTTTTGCCTAAATTTAATCTGTATGCTTATCATGATGTGTGATTTTGATGCAGAGTTGATGGTGATGTGTCGGAAACGAGGGAAGACCAGTGGACGGAAGTACTTTCTTGGGAGCCTAGAGCATTCCTGTATCATAATTTTTTGGTTAGTTATTTCTTTTATAACTTAATTTCTTAAATTTTTTTGTTTATTGAATTGTGTGTGATATTGGCCTGGTAGCTATATGATTCATTTGATGTTTACTGAATTGTGTTAATAATTGTATTTTACCTTTACTTATGCTTGAACTTTTGTAGCTCGTGGATACTGTAAAAATATATTGCTTGGGTTTGATTATGAATTTTCAGTGCAATTCATATCCATCTAGTTGGCATTTAGTGTAATAAATTCTTTTATGTAATCCACTAAATCATCATGCACTAGCACTGTAAATGTTCAGATGATGAATGTCTTAAGCGGTCAAGCGAAAGTCTTGATTTTGGATTTTATTTTGCTAACAGTCCAAGAAAGAATGCGAGTATTTGATGGATCTTGCAAAACCACACATGGCAAAGTCAACAGTTGTTGATAGCAAAACTGGTCAGAGTAAAGATAGCAGGTCTGCATCAATTCCCTTACGCTGCTCTCATTTGCATTTCAAATTAAATCATACATTACAGAGGAAGGATTTACTCTAAAGAAGGATTTACTCTAAATTCTTTCTCTTTCTCTTATTGATTTTATTAGAGTGCTCATTGTTGCAGGGTGCGCACAAGCTCTGGAATGTTTTTAAAGAGGGAGCGTGATGAGATCATCAGCAACATAGAGAAAAGGATAGCAGACTTTACATTCATCCCTGTAGGTAAGAATTGAAGAATATTATTTATCAATAAAATTAAATTGAAAAAAATTTTCAAAGAATATTTATGTACCATAGTAATATTAGCATATACATTGTTACATACATACAATATATATATATATATATATATATATATATATATATATATATATATAGACACATATATCTGTTGTTTGAATTTAAATTTTTTTCATCCAATTTTAAAACAAATATGTTTTCCTTCTAAAGTTATTAACTTCCCAAATTCAAGCATATATATTTTAGAAGAGCAGCAGTGTGCTGTATATTTTGGAACTTGTTCAAAAGGTTGTAAGATATCATGTTGCGGATTTACTTGCTTTATGTGAAATTAGCAAAGTCACCTTTTTAAGAGTACTATGGTAGGCACATGTGTTACTTAGCTTGATACATACGTGCATATTTCAATTAAAAATTAAATCATTGGGTTCACTTAATAAGAAATAAGCCACGAAAACAAAGAAGCTTCCTCATTAATAACATATTGCGCACTTCTTGCTCAAATTCAAAGGGGTCATGTTTTAGGTTTTAGAAGCCCTTTACATATGCAAGGCATCAGTTAAAATAAATAGGAAGCCAAGCCAAGTCCTTGTTCATACTCGATTGTTTCTATGATAATTTTCCCAACAAAAGTTCTCTCGAGTGTTACCGACTAATGCGGACTAATGCGGGTTTCATGTGATTTTTAGTTTTCTACGATGATCAATTGTTCGTTGTTACAAAAACTGTTTCTAGAAATGGTATTTTTTTTCCCATTTAAAACAGTGTAAGGTCTTAAGACAAAATCCGTTTATTTCCATTTTGTATTTTTTTCCTTGGGGAAGGTGGTAGTAAGCGGCCTAATGGCAAAGTTAGGACTTAATCTTAAAGTGAGATAAAATGGAAAAGCTTGACAATATATAGTAGAGCAAAGTTTATATTTTGGACAAATCAGTGTCAGCTTTCTAAATTAATGTAGCTTTAGTCTCTTACTAAATTTATCTTTGTAGTACAACTGCAAGTATAAAAAAAATGGGCAAAACTAATGATTTGGCAACCGAAGTTGGCACGTTTTACTGAATATCTAATTGAACTTTTAATTTGTCAAATTAACTAACTGAACTAATTAAAATTTTTAAATTGGGTCACTCCGTTAAAAAAAATGGACAGACGTTAACTTTTTATCTACGTGGCGCTGAAAAAAATATACAAAAATTAAAAATATTACATGTGGCAAAAAAATAAATAAAAAACTTCAACCCTGACTTTCTACATCAACCAAATAATAATATATAATCAACTAAAATTTTAAGTCATTAAATCAATCAGATTACATATGGAAGAACAGATAAAAAAAATCTTCATCTTCCCTAAAATGCACTCTTAATTGTTGAAATTGATCTTAAAATAAACCACAAGGCAGACCATAAAAACTCTAGGGGATCATTGTATGGGAGAATCATTGAGGTTGACATGAGGCATAGAAGCAGCAAATGATAAACACACCTGATCCTGAGATGGAAACAAATTCTTCCCAATCATTCAATCCCTGCCTTGCAATCGTACTCTTCAGATGCCCAACCTCCGAACTATTGGCAGGAGAATTTCTGTCCACAAACTGAGGATTTTCACTTCTCAACATAATCTGAATCAGTACTATTCTTTAATGTTGACTGATTGGCCACCTCATTTTTTATTTTTATTTCCATGTCATTGTTTCTGATTGGCCACCTCATTTTTTATTTTATTTTCCCTTTTTTTTTGCTTCCACGTATGAAAATTTTTGACAGCCGTTAACCAGATTTGACAGAATGATCCAATTTAACAATTTTAATTAGTTCGGTTAGTTAATTTGAAAAATTAAAAGTTCAATCAGGTATTTAATAAAACGTGCCAACTGCGGTGGCCAAATAATTAGTTTTGCCAAAAAAAATGTTACCAAGAGCTTAGAGGGGCACAATTGTCCCCCATATCACAAGCGTGGCTTTGCCACTGAGTTGTACGGGTGTTTAGTCTTTCATTTAATATTCGTGTTTTGATCTTTGCTTTGATATCTGTCCTACCTGGTTGTTTGTACTATTGTATTAATGCTCTAATACATTTTACTCAGCTTATCTCAGCCTGATTTAAGCTCATTGCAATTTGTAGATCATGGAGAAGGACTACAAGTTCTCCACTATGAAGTTGGACAAAAGTACGAACCTCACTATGACTACTTTCTTGACGAGTTCAACACTAAAAATGGGGGCCAGAGGATAGCTACTGTTCTCATGTATCTGTAAGTAGTATACTTCCTCTGGCTACATATTGGATGCACTTGTCAGGATGTTAGAGTTTCATGTTAGAACGTATTTTTCCGGAAAACATCAGAGCTTACTTTCTTGCATATTATGTGATGTAGGTCGGATGTTGAGGAAGGGGGCGAGACCGTGTTTCCTGCTGCCAAGGGAAATTATAGCTCTTTGCCAGGGTGGAATGAGTGGTCTGATTGTGCTAAGAAGGGCCTCTCTGTGAAACCAAAAATGGGTGATGCTTTGCTTTTCTGGAGCATGAGGCCTGATGCATCACTGGATCCATCAAGTTTGCATGGTAATCATGATTTACAGTATCACTTCCCCCCGAAAGTCTATGTATAGTTTTGCAGTTTGTGTCATATATAAGGGAAACAGGATTTTGGTTTCCCGTATTGATTTGGCAGATAAATCTTATGTTTTTTGGATTGCGAGTCAGTTTTGTTCTGGACTAGCTTATGTGTTTCCTGATCACAATACAAGGCATTATTTATCTGATGCATGATGCATACTCCAACTGATTTCAGGTGGTTGCCCTGTGATCAAGGGGAATAAGTGGTCGTCTACTAAGTGGATGCACGTTGATGAATATAAGCTTTAAGCCATTTTCCTTTAAAGGTTGGTACGAAGACCTCTAATAGTGCTTACTAACATATGATACCATCATTTGTATGTCTTAGGTCTTCTTTTTATAATTGTGCTTGATAACAACCGCTTTCATCATTTGTATTATCTTATGTCTTCTTTTTATATTTGTGAATTCAACAGCACTCCAAATTATTAAAACAGTATTGTTGGTTTAAAAGACCAAAACCTATACACCTGCGGATTTAACTCAAGTACGATTATTTGTTATACATTTACCATTAGATGTATGCACTCTTCTTTACAAATTTTATTTCCTTAACTGATGAAAGACAATCTGATGTTTATGGACACAACACATTTTTATTTGCCTTTCCCATTTCCTTTTTCTTTTCTTGCCTGTATAGGCCATTACTGTGATTTAGTTCTTGATCATTTGCATGTTTATGCCTTGTATATCCAATCATGTCTTTAATGCTCATGGGATCATTGAGCATGTTAAATTGTTATAGAACTTCTGTTTTTAATTAGGTCCAAGCATTTGGGACTTTCTAGTTTATTTCGTTGTGATGAACTGTTGCAATTTGTATCATTTTTCATATACTCCTACGCAAAGGTAGCTCCCCTGCTTTGCTTTGGTGCTCTTTAGGGACACTTGTCAAAAAATTGGTTTGTTATTATTTGTAGTTTAAAATGATTGAATTAAAAACTCATGGTTGTGCACTCACTGATGTCTTTGGGACAAGGACAAGCACAAGCACAAGCACAAGCACATAACCATCAACCTGTTGGTCTTTTATTTATTTTGTTTTGTTATGTAATGTATTACTTTCTTCGTCGTTTTTTTGGATATTTTTTTAGGGGGGGGGGTGTTGTGTTCAAATGGTTCACCTTTAGGTTACTTTTAAAATTATTGGTTGATTGCCTTATATTTAGTTTTCTCGTACAAAATAATATATAACGGATGTTACTACTTCTGTATAGCAGTTTCTTGTTACCTCAACTTTTCTTCCCCCAACCCACCCCCTAATTGGTCACAGAACCAACTTGACATGCTGCATCAAAACAACACTGATAACTTTTCTCCTTGTTTCATGAAGCACAACCTTTTTGTATGCGGCCTTGGAAATTTAACCTGGCTGTATGTCTTTCTAAATTTAGCTGTCATATGGGATTTCATTTCCAGGCTTCCAGCCAACCCCAACTATTTTGGTTAAAAGGCGTTGAGTTGAGTAAAATGTATGTAATCAAGTTTATATGGATTAAATCTGTTATATTCTTGTGCAGGATATATGTAATGTTGTATCATCCGGATGGATATTCCATGTAAAGCGAGGGGTTGAATTCTTTCATAACTCCAAGTGAGATCTTCCTCAAGTTCACTGCTCTCGGATGCTTTGAAGCCAAAATTTTGATAGGCTTCTACTGGTTTCTTCTAAACCGCACTCGAGTGGAATGGTCATTTGATGCTGTGGTCCAGAGAAGAACATATTTTGTTTGCATTATTGGTAGAATAGAAGATCAGAGGCAAGTGTTGGGTTCATTGCTAACCATAAGACTTGCAGATAATCTCACAGTTGGAATATGTTAGTTTTGTAAATGCTTGCTGCATGGTCGATGATTCTGCGTTACTGTGGTTATGCTCACATTAGTTGATACATTGCTTTTGAAAGATGTAACTCATTATGGGAAACCCCTACACGGAAGTGAATATTCTTTTTTCTCAAGTGCCTACTTTTGCATTTTTAATTACTTGGAACCCAGTGAAATGAACTAGCATCTCAAGAATGTTGGATGAGTTCCTAGGGAATGGGAAAGACCCTTGCTTGTTTGTATTGAAGGCATGATCGTTAATACAGAATTGTTACTACCACAGGTCCACAAGCCTTTTTAATATCTTCACACGGTCAACGTTACAACACTGTTTCAAAAAAAACAGAGAAGAACTTGCGGATTGTGGAAATACGAATACCCTTGTTTATATATTTACTTTTCAATTTACTGTTGAGTAGCTGTACATGGCGGGGTGAACTGCTGTTGTTGATCGAATAGATGATGCATACGTTTTGATTTGTATCTACTCCTAGTTCAACTCGTACTCTTTTTTTGAATCCTACGTACTCCTCTTACGAATTAAAGTGGGATAGTAATCTCTTAGGTCATGCACTATATTTTTAGTTATTATAATCTCAAAATTAATAATTTTAGGATTAAATAGTCTTAATCGTATATTTATTTTTTATTAGATTATTCATGAGATTATTTAAAATAATTGCATGTTATGTTAATTTAATACATAATTATTTAAAGGATTGAATAAAAACTTATCGTTTGGACTATTATATCATTGTCAATTTGTCATTAATAACAAAGATATCATATTTAGTTTGTTTGAGTATAGATGGATAAGATAAGATATGATAGATCAGACATTTTAAATAAAGTTAAAAATTAATTTTGTCCATAAATTTTTAGTCTCAAAGGGTAAAGAATTATAATATCTAATTGAACATGATATTAAATAGTTATTCCTTTCACTGTCATTTTATTATCCCGAGACCAATTCCCAAGTCTATTTTTAAAAAACAAACAAGAGACTTAAGATTAATAATAAAATCCCAAGTGCTATCCTCGTAAACAAACATGGAGACACTTGTGATTAATAAATAATTTTACCCTAAGTGTAATCTTACAAACAAACATACCTAATATACAAATGAGTCAAAACTATTCAAAAGACTTCTTCATATAAAAACGTGAGACGTTAAAATATATTAAGAGTCAAAACTATTCAAAAGACTTCTTAATATAAAAAAGTTAGATGTTAAAATATATTAAGAGATGAACTGTTAAAATACAATTAATACTTTATACATGTTTCTTTTATGCATAATTAACCCTCGTCATGTTTTGCAGCTGATGCAAATTCAGGTCTTTCCTTACGAAATCAAGCTAGTCAACCGGAATGGAAAACTATTATCAAAATTAATTTCGTGTAGATGCAAAGGCTGTAGCGTTGCACAACACAAACCCCTTACCCTCGACATTAAAAAGAAATATTACTGCTATGAATTGGCCAAGATTAGGAAGAATTCAAGAATATGTTAAACATGTTTAAGTTGTGGCTTTACATCAAATTTGTTTGCATATAAAGAAATCCTCCACAACATAAACTGCCCAACTTAAATGTAGACAAGTAGCTGCTGCTCTTCGGTTTGATATATTTTTCACACAACTTCAAGTCTTTGCTTCAAATTCCACAGATCAGCAGTTTATAATAGGATGATAATCATTTGAAAGATGGAATAGAGTATGCAACATCCATTTTTGCAACAACCTGTAGATCATATCAGTCAAAGTATCCTGCATCTGTATGCCATTGATTAGGACTTCGAGGCTGAGCAATCTGGTCGCAGGATTTCAATAGTAGATAATGAGCTTCATTCAAATGATATTATCTCAATGGTGAGCCTTCTCCCTGTTAATAAGCTGTTCAATCACATGATCATCAAATGGATGATCAAAAACAATAACATAAAAAGGCTTTTTACAACTACTCCAGTAGGAGTTAAAATAACTAAAACTACCTCAGCTCCAGAAAAGGGAGTCCTCAGCTAAAAGTCAAACTTTTTAGGAAAGGTTTGCTTTGATGTACCATTGACCAAGAAAAAGATTTAATTGAATGTGTGATTTGGTCCCATGAATTTTAAAAGTGAACTTACTTTTTAACCATTGAGAAAAAAGGAAAGATATCGCTCTCCCAGAAGTAGTTGTTGAGAGGATTACCTTTTCTGTGCTAATGGCTCGAAGCCTGCTCAAAACCTCGGTAAAATCTTCAGGTGGCAGGCGAGAAAAGCTTACTTTGTCCCCAGTGTGTGGATGCATAAACCTATTAACCAAAGGCATATAATCATTCTGCATTCATGTAAAGTTCATTCCTAGTACAAGCTGAGAGATGAACAAGCAAAAAATTTGCTTTATCTTCTGACCCAAGAGTCAAGGCGTGAAGACATGGCCTCTCTAATCTAGAAACCAGTTGCAAAAGTTGCCCATACAAGCTAGATGGGTTCCTCTGCTGCAGCAGCGCCAGGACCATGCTCTTAGTCCCTCCATACACCTCATCCCCCATTAGAGGAATTCCAAGATATTTTGCATGTGCACGTATCTACTTCAAAGACAAAATCAAGGGCATTTAAACAGAAGATTATAAGATCCTACAAATTTCTTGCAGAGAAGTAGACGTCTAGAACAATATTAAGAAGTTCTGCTATTCATCATATGCTCGGCCCATCAGTTTAGTCCATACATGTACAATTAGAATATGCCAGAGATGCTAACATTAATCTCTTTTTCTCTTTTAGTGACAATTACTTTGTCAAGTTTGACAATAACCATCCAATTACCACCTGATGTTAAGGCAATCCTTGAAGATGCCAATATCACTTCTATAAAATGATATCAATAGGAAATAAAAATTCCAACAATATATATGTTTGACTGTTGGAAGTTAAACAATTGCCTTCATAGGATACTAGGATATATTTAAAATTAAAAAAAAATGTTCAACGAAGAGAATGTCAATAAACTATAATGCTTTTAGTTAAATCCATATGGACGTTATAGTTTAGTGTGTCCTATTTTAAGAACTCCAGTACCTGATGAGTGCGCCCAGTTTCTAGTCTCCACTCAACCAATGCAGAACTACCACCAGCAAGTATTTCAATCACTCTGTACCTGATAATATCCAACTAACATAACTACACATTATACAATCGGTAATGCACGCCTGTTACTTATTACTAAGCCTGTGCACCAATTCATAATACATATACATATATATATACATATTTATATATATATATATATATATATATATATGCAGGAAAAGAACCAAAATATGAGTTATAAATATAAACAGGAGAGAATCTGATTGATATTATGAGACATAGACAGGTTCGAGCTTTCTTTAAATGTGTACTTTACTTTTTTCAGCCCTTTGCATGTTTCTATGTAAAAAATACTGCTAATTACAAAATTTATTGTTTTCAAAAGTAAAATGAATCTTATCAAATGCAAATTTAAAAGTATTTCATATTGACGTTTAAAAGTCAAAACTCGATTATATATATGTGTATATATATGTATATGTATATATATTTATATGTATATGGCGGGGGAGAAGGGGGAGCAGAGATAGTAAATGAATACTTGTTTTTCAAATTCTCTTACTTTGAAATTTTGACTTCAAACCAGGGTACGTTGCAACAATTTTGAAGCCAAAGATGGTGGCAACTATGAGATGGTATTTTAGTGCGATTTGTGGGTGAGAAACCAGCACTGATGTTCTCATCAAGTACTAAAGATGAAGCAAGTTTTAAAGAACTTAAATCACCTACTAGCTGCATGACGAGCCTTTCCGCATTTATTGGATCCAGCTACAGCAGCCATACGAATTCGATTATTTGAATCACGACCTATTGGAATATCAACACGTCCTGCAGTTGGGGAGGGCACTCCACAAGTAAGACTGATGTATACTCTTTGGATGGTGTGTTGCTTAAATTGTTCAGATAAATGTGCATGAGTATGCTCATCCTGTTCCAGTACACGAAATACTTTGAATTAGCAAAGCACATATAAGCATAATTAATATCTCAAACAAAAAAGCAATCAAGTGAAAACATTGGCATTCTTACTGATCTCAGGGAGTAAATAAAAATTTCGTTATTTGGGTCGACAAAAAGGGCTGTAGAGGAGAGGGGAGGATAATCACCTTTGCAACAACAAGCAGTCCACTGGTTCCTTTGTCTAATCTGTGCACAATCCCCGGCCGAATAGATGCCTCATTCAAGCCAGAACAGAAGCCTTCTGAATAACTATCATCTGGCGCAATGTTATTTAACTCAGCTTCAGAAACATCCTCTGCATCAGAGAGTATGTCCTGGTTAGGAAATGATGCCATGGGAAGGCTGCAATGATGAAGAATGCCATTTACGAGTGTCCCATCAGCATTTCCAGGTGCTGGATGAACAACCTGTAACATAAACAACTTGTGGATTAGGCCCAATTTTTTTTAGCCAAGGACCTAAGTCGCTATGGTAATGTTTGGCACATGATGCACCATAGGATTCATCAAAATTATCATCACAGCACTAGTCTCCCTGTGTGAATTTATGTACAAAAGTACATGCAGAAAGTGCATGTCAGCTGCATGCATCAAGGCCCAAGGGTAAGTTCAATCACAGAGTTAAAAGCTAAACTACTAAAGAGATTTAGACATCTTACCATGTGTGCAGGTTTGTTAACAACTAGTACATGGTCATCTTCATAAACAATATCCAATGGTATATCTTCTGGTTCAGCCTTTAGTGGCTTCAAGTCTGATATGATGCAACTAACCTCATCCCCAGCTCTAACCATATGTGAAACCTGCCAAATATTAATCCATAACTGCAATAGCCAAAATCTTCATTGTTTACAATTTAATTATAGAACAAATAAATCAGAATTTTACATCAACAAACCAAATTAAAACACAACAAATTATGCAGCGACACAAAGTTATTAAAAACAATAGTATATTATTCCATTTTCCCTAAATGAAAGTCCAAATTTTCTTTAGGACAGAGGAAATACTCAGTTATGATCTTGGCTATTTATTTAGTTACACTCAAGATTCTTAAAAACACTGACTAAGTAGACGCTCATTTCTTGACCGGATATCACACATCGAGTTACCTATTATAATCACAATAATCTTAATAGAATATCCAATGAATTGAAGTTTCCAAATTTTTCTTCTACCATTAGCTCAAGTCAGCATTCTCAGCAGAGATGCCACAATTCCAAGGCCTTGAACATTAGTACTTTCAAGCCACAGAAAGAAGTGCTATATTGCAACAATTCACCAAGTAAGAAACATTCAAGTACACAAAAACCTAGAGCCCAGGTTTGCCAATGTGAAACTAACTGAAACAGAAAAAGAGCACCATATGTTCATTTTAGAAAATACTCCCTTAGTCCCTCCGTTACACAACAAAAAAGTTTCATTTGTAAAATTTGCAAACATTAATGAGTATATTGTGTCATTGAATACGGCTATAAAAGAAACCAAGGGAGTAGGTACTAAAAAGAATGCAATAATGGAGCCAATCGAACTTGCCCTATATTGACTGAACTGATTGAGTTTAATATTACCAGAGAAAAAATAAGGAGATGCTATTACAGTATTACCAGTGTAAAAGCAGGAGTGGGTGCACGTTGGGGCAATTACCTCTTGATTTTTATAATTATTTTGTTAGTATAGAAGCATTTAAGTAAAATGACCTCTCTTAAAAGAAATAATAGTACTCCCTCCATCCCATTATATCTGACGTTTAAGGGATTTTTATTTTTACCAAAATAATAAACGTTTTACAAGTCCAAAGCTAAATTGTTCACTTTTATTCCAATACTAGAGCCGTCCACCGGATGACTCCAACACCTCGCGGTTAACTTTCGTGCCACTTCGAACAATCAAAGCATCACAAAGCGAGATCTTCGTGCACAGTTCCTCAGGACTCAAAGGACTCAAGTTATATGAGCAATCGACGTTGGCGAATCCTTTAAGCAAATCAAGTCCCGCCTCACCGAGCTTCTCGGCGACAAGGATCGTCGGTTTGGCGTCCATTGCAAAGACGACGAGGAGCGGCGTTTTGGTTCGCCGGGGGAGAGAAATGGCAACTCGGAAGGCGGATGATAGAGAAGATTCTTCCATGAGAGAGAAAGAGGAGAGGGTTTTTTTGAGAGAGAGGCTAGATGAAGCAGAAGCAGAAGCCTTTCCATCCTTTATTCACTTTACTCTTCTTTCTTTTTTTTTAATTTTTCTATTATTTTTGGCTTCAATTTTTGTGGCTCAAAAAACAGCCAAGCCAAATCAAATCTCAGTGTAGAAGAAGAAGCGCAGAGCTTGCATTGGAAGTAGTGAATATATGTAACCGGAATATGGCGACGGCGGCCACGGCGTATTTGTTTTCAGTGTGCTTAACACTACTAATATTTATCAGTAGAATTGAGGTTACTGCATTAGCACCGGTGGCGAGCAGATCGGGAGATGTTGCTCTGTTTTCGCTGGAAGAGCAGCTGGATTTTCATGTGAAACCTGCTGCTGTTGCTTCTTCTTCTTCTACACCTCAATCACAACCATTGATGGTCCCTCTTACTTTTCTTCCATTTGCTCTTACTTCATCTAAAGGAGCTGGTAATTGATAATCAAATCTGCTAACTTTGGATGAGCAACTGACGTTCCATCTTCTTCCTTGTTTCTATCTACAATTACGGCAACAAACAAAACTGATGAAGATTTTAACGTGGTGGAGTAATTAATTCTTGTCTGCTTAATTCATTTATTAAGGGCAAAAGAGTCATGTTTAATATTTCTTAATTGTTGCAAAGAATTCTTAAATGTCAGATATAATGGGAAGGAGAGAATAATTTTTTTAAATGTATTTGTAGTGAATTTATGTACTCCTTTCATTCCAAAATATAAAATCATTAGGACTTTCATAAAAGTCAATTTGAGATATTTTTAAACTCAAATTAACATAGATTCATTAAACTTTAATGAAAACAATGATAAATATTGTTAACTATATAATTACTACTAATACATTTCATCAATTTTGAGTTTTGAAAATTTTTAAAATTGACTTGTTAAAGTAAAAAAACGATCTTATAAATTGAACAAGAGGAAATATTTTTTGAAATATATATTTGGTGAATTTTGTTACTCTCTGTTTCACAATAAAAGAGTCTCATTTGGTAAACTTCCTTTTTTTACCAAAAAAAAATTATTTTTTATTGATAGTAATATAATGACACAATATCCATCATAATTCTATTACATGTCACTCACTATTAGACTAGCAACTCATTATACCAAAATGATATATATTACGAAGGTCGATGTTAACTTTTTTATTGTCGGTCAACATTTTGATTGGTATTAGTGATAATCTTTTTTGTGTAAAAAGTGGAGACCCTATAATTTCTACTTTATAGCAATACATAGCAATGGTAAATATGAAATAAAACTAATACAAATGAGACTTTTTGGATAAGGAAGAGAGTAATACTATTAACACTCTCTTCAAGTCGAACTCCGGCGTAATGGTGCCCCGCATTCCTGCGCCCGCCCCCAAGTGAATGTGCACTCTTTATGCACATACTATATAATAAAAACACTTGGAATGGAAAATATTATAACTCAGGCTTCCAATTATTGAAACAATAAAGGATTTAAAGACCCTATATAAATGTTTTACCTTGTCAATTATTCGGCCATTGACGCTAACAAGTCCAGATTTTATGCTTGATTGGACGCGAGCTCTACTGATTCCAGTAATGCGAGAAGAAATCCAAGAATCTATCCTCAGCTTTCCCGATTTAATACTATTAACACTCTCTTCAAGTCGAACTCCGGCGTAATTGTTTCGCCTTTGTGAATGAATGTCATGAGGTCCAACCGAATCGGAGTCTCCGACCGAATTGGAGCAAGCTCTTACGAGCCATGCCCTATAAGTTGTATATCTAGGGTTTCGAGGAGAGAAACAGAGAGACGACGAGGACAGAGAGAGCATAATTTTCTGGTTGTCAATCTGTCTATCGGTCAATTGGGGGTGTGAAGAGTCGTTAGAGAAACTAGGAAACGATGTCGTTTCGAGGAGGGTTTTTTAATATTTAGAACGACACCGCTTAGCTCTCAACTGAGCAGCCATTTAACCGTTAGCGTAATGCGACGGATACAAACTATTTTACAAATATTTTATAAACGGTTGATGTGATATATTCCACCTCAGCATATTGATCAACAAATTGTTTCAATGTAGTTTTCGCTCCACACAATATGCTGATATGGAATATGTCACATCAGCAATTTATAGAATAATTTGTGTCTCTAGCATTATTCTAATTAATTACGCGGAAAAATTACTTTCCAAAAAAAAATTAAAAAATTAGAGTTCCATACTTTCATTTACATATATTGTTCATAGTTATTTTATGAAATGAAATCGATTTTTAATTTATTTGATTTTTATTAATGAAGTAGTCAATATTGAAATAAAAATAATTAAAGATCAAACTTAATTGTCTAGCTTTTTCTTCTCTACCATTAATATTCAAAATCGAAGGTTCTGAATAAATTGAGAAAAAAACAGTAGAAATATATAGATAGCTCGATCTCTTCCTGGCTGACATTTTATATATGTTTTGAGAGAATTAAACCTCACGTACGTACGTACGTACGTACGTACACAGGTTTGGGCAATTTTCTTATATATTAACATGCAAGATAATAACAAGGAACGTAACTACGCGCGTCCGTCCATGTAGTGTTCCTTATATATCATGGTGGCATGCAAACTCCTGATCAGATCCTCCCCCATGCCGGTATTAATTCAGTCATAGCATATATATATGTCTCAATTCATCTTTTGTTATAAACCTGGTAAATTACGGAAAAAACGTAACTTACTCCATTCAGCCCTTGTGTATGAATAATTGAGTTTCAATAAGGTCATATATGATTTGAAGTACACAATTTCAAGAAAACATTAATTAATTCAAAATACTATATATATATATATATATATATATATAGATATATATATATATATTGTTGTCTTTTAATACTGCTAATTAAATATAATGATATATATGGAAGTGCGTGCATGGAGAATATCTTACAGTTGTTGCATTTCACCCTCACTAAGCTTGGATATATCCCAGCTTGCTTAGGCAATCCTGTTTTCAGTTCCTCATATCATGTGATTGTACCGCTTTGTTGAACATCTCCTTCAAGCCCTTGATTGAAATTTACATATTTTCGTTATTGAAATTTACTTGAGCAATCCGTCTACAACTTGAGACAAAAACTTTTGAAGACCATAAAAAACTTTGCATCCAAAAGAGGTTGAGATTATGCGGCATAATAAATTTAAAATACCTTGCATCTTCATTACGAATTAATCAAGGGGAAACCATTAATTATAAGTCCAATTCTCTATACTAAATATCGACAGCAGAAATTCATTAATCAGGTCAAGTTCCAAAGACCATGCAACATGGCCCCGCCCACTCTGCTGTACATAATTGAACAAGTAAGTCAGCCCAATTCCATTAAGCTGAGCCTAGACCCGTTGTCAGCTGTCATCATTTGGGTCCCGTTCAACAGTGTTCACACATTTGGGGTGGACTTCATAACCGCATTCAATGCACTGATAAGCCCATCCAGACCCTTGTTCATCACAGTCGCAACATATAAACGGTCCTCCTCCAGAACCCTGTGACACCAACGTCAGCTCGTGCCGGTGACCGGCATGGAACTCCGATCTTGGGAGGGTTTTAGCCTCTTCATCCATTTTCTTCTCTAATAACTCCACTCTAGCCTCGGTAAATGGGTATGCATTTTGTTGGTACAAGTTTATAAGGTTCCTTCCATTTTTTGTCACAGTTTTACCATTTGGGCCCAATATCACCAAGCTAGGAATTCCTCTAATATCAAAATACTTGGCAAGGTTTTTGATAGCTATATCTCCAAAAGGCAATGCTAGCCATGGCATACTACCGAATTGCGAATTGAATTCGATTTCGTTGCGGTCACTCGACACGTAAACAATCTCAAAGTCTTGATGATCAACATCATCTTTTGTTAACATTTCTTTGATCTTCTGGTATATGGATATCAGCTTTGGAGTGAACTTGTTACCTGGAACGCACCATTGGGCTGAGAAATAAAGCCCAATTGTTTTACCCATTAAAGATGCAACTGGCACCTACAAACAAAAACAAATAATTCCTCCCAATATTATAAATAAATATTAAACGCAGGAGACAAATAGATGCCTCCCTGCATTGTGCTAATTAAAAAAATTCAAAAACTTAAATTAAAATTTTAAAAGTGCGGTCAACAATTCATTATATTCTCCTTGAGAAATGATCTCATGTGGCCACCACTAATTAAACCCATTATAATTGTACTATAGCGTCTGTTTGAACAAAGGCTCCCTTTAGAGAAAAAAGGGCATGTATATTATTTCCTTTAGAGAAAAAAGGGCATGTATATTATTTCCTTAATAATGCATGAGACACTACCAACTGTTTACAACTAATTTTAGTGAAGCATTGTATGAACGCACCTGCGTAGGACTGGAATGAGCCAAGAGAAAGTCCCTATCATTGTTTATGAGCAAGTTCGATAAGGTTTGGCTTTCTTGCTTCTTTCTCTCCTCCTCTTGCAATTCTTCCAATCTCTGTTTTGTAAAGGGGAAAGCTCCAACTCCATGCCGATAAACGAGTTCAACTCCATCGTGTATTGTACCATCATCTTTGTTGTTGTCCGGTTGTAAAACAATTAAGCAAGGAATACCTTCAACATCAAACCTACGATTCAATGCTTTCTTGGTCTCCAAATCAGAAAATGGAACTGCTAGCCATGGCATGCCTGAGCGAAAATTATTGAAGGTATCCAAATCTTCGTCAGATGACACAAACACTATTTCAAATTCGGATCTACAACTCTTAAGTTCTACATAAGTATCTATTAAAAGCTGGTTGAAACTTTGACATGGTGGATACCAATTTGCCGAAAAATAAATGCCAATAACCTTGCCTTCGAGTTCAGATACTTTAACCTACGTTAACAAAGAAATGTGTCATTATATTTTATAATTAAACAACCTAACAATTAGTGTTTTTTTTATTCCAACTTTAACTCGATTAATTTGAAGAATTTACCATCAGCCATATTATCACTAGAAGAATTAAGAATGGCACATTAATCCATAGGTATGAAAAGGATGTGGTAACTTACCTACCTACATATCCCATTGAATATTGTCATATACATCTCTCACACCCTTTTTCTCTCATCCTCATCAGTTCATAACTTTGGTAAGATCAAATATATATGGGGTCACCTTTGACATGGCTTATGTTTAGAAAAAGATCAATGCATGTGGCCAATATTGGGAAGCTAGAAATTTAAGCTAATTAACATCAATATGCTGGTTAATTAATAACTTACTAATCATATATAAAAAACTTAATAGTGAGATTATGAGCCAAGAGTTTAATTATTAGATTTAAGAGTATAATGGTAAGTAAATCTATCAGTTTGTGCTTGGAGCAAACATATATAAAATATACTCTATAAAACAAAGCAAAAATGCTTAATCACCAATACATATATAGCAATGTAATTCCTTGCTTTAGAAAGGTTATAAATTCAATTGTCTAATCACCTCATGCGTATACAGAAGAGGATATACACTTGTATAACCTAAATTTTTAGACATATTGGCTCGATCTGTAGCTTGTAATGTCTTTTATATATCGTTACAAACTAGGAAGTTATCAAGCCATGTCATTAATTGATGTCGCACAATAAGTTATCTACTATCATATAACATTTAGAAACGGTACGTATCATGATGATATACGGAGTATAACCGATGGATGGAGATATAAAATGACTCCAACAATATATACTAAGCCAAACTATCGCTAAAAATTTCATTTACCATCAACAAATTAAATTTAGAGACATCGAATCTTAATTATATACTTATCGTTTGATGATTAAGCGAAAGGAGAGAGAACCAAAATATAAAGACAGATCAGAACTTAGTGTGTGTGTGTGTGTGTGTGTGTATATATATATATATATATATATATATATATATATATATATAATAAGATCCTTTACATATATATGTATATATGTGTGAGAGAGAGCTTAAAAAAAAACCAGATTGCCGTTGGGAGAGAGCAGAAAGTCACGATCTGAAGAAGCCAAGAGGGACAAATATCTTGAGCTAATTCTCTCATCAGACTCATCCTTCAAACCCACCTTCAGTCCATCTACCTTGATGTTCTTCTCGCTCTTCATTTTCTCTCTCTAAAAGTATATATCTTTATACATACACTATTCCAATAGATGAATAAATCATAGTAATATATATATATATATATATATATATATATATATATCCAGCTAGCACTGTTAAGTAAGTAAAGTACTATTCCTTCTTATATTCTTCAAAACCATTTTCTGTTTCGAATCGCACAACAACCATTATTACACTCGACACGTATAGCAATCAATTCAACTACCGTCTACATCTCACCTCCATCAACCTTCATGCTTCTCCATCCCCTTACTCTTACAAAAAGTTGACCTCCAATTCCTAACGTCAGGACTCCTGAATGTATCACGTGTATCATGCTTGCTGAGAGGAAGACCATCAATATTGATGTGGGATAGGAGCAGGATAGTGTTGTCTCTTTACACTAATTAAGGAGCGTGTGGTGTTGAAACACCCTTTAGATGGGTGAAAGGGGCCAACAGTTGTAAGGGACACCTGTCTCCCTCGATTTCTTGAATTCACTTTCTTTTTCACAAAATTACTTTTCCGGGAAAATGTGAACCGGCAGTAGGTCCAACAATTAAGAAGCATCATCGATCCTACGGCTTAGAATCTGACATGTGCACCTTAATTTACTAATCATAAATACGTGAAGGAAAAATACAGATTTTGTGTCTCAACATAATTTTAATTAATAAATTATCAAAACATATATGAATAAAAATGATGAAACATCTAATAAAAATTCTTTAGAATAATAGAATAGAAGTAATGTTATACACGTAAATTATTTTATAAATTATTGAGGTGACATATACTATTTTAATATATTAATAAACAAATTATTTTAATATAATTTTCAACCCTACATAATATGTTAAAGTATAATATATCACATCAATAATTTATAAAATAATTTGTGTCTCTAATATTATTCAATAGAATATGTGTCTAAAGACACGCGCCCTTCATTCTTCTTTTTTTCAATACGGAAATACAACTACAGTAAAACCTCTATTTAGGAATAGACTTGGGACCAAACTATTTGTATTATAATTGAGAGATTATTACAAAATAGAGGTATTGGTATAAAATATTTTTCCGAACATCAAAAAATATCCACTTTAACAAAAATATCAATAAGAACTCCCTAATAATTATTATTCAAAAATTTTTTATTCAAAGTTAAAGAAAACATAAATTATTTAGATTTTCAAACTAGGAAAATATAGTCTTTTATAGGAAATTATATATATATATATATATATATATATATATATATATGAAATTATTACTATATAGAGATATAGTATTTTTTTAATACAGGACTTAAAAAGTTTATAACATATTATAATTTAGAGGTTATTCTTATTTATAACTGGTCTAAATTAGGACTAATTTTTTTTATAATATTATAAAAATTATTTTTATATAAAATATTTCTAAATAGAAGTTTTACTCTATATATGTACCATGAGTTTTGATGATGTCAACAATTAACTACCATAAAGTATAAATTATCTATCTATCTATATAGTACTCCATAAAGACGGTTGTTTACGTCAACTTTGTAATTGTGATACATTATTATTATTATTTTAAACACAACAATTTTAATTTTATATATATATATATATATATATATTTTATATTTCTACTTAATTAGTTCTCTAAATTTTATAATTTCTCTTTCTTTTACAAAAAAATGTCTCACTTATAAATTTAATAATCATTTTAAAAATAAATTTGAGTTACATTTACTCTTAAATACTTTATTTAATAATAACATAAAGATAATAAAACGGCAATAGTGACTTTTATATTGTCATTTTATAGTACTCCTCCCAATTATATTTGACTATTCATATATTTATATTGACTTTGTTTTGACGTTGAATTAATTTTTAAATATTTATTTATTGTCAGGTATGGACATACGTAATTGGGTTACAATAATTAAACGTACAAAATTTGAATTTATTCTTGAAAATATCCAAATCGAAGGGATTAGTGACGAACATGTCACTACTGATATTCACTAAGAAACTCACCCACAAAATGTTAACCCCCAAACTCAAGTATTAGAATATGTTGTCTAAAATTTTCAATTCCAAATTCATACATCGGTATCTCATTCCCTTAATATTTAGGGGTACCTTGGTAAAAAAATCACCAATAAATAATAAAAGAGAAAATTTTTGAAAAATTATTTATTCAGGAATTCGACTCAACCAATAATTCATAATTTTTTTAATATATTAATATTTTTTAAATTCGATCTTATTGAACTGCTAGATCTGTCACCACATACACATACACATACACATACACATACACATGAGACCGAATTGAGATGTGATTTTAGGTGGAGTAAAGGAAAAGGAGGGGAAAATCCATATATGGATGGTTACATTTTGAGATGATCTCGAAGGCAGAGTCAAGTACCCAGACACTACTCATTTACCTATCTAAAATCGCTCCAAAAAAATGGTGGACAATAATTCTACAATTAGAATCCAAGGTGGTCCCACTTAAAGATTCTATAAGCAATTTATAGGGCCACGTTACAGGCCTAAGATCCAAATAGGGTACTACATTGGGGCCAGTCCAGTACCGCAGTAAGCTGCCGGGTCTAACTGCGGAAGATGGAAAATGCTAACGTGTCACGCTGTGGTCCCCTTGTCCGCCCACCCACTGATCTGTTATCTATATAAAGCTATCTGATGGGACTTGGTAACATCCGTAAAGCTAACGTGCCCCTTTTTACAGCTGCTTAATTATCTCATCTACTATTGTGCTGACACGTGCATCTCCCTCTCTTCTGTCTCATGTTTTTTATTTTGTGACATGTATTTTTAATGTGAAAATACTACTTTCATTTTATTTTCTCTCTTTAGTTTAGTGTTGAAGCAACTTGGTTAAATTCGTAATATTTTTTTGGAATCATCTTATTCTTAATTCATTATAAATCCACCAAAAAATATTATTATTAATACCTTCATTCTTTATATACAAATAAATTATTTTTATTAATTTTTTAATGTGAGAGTTGAATATTAAAAATCATTACATATAAATGATATGACATCACGATCACAAGCCTCACAAAAGTAAAATCAACAAATCTGCACCGTTAAATTCCACAATGAAAGGAATATTTATTTCAACAATGAAATGAGATACGCCCCTTCTAATTTAGATTCAAAAATAAAATGAAAGTGGTCTCCTTTTTTTATTTTATGATTTTGAAAATTTGTGCCTATTTTTTTTGTGTATATATACTGCCGGAGCAAAAAATAAAGTAATTGTTTCTTGGTGTAATTTTATTATAAAATATTATTATTAAAAAAATTATTTTTATTAAAAATTATTAATGACCAACTAATATACTCCCTCCGTCCTTAATTATTTGACGTTTTAGAATTTTTTATTTTTTCTTAATTATTTGACGTTTGTTCAAATCTAGGATAATTAATGATAATTTTTTCAAAATTACCCTCATTACTCTCCCTATTTTTTGATACTTTAAACTCTTTCTCTCTCCTTATCCCAACAAAAGATTTAAGCGTATTATAGACAATTGAATACTATGTTTAATATTTTTCAATCATTATCTTAATTTTTGTTTCCACCTCTAAAATGTCAAATAATTAGGGACGGAGGGAGTAACATACTATATAGATGACACTTCGGGGTTATTTGATTAGCACTGAATGGCTGAATCGGTCAGACATTCAATGCATTTGTTTTGAAAAAAAAATTGTCTGAATGGCTGAATCGGTCAGACATTCAGATGATTCGTGCTGAATGGCTAAATCCCATTTTTTTTGGCTGAATAATGACCGAATGAATTATTTTTTTTACAATATTAACTATTATATTAAGTAATATTAAATAAATTTACAAAAATTTTGATTTTTTTCATAGGGGTAAAATAATAAAAAATTATTATTCAGATGTTTCAGACATATTAATTATTACAAAAAAAATTCATTTAGATTCATATTTTAATTCATTTTATTTTTATCAAATAACCCCTCTGTCCGTCCGTGTGTGTATTCATATAGTTACTCCCATTTTGTTGGTACGTATTTACAAGTCAGTTAAATCTGTTTTCTCTCTTCTAAAATTTTACTTAAATTTTAATTACTTGATATTAGATATTAAAGTAAAAAAAATATATAATTTAATTATCACTCTTCAAGACTAAATATATTTTTTTTTCTAAATTAAACATAAACTAAAATTCACACACCCAAGATTGACGTGCGAAAACTGAATCCCTCAAAAGTCTTGTTCGGTGTGTAGTTGGATATTTGAGCGTCTCCTTCTTATCCAGTTGAATTCTTGGGCAGGAAAGTTTGGTTAAAAGTCTTACGCCCAAGCTCTCTATCTAGTGTGGGCGTGGCTCTTTAATTGATAAAGTGCCAACCATTAATTTTTTTTAAAATTAATAAAATAAAAGTTGAACTTTTAAGCTGTATGGGAGGAGGGACTACTAGGTTTTCTTAGGAGGTATGGGCTATGTAAGTTTTGTGTTTGTTTATAATAAATAGCTCAAATTTCTTCATCCAATTAGTGTTGGGCTTTAATATTATAGTAAGAAAGAAAACCTTGATGAGTGTCCGGTAATTTAATGGAGCCCAACAACATATTTGGGGCCCACTAAGAACTTGTATTGTAAGCAACTAAGCATTAAGCAATGTTAAAGCATGAAAATTGCATATCCTATCAAGTATTTATTGAGAGAAGAAAAAAGTTGCATTCTTTTGTTTTTAACATTAATAGTAAAATTAAATGATGTAATTTCTTTAATTTAAGGGTCCTTTACACTAATATACAACAATTAGAAAGTAATTACAAAAATAAAACATACAAAACATAATTACAGAAATAAAACATACACAATATACGTGCTAAAATCACGTGTCATTAACTCCTACAAGTCAGTTACCAAATTTCATCTTTTCAAATAACCGCCCCAAAATCATGCAACTTTGAAATCGGAACACATATCAACGACGGAGAAGACACATAAATATGTCGCGCTTATCAAATCGGAGAAGACGAATCACTTTGTCACGACGCAACTCTGAAATCGGAAATAGCATACAGCATCAACAACTTCTTCTCGTTCAGTAACCGTAATCTTCTGGCGCGACACAACACTGAGATCGGAGAAGACGAAACTTTTCGTCGCGACGGCACGCTGAGATCACAAAATAGCATACAAAATCAACAGCAACTTCAAGTTCAGTAACCAAAAACAATCGAACTACAGTGATTGTTGGAGTTCAGTAACAAAATCGCAGCAACTTCAATAAAAATCTGAATACTGAGGTAAGTGATTCATATGCATATAGTTACCTCTGTTTTCTACGAATTCCTATATTGATAACCTTTCTTAAGTTTTTCACGTTTAAAATGGTTACTACAAATACTGTGTAGCATTATATGGTTACTGACTAATGCTGACTTGGTTACTGTGTAAAATTATATTGCTCACTTGGTTACTGTGTAAAATTATATAGTGACTAATGCTGACTTAATTGGTTACTGACCAATGCTGAATTGGTTACTGACTAATGCAAACTTAATTACTGCAGAGATTAATTGGTTACTATAATATTGGTTGCTGAAGCATATTACTGTATAATGTTGTCAAATTTAGAGAGTCGGATTGTAGCATTTTTGGAGCCTAATTTTATTGGAAACGGGGCAACGATCAAAAATCACTAGCTTTGCTGGTGAACTGCATGATTTTTTGGTCAAATTCCATCATTTAGGCCTTCAAAACTGCATGTAAAAATTTGATTTATTTTCTGGTTACTAAGATTATATAGTTTGGTTACTGTCTAATATTAATTTGGTTACTTTATAATGTTTATTCAGTTGTCAGACAATGGAGACTGACAGTAAACAATACAATAAATTTAATTGGTTACAGGAATATATAATTGTTTAATGTTAGTAACCATTAACCACATGGTTGGTAACATTTTTTATGGTGTACAATAATCAAAATTGATGTTGATTAACAAAGGCAGTATACTGACTGTTTTGATAGCAAAATGCATGAAAAAATCTGTTTTATATTCTGGTTAGTAAGTACATATAAGTTGGTTACTGTTTATTATTGATTTGGTTACTGTATAATGTTTATTTGGTTACCCCGTGGTTACTATATACTCGTATATTGGTTACCTTTCTTAAGTTTTTCGCTCTTTAATTGGTAACAAAGTCAGTATACTGACTGTTTTGATTTCAAAATGCATGTAAAAATATGTTTTATATTCTGGTTACTAAGTACATATAAATTGGTTACTGTTTTATTATTGATTTGGTTACTGTATAATATTTATTTGGTTGCTGAATACTTTAAATGTTTATTTGGTTACCCCGTGGTTACTATATACTCGTATATTGGTTACCTTTCTTAAGTTTTTCGCTCTTTAATTGGTCACAAAGTCAGTATACTAACTGTTTTGATTGCAAAATACATGTAAAAATATGTTTTATATTCTGGTTACTAAGTACATAGAAATTGGTTACTGTTTATTATTGATTTGGTTACTGTATAATGTTTATTTGGTTGTTGTGTAAAATTATAATGGTTAGTGCATAATATTACTTAATAATGGTGACTTTGTTATTAAAAAATGATGACTTGATTACTGACTAATGCTGACTTGGTTACTGTTTAACATTATATTGGTTACTGGCTAATGCTGACATGGTTACTATGTAAAATTATAATAGTTACTCATTAGTGCTGACCTGGTTACTGTATTAATCTAATTATACTTATACTTATGTGTTTTATATTAATGGTTACTTGTTAGCTACATTGGTTACATTCTTACAATATTTAGCCTTTAGTTGGTAACAATCAAATTATACTGGTTGATTTTTACTATAAAAATGCAATGGAGAATGTGTTTATCTTGTGGCTACTAAATAAATATGTGTTGGTTACTGTTTAAATTGGATTTGATTACTGTATAATGTTGTTATGATTATTACTATATAATATTACGGTGTTTTATATTTGTTTATTTTATTATGATAGTTACTTATTGGCTACATTTGTTACCTTCATACAACTGTTATAGTTTAATTGGTAATAAATATCAATATACTGATTATTTCCATTGTAAGATGAATGTACAAATGTATTTTATGTACTGGTTACTAACATTATGTAGTTTGGTTACTGGCTAACATTGATTTTGTTACTTTACAGTACTTATTCTGTTATCAGACAATGAAATTGATTTCTGTTGTACTTTATTTTAGCGGTACATGGACTGATAGTAACCAATACACCAAATTTGAAGTTACCGGCATACTAGTTCCATCAACTTGTTCGCTTGGAGAAATGCAAAACATGATATGTATTGTTCTATCAAATTTAGAGTGTCGAATTTTGGCGTTTTCAGAGCCTAATTTAATTAGAAACGGGTCAACGATCAAAAATCACGAGCGTTGCTGGTGAACTGCTGGGTTTTTTGGTCAAATTCCATCATTTAGACCTTCAAAATTGCATGTAAAAATGTAGTTTATATTCTGGTTACTAAGATTATGTAATTTGGTTACTGTCTAATATTAATTTGGTTACTTTACAATGTTTATTCAGTTGTTACATCTCAAACTACTTTTATTTTAATATGAGATCTATAAATGACTATCATATATATGAATGGAAACTCTTAATATGAGTTTCTTATTCCATCATGATGACAGGGTATAAAAAAAATATATACATTTAACACTTTATAACAGTCCTCATACGAACTTATAATTATAATAAAACAGTAACCACATAATTATATGATAGTAACCAGAACAGGTTTTAATGGTAACCAAAACATAAATATCATGTAATGAAACCCAATTTAGGCAATTCATGTATACTAAACAATTACATATTAACCAGAATAAAAAATAAAAAAAAACCAAAATTCTACACTGGGGAAACAATGATAGTAGCCAAACCATAATATAACAGTAACCAAAACATAATAAAGAAGTAACCAAATAGTTATATAAAAGTATCCAGAACATGTTTTAATGGTAAACAAAACAGAAACAACCTGTATATCAAACCCAATTTAGGCAACCTATGTATACTCTCACATGTACATTTTAACATTTGATATACGTCATGATACGAGCTTGTAACTATCTGGTTACTACCAAAAAATAAAATGGTTACCCTTCTATGCATGTTTGGTTACCAACTGCACCTTTCAAACAATATATCAGACACAACTTAGAAGTAACAAATACGAACCAACAAACAATGTCAAATAATTGATAATATAATCAAATATGTAATCCCATTTACATAAGCTCCAATAAACATTACATATTTACTAACCATAACAAATGGTTATGAATATCCAACAAAAACCAAGGTACGAAACACAATTCAGAAGGACAAGACAACAACAACCGAACTAATCAAAATCTGTTACAAATCTTCCTGAAACTTTAGTTTTTTGGCTGCTGCTACTTTTTCTTCATGACTGCTCTCATTCTCTAGAAAAGACTTCTGCATTATGTATGAACCTGTGGGAGGAAGAGAAATACCTTGGGATTAGTGAATAGAGAACCCATTAATCATAGGTATCATATCATAATATAACATTAACCATACCATAATAAAGTAGTGACAAAAAAATTATATTATATAAACTAATTGTAACCAAAATATAAACAACATGTAGTACAAACTATTTTATGTAATAAACAAACAGTTATATATAATATTAACCAAAACATAATTTAAAGGTCACCAAAATAAAAATATGTATACCAAAAAATATACTAAAGAAGTAACCAAACATTTATATGATAGTAACCAAACCATGTTTTAATGGTAACCAACACATAAACAACATGTAGACCAAACCCAGTTTAGTCAACCAATGTATACTAAGTAAATACATTGTAACCAAAACAACATATAAAAGTAACCAAAAACTCAATTAAAGGAAAAAGAATGGTATCCAAATCATAAGCTAAAAGTAACAAAAAATATACTCATGAAGTAACCAAACAGTTATATGTTAGTAACCAAAACATATATTAATGGTAACCAATACATAAACAACATATAGACCAAACACAGTTTAGTCAACCCATATATATTAAGCAAATACATGGTAACCAGAACAACAAAAAATAGTAACCAGAATCCCAACTCAAGGAAACAAAAATAAAATCCAAATGAGAAACTAACAATAACCAAAAATATACTAAAGAAGTAACCAAATATTTATATGATAGTAACCAAAACATGTAAAAATGGTAACCAATACATAAACAACATGTACACCAAAATCAGTTTAGTCAACCATGTATACTAAGCAAATACATGGTAACCATAACAACATAAAAAAATAACCAAAATACCAAATCAAGATAACAAAAATGGTATCCGAATCACAATCTAACAGTAACCAAAACATAATACAGAAGTAACCAAACAGTTATATAATAGTATCTATTTTTTATTGCTTGACGTAGCTACAACGTAAGCATTACATCAAGCCCCCAAAAATTGGTCTTGTGTCAGTATATGATGCAGAAGTAAAATGACAAAATGAAGATGAGACAATCATGATCATTCAAAAGCAGACTATATATGTTAAGAGCCTAAACAATTTGAAAATAATTATCCACTTTAGCAAATATTATGCTGTTAAATGATGTCTATCACAAATAACCCAGTCATGGAGATAAAGAAAAATTCATTCAATAAAAAAATTAACATAAACAGAATGTGGCCAGAAGTACAGACTCATAGTATGACAACATCACTTCAACCATGTACATACCAAAGCAAGAACTCCATCGTCTGAAGAAATAGATTCAGTCCGCTGACGACGAGTGGCTTCAAGAGGAGAGAGAGAAGTATTAAGGGCGGGGAGAGAAGTAGATTCAGTCCGCTGACGACGAGTTCAAGAGGAGAGAGAGAAGTAGTAAGGGCGGAGAGAGAGAAACCGAACGAGAGTTAAGGGCGGAGAGAGAGAGAGAGACCGAACGAGAATGGAATGTTTGAGGAAGATGGAAACTAAATTACCATGTCAACCTATTAATAGTAATCCCTTAATTTAAGGACTCCTAATTGTATTAGTATTGTAAATAAATATGATGCAATGTCGTATTTTTGTAATTATTTTATGGATGTATAATTATTATAATTATTTTTAAAAATGTACTATAATATGTAATTAACCCTTAATTTAATTTAGTTGATGATCATGTCTTTACTATCTATCTATCTATCTATATTATTCTCTCCCATTATCTCTCATCTCCTATTTTTTAGTATCCCAATTTCCCACACACGCAAGGTTTGCCAAGTAAACTGGTTAAACTAATAACTCACTCCTTTCATTCTATAATAACAGAGGAAAAATTTTATTCCATAATAAAGTGTAGTTTTATTTATTGATGATGATATAAAATGACATAATATTCTTTAATATAATAATATAATTTTAATACCAAGTCACCATCACTAACTGTATTTATTTAAGAATAAATATAGAAAAAAAAATATTTATAATACTTTAATAAATTTTAGAAACAATACTCTTTTTAATCTCCCTTCCACTTCCAGAAAGGAAGGAAGGAATATTTATTATGTACACAAGCAAAATCAATAGTAGTGGAAGAATAAAAACTTTTGTTTGAAACAGAGTATAAAAATGGATTTTGAAGAAATATTGATTGGCCCAAACTTAAATAAGTAATGATAAAGTAGGGGTGGGTTAGTTAAATAATATATCATATTCTCCATAAGCAATCATGAAAGCAGCTGTAATACATAGGATTAGCCCGAGCCTCCATTAACCATTGTTTACCCAAATTAAAATGGAATAGGGAAATCATTTTATTAAGATGTGGACCAAAATAATACTATAAACAATTGTAAAGTATTGAATATTTTAGATTGGGAACCGATGATTTGTTTTTATGTATATTTGTTGCCCTCTTTTATTGCAGTTTCAATTTAAATCATTGGCTACCTCTTAAGGAGTGGTTAATTTTGGTCAATTGACCAATATAGTATCGACACACATGCGTGAGGGTGATCTCTCTGTGCGTGTCAACACTGTATTGGTCGATTGACCAACTTACCATAAAATTAATTTCATGATAACCCGAGCCCTCTGCTAAAAAGTGTGACCACGAAATAGTCAAAAAGTATATGAAAAATGAGTTGTTGATTAGTACAAATTTCTTGGATTCACGATTGTGGTTTGAAAAGTGAACCCTAATTGGTTTGGCCTATTAATTAGCATGATTTATTTGCAATTAATTTTTAACATTAATTCCAAACTCCTTTGAGGAGCATAGTCTTTTATTAGTAGACAAACACTACCTTAAATAAACTCAAACGTTTGGATGTTGGTTCTTTAAGGATTTATGATACTAAATTTCAATACAAATTTGATTTGATATTTTAGAAATTAATTTAAACATTTTTAAATTTAAATTTAATTCAAAATCAGTTAACTTTAGACCATATAAATATTAAAATTAGAAAAGAAAAAATATTACTATCTTCGTTTTAACTTCGTACACATAAATATTATTAAAAGAAGTTAGAAGTGATATAGGAAAGTAAATAATTTATTCTTTTAAAAAATTATAAATTAAAATAAATTTTTTCTCCAAAAAAAAAAATAATTATTATGAAATAGATGTAGTAGGAATGATATGCTCCAGATTTATTTATTTACATGACATAAATTTTGAATACCAAAATATATTTGGTTATGAGAAATCAGAATGGAAGGAGTAGTTGGGTAATGGTGGGACTTTTCTGAGTGCAGCTGACATGCAGATGGAAACCGTGTACGCAGCAGAACTAGAAACTAGAAAGCAGAAAAGAGAAAGCAGAAACTGCTCACGCAGCTGGTAATTAATCCTTTCCTTGTATCAACACAACACCATGCAAACCACTTACACCCCCACATAACAAATTTTATTAGTATTTATTTTCCAAAATAATTTTAAAACTTTATAATTTTGGAAATTAAATACCGTTTTACTCTGATAATATTATTAACCTTTCCTTAACCTAGACTAATGGCCTGTTTGTGAGTTATAATTTGCAGAAAAAGGAAGTGATTAGAAGGAATTTTTTTCTTCTTAGAAATAACAACTTTCTCTTCCCTGACCTGCTAAACAAAACTCTCAAATTAACACAACATAAAGGATAAAATTACTTCCCAAGTTAAACCATTTCACATTCATGGATTAGTTTTACCCAGTGAAATTGGAATTAAGAGGTAATGATTTAAAAGAAAAAGTATAGACAGAAAAAAATTGTATACTACTATTGTATTAATTAATTAATTTAACTAAATCAAAACCACACATTGACTAACACCTTGTTCACTTGCTAATGATAATTCAAAAACCTAATAAAAGAATTTAGAGGGAGAGAGAAACGGAGTTAGAAGCAGGGCTCTGTTCATAATTAATCAGCAGGGATTGGTGTTTGGATGATTAAAAAGGAGGGATTGGAGTCTGGATGATTAAAAAGGTCAGGATGAAGCTTTCCCCTACAAACAGGGCAAACAGAGTTCTTGGAAAGCCAAGTATCTGCGCATTGTAAATGAAATCCGTGATTGCAACCGGGTAACAGCCGAGCCAGTTGGTCTTCGCCGACGTCCTCCAAGCAAACAGCACATTCGTTCCCCATCACCAAATCCTTTCCCGTCATTTTCGGAAGCTTCTCGAGGTCGGAGGCAGAGAGCCCTTTTTCCGCTGTGGGTTTTTCCGGGAGCCGGAACTCGTAGTGGTTGTCGCCAGTGCTGGCAGCGTACCATAAAAGGCATATGTAGACTAAGAACACCAAGCTCAAGCCGGCGCAGGGCAAAAACAGGGCAAGAAAAAGGGACAGAAGCATTTTTCGTCGTAAATGGGTAAATTGTGTAAAGTTTGGAGGCGGTAGAGCCAAAAGGGTTGGAGGAGAGGAGGGGTGGGGTGTAATTGTGTAAAGAATACCATAGCGCACGGGAAGGGTTTGCAACCAAGTTTGCGACTTTATAAACGAGAGAGAAAGAGCTATAAGTGCTGTTTGGCTAGACTTATTTAAAGTCTGAGCTAGCTGGGAGGGAATAAGTGATTTTTGTCGAGGTAGTAGTGGGCTTTTCCTATTTAGGCGTAACGTGTACACAGAGCGGTCCCGCCAGGGGGGCCAGTGGGGACGCGGTTCCCCGTCTTCCCTAGTACTCCCTCGTCCAGACTTTTTAAAGCTGTGCATAAGTATTAAAGAAATAATTATATAATATTAAATATAATATTAAATATTTATATTATTTTATATTAAAAAAAATATATTATTATTTATTGGGTAAAATATGATGAGAGAATCAAATTTATTTAATACTTGAGATAATTTTATAAACTAAACAATTAATACTTATTTGGAATTTTAAAACGTCATTTATTAAAGGACAAAAAAACTTTTCTAAAACGTCTTATATTAAGGGACGGAGGGAATATTTTTCTTTTGGGAACACTATTTTCACATAATTTTTTCTCATAAAAAAATATAATAAGTTCCATATTTATGTGAAAAAAATGCATGTAAAATATTAAAATTATTCGTATAAATATCATTTTCCATTCTTTTTTTCTTCCTTGTATATTGTAGGGATTTTTATTTTGATATGTAATGATATGGCTACTAAAAATTGTCGTTTTAGAAGACAAAATTTATTTCAATTTATTTGTTATTTATAATTTTTTAGGAGAATAAATTATTTATTTTCCTATATCACCCCTCCTACCTTCTCTCATTGTCTCAATAAATTCTCTCCCTTGTATTAATAGTTTTCAACTTCCCATAAATGGGTAGTGATGAAATTTCAAACAAAATTTAATTGTTACTCCAAATGATAGTATTAAATGATTTTCTTAATCTATGTTTAAAAATCTTAAACGGTAATTTTTTAAGAACGGAAGTAATATTAAATCTTAAAAATTAATTTAAGATATTTTTAAACTCAATTAGATTGAGATGACTTGTTAATTAGAAGTATGAAATAATAATAAGTAATATTTTTATTAATAACTATATATATATATATATATATATATATTTTTAGTTTATCTTTTGTCGTTATTTACTTACAGTAGCAATTGGCCTGAGTCGTGAGTACGTTGATATGGTATGGAACTCCCTCTAGGCTCTAGTACGAGTAGTAGAATACAATTTCAGTCCAAAATTTTGCAAAACCGGAACGCAAAACGCATCTGATATCTGCGTTTTAAAGCTTAGTTGTAAACCAAATAGTGCGTGGACTGAGTGTGTGTGTATTCCTAATCCTAATCCTAATCCTAATCCTAATCCTAATCCTAATCATGGACGGAGGGAGCTGCGCTCTGTGGGCTGTATGTATGTATTTGCTGCTTGTGGGCCCATGCGCAAAATTATAGTTCACATGACCTAATTAAATTAAATACACAATTAGGGTTCCACGACCTCATTAAATGTGCAAGTTAGGGTTCGCATAACCTAATGGAATGAAGATGAAAAAGTCAGAAATAAATGTGCTAGACCGGGAGAAGCCTCCACGTGTCCCGAGGCGGAAGGCTCGTGGAGGCGGCTCATTTTGGGAATTGATTGAGGGATTGGATTGGTGGCTAGAAGGACAGGGCAATATGGGCATTACTCTAAGGACTAAAGGGTATTTCTGAAATTTCCCTGAAGGCATGTGCCTTGCACATGACTACTTTCCAGAATACCCTATAAATACCCCTTCCATTCCATTTGGAAAGGGGACTGCTCTCCGGACACAAGACTCGGACTCTTTTAGTAGCTTAAGGCTCGGATATTCCACCTAAAAAGCACTAACAAGATTCGAACACTCTCTCAACTCGAAGAACCGAAGAAGGCTCTTGGAATCCCAATAACCCTAACACGGTTTCCGGATTCTAGGGGTTCTGCCACGCGTCGTTGGAGTAGTCGCCCACCTGTCGTTCTCCCCTCTACAATCAACCAATCAATTCCGTATTCTTCGTGGATTTCTCTCCTCCTCAGCCAACACGAAACCCTAAGCGAGCAAGGCGCGATTTCCTTGCCCACATTTATTTGGCGACTCTGCTGGGGAGGTGTAGAATTCGTGAAGGGTATGCCCACAACTCGAAGTGGGAGAATTACAGGAAGAGCTGCTTCACCAACAGATAGCATTACCTCGCCGGATCCAGTTCCAAGACAAGTATCTCAAGCATTCCAAGGCGCAAACCTGGATTTTGACCAACCACTTGTTGAAGACGTTTCAGAAGAGAGTTCGACATCACCACATATGACTAATCAACAACAAACCAACGCAGGAAGGCAAGGCGAGGATGCAGGTGGAGACCAGACGAATGCTGTGCAACTGGAAATGCTCAAGGCATTGAAGGAAGCACGAGAAGGACAAGGGATGATGATGGCCATGATGCTGGAAATGCAAAGGAAGCAAGAGGAGATGGGGAACTTCCGCCAGCAGTTGATGCAGATTCCTACGTTTAAGGTCATGTTCCCAGGAAGCTCGCAGGGGGACAGGTAGGAGTGGAAGACAACAACAATGGCAGCAACAACAAAGAGAACCAGATTGTATCGCCCTTGACGGAAAGTCAATCGGTTCCAATAATCAACTTGGAGGCCCAACACAGCGGTGACGTGCCACAATATAGGTTGGAAGCAAGCCAACCTCAGACAAACATCATCCCAATTGCTCTCCCATCAATTTCACAGGTGCAAATGCCAACCATTCCAGGCGATGTCCAACGAGTGAGCCAGCAACTTCCACCAGTGCCGACTTTGCATGACGCAAGTGTGCACCAACCAATCTCTCTACCATATACACCGCCGATACCACAGTATATCTCAACACCCCAGAGAGTTCACACCACGAGCCAGTATGTGACGAAGGATGATATGATCGATGTAATCAATCAACTTCGTAGGCAGACATCTCGACCCTCGGAGTTGGACTTTACTCCGCCTTACCCAGCACACATTCGGAGGCAACCTTACCCGGTAGGATATATCGAGCATCCCCCGCAATTTCCAAAATACAACGGGGAGAAAGGAAATGCCAGGGAACATATTGCCAGGTTTGTAGAGTCGATGTCTCCGTGGCTGGGATATGATGAAGTGAACAACCACAACTTGTTGATGCGGGAATTCAACAAAACTTTGACAGATAGTGCCTTTAGTTGGTACTACAATTTGGAGAAGGGGTCAGTCCATGATTGGGATGACCTCAAATTACAATTTTTTAAGAAATTTTTCTATGTGCAGAAACAGGTAACCATTGTAGAACTCATGCGGTTCAAGCAGAAGCCAAATGAGGAGCTATCAGATTACGTTGACAGGTTCAGGGCCCAGGCACAGAAGTGTGCAGAGCCGATTGAAGAAAAGAACCTGGTCAGCATTTGCAACAATGGTGCCTTAGATTCCTTCAAGCCCCACCTCATTACCAAGGCTTGTGATTCCTTCGCGACCCTCTCAGCTTTCGCACAAGACTTGGGAGGAATCATGACACTGCCCACTAGCCATGCGACGGTTACATGGAGGGGCAAGAGAACAGCAACTGTGGCTTTGGCTGACTCTCAGTCAAAACCACAAGGGGGCAAGAGGGAGAAGCATGAGAAAAATTTTGAGCGAAGCAAAGGAAGGCCTGGAGATAAATATGCAAGAAAGTCGGTCCCGGAGGCTATCACATGCAGTGAGAAAGCATTCAGAGGCCTATACGAGCAATGGATTGAACATGGGGTGGTGAAACCCCCAAGGCCTAGATTTGCAGTGACGGAGGAGATGAAGAGAAGGCCAGACTTCTGTGTTTTCCACCAATACGCGGGACACTCAACTATGGATTGTTATAGCCTGCGTAGGATATTCCACGAGAAGTTGGCAAATGGGGAGATTGAACTGGGAAAGGAAAGCAGTGTTCATGACAAGCCACTGCCAAATCACAAGGGAAAAGAAACATGCAACACTGTTATCCATAACATAATCCCAGAAGTGGAGATGATGGTGGAAGAAAAGGAGGAGTGTGACCCAGGCCTGCAAGTGACAGCATTGATGAATGGGGCCAAATTCAGAAATTTTTTCGATCAGATAGGGTTGGCCAAGGAAGCAAGGATTGAGGCAACCAGGGCAATAATTAAGGCCGCCGAGACACAGGAGACTTGCATGGCCATAAGCAAAGGATTTGTGAAAACAATGGAGGAGGAAGCAAATAAGATATCTTTCTCTAAAGCTGATAGAGAGATAAGATACCCGCACAACAGACCACTGTATGTGACAGCGATAATCAATGGCATCGAAGTGCGAAGGGCATTCATTGACAATGGAGCATCTGTAAATATTATGCCCTACACCATGTTCAAACGGTTAGGCCTGTCAGAGAAGAAGATAGTGAAGGAACAAACAAACATTACAGGATTCGCTAACCAAAGCACGAGAACCCTGGGACATATCAAGGTAGACATGCAAGTTGGAAAAATCCGAGGGCCTGTAATGTTCCATGTTGCAGAGGTAGATGCAGCATACCATATCTTGCTGGGAAGGGCTTGGCAAAATGACTATGGGGTGGTACCCTCAGTCTTTCATCAGTGCCTGAAAGCTATCTGGAAAGGGAAAGAAGTGAAGGTACCAGCAACTCGGAATCCCTTTGGACCAGAGGAGGCACACATCACCGAAGCAACTTTCTTCGATGATGTCGCTGAAGAGGGAGAGAACCAGATCGCGAGGCCTGATTCCTTAAGACTAGCAAGCTGGAAGGAAGTGCAGGAAGATAAGTTTGTACCTGCAGAAAAAGTAAAGAAGAAGACCTCGGAACATGGAGAATGTTCCAAAGATATGAAGCCAGTCGTAGTGGACTTGGAGAAGGAAGGAAGAGAAGAGAAGAAAAGGCCAGCAAATCCTGAAGATGCCAGAAATATAATAAATGCCAAGCGGATAGCACAGTCCGAGGATGGCCAAAAGACAAAATGGGAGAGGGTTGTAAAACCCGACGGAAAGGTAGTGTTTCGATTATGACGGTGCAAGGGGGAAGAGCCCAAAGAAGCGTTCAAACCCAACAGCTCAGGAGGTGTCCCCCACTCCAGCAATAACGAAGGAGAAGAAGTTGTACAACAGAAGGTAGAACCAGCTCCAGAATGCTTTGAAGATAGGCCAAAACCTCAACAAAATGAATTAGAAGAAGTTGATTTGGCAACAGATGGAGGAACGCCGAGACCAACTTATGTCAACAAGGAGCTTGAGGCTAACCAGAAAGAGGAGCTCATACAACTACTGCGAGAGTATAAGGACGTCTTTGCTTGGAATTACGACGAGATGCCCGGAATTGACAAAGATCTTGTGGAGCACAATCTAAACATAAGTCCGGGAATGAAGCCAGTGAAGCAAGCACCTCGCAACTATGCACCCGAGGTCGAAACCCAAATAAAGGAAGAAATCAAAAAGTTACTGGAAGTAGGGTTCATCAAGCCAATCCAACATCCAACATGGCTTTCCAGCATCGTACCGGTAAAGAAATCAAATGGACAGCTACGAATATGCGTCGATTTCAGAGACTTGAACAAGGCATGCCCGAAGGATATGTACCCATTACCCAACATAGACACCTTGGTAGATGCAACGGCTAATCATGAGATGATGTCTTTCATGGATGGGTTTGTGGGCTATAATCAGATAAAGATGTCCATGGAAGATGCAGAGTTGACAGCCTTTCGTACCCCGTTTGGGAATTTTTACTATGTAGTAATGCCATTCGGATTGAAGAATGCGGGGGCAACTTATCAGAGGGCAATGCATGCTATATTTCATGACATGATTCATGATATAGTGGAGGACTATGTGGACGATGTGGTAGTGAAATCCAAGAAGGCAACAACTCATGTGGAGGACCTGAGGAAAGTGTTTGAGCGATGCCGAAGGTATAAGTTGAGGATGAATCCGAAAAAGTGCGCCTTTGGAATGACGGCTGGAAAATTCTTGGGCTTCTTGGTGCACAACAGAGGTTTAGAAGTGGACCCAGGCAAGGCAAAAGCAGTTACAGAGATGCCCCCACCAAAGACGCAAAAGCAGTTGAAGAGCTTTCTAGGGAAGGTCTCGTACATGAGAAGATTCATGCCAGCATTAGCCGAAGTCACAGAACCTTTCGGCAAATTACTAAAAGGAAAGGCACAATGGGACTGGGGGCAAGACCAACAACAGGCCTTTGAGAAAGTAAAAAGAATTTTATCTTCGGCACAAACGATGGTAGTGCCACAAAGAGGAATGCCGTTGCAGTTGTATATCACATCTACCAAGAAGTCTATAGGAGGATTGATCACGCAAGAGGTGGATGGAGAAGAGAAACCTGTATATTACATTAGCCGGATAATCAGAGGACCGGAAACCAGGTATTCACAAGTAGAGAGGCATTGCCTAGCGTTGGTGTTCATTGCGCAGAAAATGCGACATTATTTTCTAGCGCACGAAGTAATGATTGCAACAAAAACTGATCCGATCAGATACCTATTAACTAGGCCAGCATTAGTAGGAAGACCTGCTAGATGGATGATGATTCTTTCAGAATATGACATCAAGTGTGTAACACCAAAGGCAATCCGATGTCAAGCCTTGGCAGACCTGCTAGCTCAATTTCCAAACGGAGAATATGAGCCCCCTTCTGAGGATCTTCCGGGTGGAGAAGTGGAATCAATCGACTTGATGGATGAAGATCCAGAATGGTGGAGTTTGGCTTTTGATGGATCATCTGCAGAAGGTAAAGGCGGAGCAGGAGTGGTGTTGACCACCAAAGAAGGAAATGAAATATCCTTGTCGTACAAATTGGACTTCCCTTGCACAAATAATGAAGCAGAATACGAGGCGTTCATACTAGGATTATTAGCGGCTCAAGAATTGGGAGCCAAATATCTTAAAGTAAAAGGAGATTCAAACCTTATAGTGCAGCAGATAAAAGGTCAATTCGGAGTGAAAGAACCCATCTTGGCGCCGTATCGAACTGTAGCACAAAAGGTGATGGAAGCTTACAAGAAGGTGGTGATTGAATATGTGCCAAGAGGACAGAATAAACAACCGGATGCACTAGCAACAGTAGCATCTCGAGTCTATATTCAAGGAGAAGACTTGAATGTGAAGGTAATGAAGAGAACCCTCCCAACCACGGTGCTAAACTTGTTCCCCAAAGACATGATAGACGATTGGAGATATGACATCTCCCATCAATTGCAAACTAAGGAAGGAACAATACCAATTGTAGAGCTACAAAAGTACAGCATCATCAAAGGTATCTTGTATCACAAAGAAGCAGATGGTGTATTGACACGATGCTTGGGGAAACAAGAAGCAAGTAAAGTCTTGCATCAGGTGCATGAAGAGAATTGTGGGTTTGCAGACATAGGTCTGTATCGTAGGTTGCAACGCCAAGGGTATTATTGGCCTGAAATGAAGAAGGCAGCAGATGCCCTACAACGGCACTGTGTTTCATGCCAAGAATACCCTGGGGAGGATGAATGTGCTTTCATTGATGATATAGTGGATTGGCGAATTCCTTATGTGAACTTCTTACAAAACGAGATTCTTCCAACCGAAAAGAAGGATGCAATTATAATAAAGAGGAAGTCGCAACGATTCTTCTTACAAAATGGAGAATTGTTCAGAAGAGGTTTCAATGGCAAGCCCCTACGGTGTCTAGAACTAGGCGAAGCCAGAGATTTGGTCTATCAAATGCACAAGGATGAACATCAAGGGGGAGCCAAGTTGTACAAACAACTTATCGATCATGGTTACTATTGGCCAAAGATGGAAGGAGATTGTCTAGAATTTGTCAAAAAGTGTCATATTTGTCAAATACATGGAAACCTGATACATGCTCCCGCCGTGGATTTGCGCACCTTAGCAACACCATGGCCCTTTCATACATGGGGAATGGATCTTATAGGTCCTGTACACCCTAATTCTAAGGGCAACATATGGATTTTAACTGCCACCGAGATGTACACAAAGTGGGTGGAAGCCATACCCTTGAAGAAGGCCACGGGACCAGCAGTGGCAAACTTTATCAAGGAGCACATCATTTGCCGTTTCGGGATCCCGAAGATCATTTTGTCCGACAATGGAACCCCCTTCATCAATAGAGACATCAAAAGTCTGATGGAAAGATACAGGGTGAAGCATTATAAATCATCACCCTACTACCCGAAAAGCAACGGACAAGCAGAAGCGACAAACAAAACCTTGATAAAAATCTTATCAAAAACCTTAGACGATCATCCGAAGAAATGGGCAGAACAACTACCAATAGCATTATGGGCATATCGAACTTCAAAAAGAAAGCCTACAGGCGAAACCCCATACGCTTTGGTTTATGGTGAAGAAGCTATCTTGCCCACCGAAATAGAAATACCTTCGGCTCGAATGAGACTTCGAAGCTTAGTCGAGGAAGAAAGCCGACCAGCCGCCCTAGAGGCCTTAGCTGACTTCCGAGACAAGGCTAAAGAAAAGCTTGAACGGTACCACGAAAGACTGCGACGACAATACAACACCGCGGTGGTACCACGACAAATTCTGGTGGGAGACCTGGTCCTCAAAACGGCAACTCAAGTTATGAGGGGGACCCCAACCACCAAATTTTACCCCAAATGGGAAGGCCCGTATAGGGTACGAGAGATCTCCGAAAGCGGATATTGCAAGATATCTCGTGTGGGATCAGATGCTGTCTCAGGCCCATTAAACTTGAAATGGGTAAAGAAATATTACACATGAGAAGAGCATCACAAAAGTTATACTTTCAACTTCAAAAGTAATCGAGGAACCTGACTTACAGCCCTCGAAAGTTACACTTTCAACTTCAAAAGTGATCGAGGAACCTGACTAACAGCCCTCGCAAGTTACACTTTCAACTTCAAAAGTGACTGAGGCACCTGAGTATAAGCCCTCAAACCCAAAAGTTACGCTTTATCTTTAAAAGTGAAGAATGTTATGCTTTATTCGATAAAAGCAAGAAAGTTATACTTTATCTCTAAAAAGTGGCAAACGTTTTGCTTTCTTCGATAAAAGCAAGATTTATTATATGAAACGTTATGCTTTCCGTCAAAAGCAATTTTTTAGCAATAAATTGACAAACTTTCACATATACGCGAATGTTTAATTTAAAAAAAAAAAAAAAGAGTATGAATTCAAGTGTTGGTTTGTGAGAAATATATGTATCTTTGACAAAATTCATGTTTTCTTATAACATCTATTGTTGTCTTGGAATATTAATTTGAATAACTTGAGATTCAATAATAAAAAATTGAGTTTTAAGGAATCATTCAAATTAAAGGCAATCAACGAAGTTAAAGAAACCACGTTCTGATAAATGAAATATGTGTGAATGAGTTTCTGAAACAGGAAATTGAAAAAATAAACTACTACAATAAGTTATGATCTAAAGGCCACGACATATCAAAATGAAGAGGAGGCACAACTAAAGCTTCCAAGTCAGCAACGGCAGCATCTCGAATCTTAAGATTTGCAGCTTTCAGCTCCCTAACCTGTTGGGTAGTCGCCTCTAAGTCCCGGCACTGACGCTCTACCTCCTGAAGTTTTGCCTCTAAGTCCCGGCACTGACGCTCTACCTCCTGAAGTTTTGCTTGTAAGTCCCGACGCTGGCCTCTTAAATTTTGAGACTGGCTCTTCAATCTGTTTGCGGCATCACCAAGCTCAGAAAGCTGCACTGAAAAGGATTCATCTTCACATTTACGTACAGCAACCTCCGAACGTAGTGAAACAAGGTTAAAACTCGACTTGAGAAGATCCAACCTATCACGAAAAGGAGACATATCAACACCTACGGCTGCAAGGTCATCTACATCATCGCTAAACTTCTTCAAGTCCTCAACTCGCAAGGAATATAAAGAAAGAGTATGCAATCCAAGAATAAGGCCTGCGAGCTGATCTAGAAAGAGGGTTTGGGTGGAAGTTGTCTTAATAATCAGCCGGTCAAGAATCTGCGGGAACCGAGCTAGGAGACGCTCCAGACTTTCCTGACTAGAAGACGATATCTGGAAACCCCTCCAAGAAATAAGATCCCCACTTGGATTGAAGGAAGCTCTAGCAGGAGCTACTTTAGAGGCCACCATAGAATTTGTCGAGACCAGGGATGGAGGAGCAGAAAGATGTTGTACAGCTAAGGATTCCTCGAAGCCTTGGTCACCTGGAGGATAACCAAGGTCACTATCCGAATGGAGAACAGCAAATAACGCGAGTGCCTCAACGGGCAAAGGCAAATCTTTCATTCTCTCGTTCTGAAAACAAGATGTCAAAGCACAATACATTAAAAAAAAAAAAAGAGCAAATGAAATTCATCTTCAAGACAAATCACTCATGGATTAAAGAAGGATACTCACAATATAGTCAATGGAAAAGGAGTCGGGAGATGCCACAGAAAGGGGAATGTCATTCATCCCATCCAAAGTACTATTAACAATGCCCTCCCGAGCAATCACCACCTCGGTAGAATCCTTCTGGGGAGGATGAACATCACCAATAGTTTCAGAATGATTCTCCCTCGGGGAAGTAAGAGTCTCATCAACATCTTCAGACTCATCATGGGGAGGATGAATAGGAAGGTTTAAAGAAATTGCTGTATCACCCACAGCAGGACTCGAGCTTACATCAGACAAAGTATCCTTAGCATCCAGACTAACACAATCGTCGCGAGGAGTAGATGACTCAATATCAACAAGGATCGGTTGGACGGGGTCACGATTAGTGGAAGCCGCCGCGGAAGCCGCCGCGAAAGCCGCCGAGGAAGCCTCATTTGAAGTACTATACATTAACCCAAGAGGAACATCATCATCATCATCATCATCTTCATCAACCACGGTAACCTAAAATAAAAAAATAATAATAATAATAATAATAAAGGAAATAATTACTCAATGATATGTGAAAGCAGTAATACAAGGGATGAAAGAAAATTGAGAATAGTACGACAAATTACCAAATTTCTACGACGCTTCTTAATCGGATCCTCGGCTGCCGGGATACTAGGATCAACATTATCGAGAGGGCGTTTTGCTAATGGCTTTATGATAAGCCTGATAGGAGGACGACTGACTGGAACCACGGCAGAAGCAATAGGAGGAGCTATCTCAGAATCAGTAGTAGTAGCTGCTCTCGTTTTAGAACGAGTAACTCTCATCTCCTCGGCATCAGAGGATCCCGGGGGAGGAGCTAGAGAGGACACCCGAAATGGAGCCCGTGGTGGAAGACTCCTGGAAGTAGTGGGAACCTGTGATGGAATGATCTGCTTAGGGGGAGACGACTTAGGCATCAAAATGTCACGCTCAGCCAAGCGGCTACTGGCTGGCCAAAGTGCTGAGCGAACATTGGGCTTGGGAGAGCATAGCAGCCGGCCCCATTGAAGACGTTGTGAAATAGAGACCGGCAATGAACAAATCAAGGTATCATCCTCCCATCTTTTAAGGTTGACTTGCCAGTAATTACGTTCTCCAGCGGTATATCGCCCGCTTCGGGAGTCATCTGGTATGACAAAAGGAAGGGGTCTATGGGGATCACTTGATGGCCTCGGAAATGCCCATGTAAAAGAGGAGGAAGTAGAGACGAAATTGAGAAGAACATCCTCATAATTCCCCCGGCAGGTGTGACCGAAAGGGCGTTCCTGGTCGTATCCGAATTGTCTCATGACCCTGTGAGGAGAATATAGTACAGTACCAAAACTATTATTCTCAAGGAAATATGGAAGCTCTGTGGACCGAAGGAAAACGAACCAAGACAGTGCGGAGCCACTCAAACTATTTCTGCTGAGGTTGGAGAAGGTACGAAATTTATGCTTGTAGAAGTGAGGTAGATGACCGCAACCCCCTGAAACGACGGTATAAGGACGAGCAGTGAAGCATGAATAATCATCAAGGAAATGTCGCAAATCCGTACTGTCAGGACTAGAACGGTGATCAATCCAGCGTAGCATGCGAGGAATGATGTTGCGTGGTGGGAGAGAATGAGATTTTTTCTTTCTTGTAGAAAGATGTTCAAGATCGGAATAGCCCGGAAAGCGCTCGAAAAGAAAGATCTGAAGGAAGGAGCATGGAATGAAGCAACTGACATCATACCTGAGTAAATAAAAAACAAATATATATATATATATATTATAGAAAAGGTTGAAGGAAAAGAAAGGCAGTTTGAATGACAATTAAATATAAAATATGAAAGTGATTACCTCCCAACAGATTCTTTCATGGCAAGGGTTGTTTCGTCTAGGCGACGATATAAGGTCCCTAGGAAGAGAGGAGCAAGGGGAATCTCCGAGCCTCGGGATAACAATGCCGCCAAACTAAACATACGGGCAGAAGGACCGTCTATGGGAGACCCAGGGAAGATGAAACGGGACAACCACATAACTAGATAAGCTGCCAGAGGAAAGGGGCAAGTCTCTTCACGGAAGGCAAGAACAGACTTATCGTAAACTGAGCTGTTCCACTGGTTGGTCTTGTAATCACGGAAGAAATAGCGCACCCAGGATAACCAAGAATTCTTTTGCCGACCTGAACTCTCGAAATCCGGAAGGAGCGTATCACCCTTGAAGCGGGAAGTGAAGTGGGAAGATTGCCTGAAGGCTTCCATCAAGTAGGCAACGCATTCGTTATCTCTAGTGGACATGTTAGAAGGGCCGCAGGAGTTCGAAGCAACAATGGGAAGGCTACAAGACGAGATTCAAAAAAAAAAATAAAAAAAATAAAATAAAAATAAATATATATATATATATAAAAAAAATGAGAATGAATGAAAGGAATAAAAGAAGAAAACTTACTGGTAGAGGGCATAAACATCCTCTAGAGTAGGGGTGAATTCCCCCCAGGCAGTGATGAATGTGCAAGTAGAGGAACACCATCGTGAGATCAACACAGTAAGTGCGTTATGATCCTGGTAAATTCGTAGGTCTCTACACAGTTGAACACAACGAAAGATACTCGCATTCTTCAGTATTTCCACATATTCAGCGTTGTCAAGGATCTCGTCGGTCCAATCTTGCCATCCTTGAATGCGAGCAAATGAATCTGACAGGAAGCGAAGGGGACTGAATGGGTACTCTTGCTTCTCTATGCATAGGCGGGGAATACAATCGGCATGAGGAAAGTCATCCCAACCTCCAGAAGCTGGGGCATACAGAAACAAGCCTTCTTTTTCTGGGGGTGGAAAACTCGTACGGTCATAGTCTCTAACTCTATCCCAAAAGACGTCAGAAGGACCAAAGAAGGGGGCTCTCCCCCAATCAGTGATGAATGGGGATTCATTGGGAGTTCTTAGTTCTGCAGAGCATTCGGGAGAGAAGGCCTACAAGCAAGGGGAAGTTCATTATAACAATTGTAAGGAAAGCATATCAAGAATGTCAAGTAAACTATATGAACACGAAGTACTCACCATAGCAATAAGGAGCGAACGTCCAATAGTTGAGCTTCAAAACACCTGAAAACAAGAAGAAACAATGTCAGAAAGATTGAAGGAGTACATTTATGCAAGAAAAAATTCCCGAAAATTTTCAAAAAAACTTCGGACAGCCAAAATCCATCCTTCGGAGCCTTTTTTGGACTTAAAACAGCATAGGTCATGGCAACGCGATGAGTTTTGAAGGGCTCGTCGATACGGTCGTTTTGATATATTATAGGCCCCAAAACTCCAAATGACGCTTCTAATAGTAGAGGCTCGTCGTCCCGAACTTCATTTTTTCGTCCAAAAACGTGAATTTCTGCCTAGAGTTCACCCCCTAGGGTTCGGCCCCCCTAGGGTTCGGCCCCCTAGGGTTCAGCCTCCCTAGGGTTCGCCCCCTAGAGGTGCGGTCATCTGGAGTGGTTTCGTAGCATGCAAGCATATCAATTTTTCTCTTTTCGCGTTTTCGTCAAGGAAAAATGTAAAGCCACACTTCATTATCCGAGGAAAAAACCAAGATGTACTCAAGGTATTAGGGCTCGGAAGTTCAAAAAAAAAAAAAAAAAAAAAAAAAAAAAAAGGCTCAGCCCTAGGGTTCGGCGCCCTATAGGGCTCGGCTCCTATAGGGTTCAGCCACCACCTAGGGGCTGCTCCTTCAAAAAAAAAAAAAAAAAAAAAAAAAAAAAAAAAAGGCTCAGCCCTAGGGTTCGGCGCCCTATAGGGTTCGGCTCCTATAGGGTTCGGCCACTACCTAGGGGCTGCTCCTTCAAAAAAAAAAAAAAAAAAAAAAAAAAAGGCTCAGCCCTAGGGTTCGGCGCCCTATAGGGTTCGGCCACCACCTAGGGGCTGCCCCTTCAAAAAAAAAAAAAAAAAAAAAAAAAGGCTCAGCCCTAGGGTTCGGCGCCCTATAGGGTTCGGCTCCTATAGGGTTCGGCCACCACCTAGGGGCTGCTCCTTCAAAAAAAAAAAAAAAAAAAAAAAAAAAAAAAAAAAAAAAAGGGTTCGGCGCCCTAAGCTTCGGCGCCCTATAAGGTTCCGCCTCCACCTAGGGGGGTTGTCTCCTTCAAAAAAAAAATGATGAAAAAAGAAGAACAGAGGCTAAGGTTCGGCCCTATTGGGCTCGAACAGATATGGATTATTCCCTCATACCTTTGAGATCCTGTTGCTCTATCGAATCAACTGCTTGGGATGAATGACTGATCTTTCACCTAATCAGAAGCAAGACATGCGGCGAGGGATTATGAATAGAGACTTCTTACTTCTCCAAAATAAAGATAAGCAAAAAGTTTATATTTTTTCGAAAAGAATAAGATTAAAGCTTGATTTTATTCCCAAGAGAAGAATAAGATTAAAGCTTGATTTTATTCAAAAGAGAAGAGATGATTTTCGAAAATGGCTCATATATATATATATATATATATATATATATATATATATATATATCAAATAAATAAAGATTTGGGGTTTAAAATAAAGAAAGATTGGATTTTATTTCCAAAATCCAAAATATTTGATTTCATTTTCAAAATAAAGAAAGATTTGATTTTATTTCCAAAATAAAATCCAGTCTTTGATTTCCAAAATAAAATTGAGATTTAATTTTATTTGGTTTGATAAAAAAAGAAAGATTTTGTATACCCAAAATAATAAAAATTTCTTTTATTTATTGAATGCTATTTGATTATTTTTCTTGTTTTCAATTTCCAGAAAAAATAAATAAATAAACAAATCCAAGGGTTTGGCTCACGAGTATTTTTCCTTTTACTAGGACCATGGTCTTCAAGACCCGTGAAGTGAAGTCACGCAGAATCGTCTAAAAGCTGAAAGTGTTCTTGCGCGATCATCTATTTGGAAATGCGACTCTCACGCAGGGGGCAAATGTGGGCCCATGTGCAAAATTATGGTTCACATAACCTAATTAAATTAAATGCACAATTAGGGTTCCACGACCTCATTAAATGTGCAAGTTAGGGTTCGCATAACCTAATGGAATGAAGATGAAAAAGTCAGAAATAAATGTGCTAGACCGGGAGAAGCCTCCACGTGTCCCGAGGCGGAAGGCTCGTGGAGGCGGCTCATTTTGGGAATTGATTGAGGGATTAGATTGGTGGCTAGAAGGACAGGGCAATATGGGCATTACTCTAAGGACTAAAGGGTATTTCTGAAATTTCCCTGAAGGCATGTGCCTTGCACATGACTACTTTCCAGAATACCCTATAAATACCCCTTCCATTCCATTTGGAAAGGGGACTGCTCTCCGGACACAAGACTCGGACTCTTTTAGTAGCTTAAGGCTCGGATATTCCACCTAAAAAGCACTAACAAGATTCGAACACTCTCTCAACTCGAAGAACCGAAGAAGGCTCTTGGAATCCCAATAACCCTAACACGGTTTCCGGATTCTAGGGGTTCTGCCACGCGTCGTTGGAGTAGTCGCCCACCTGTCGTTCTCCCCTCTACAATCAACCAATCAATTCCGTATTCTTCGTGGATTTCTCTCCTCCTCAGCCAACACGAAACCCTAAGCGAGCAAGACGCGATTTCCTTGCCCACACTGCTTTTCCAACAAAATCTACACATGACATGAATCAATGGGATTAGAGCTAGCAAAACGAATATTATAGTATTTGTTGAGAATAGCTGGATTTTGACTTGAAAACTGATGTCATGTCATAAAAAACACTTTCCTTATTCTACAAAATTTGCATGCAACTTAAAAAGCATTTTCCACTTATATCAAGAAAATAATACTCCATATAACTATAAAACTGAATGTGTAACCAAAGACTACAACACAATTATGCTCGTTAGCATATATATATATATATAGATGGGGCTGCGAGCAGTATATTTATAAATAAAAGAAAAATAAGTGAGATCATACTTTTTTAATATTATTTTGTTTTTTAAAAAAATATTTTAAAACGACGTAATTTTTATAAAAATATATTTTTTAAGAGAGGTATGCTATTTAAAATATATGCTTTAGATCCGCCCTCATATATATATATATATATATATATATATATATATATATATATATATATATATATATATAGGGAGAAGCTCTTAAGTAATAGAACTCCCTTAAATAATAGAATTGTATCAAAACGACGTAGTTTTAATAAGACGCGGTGGCATTTTTATAAATATATATATATATATATATATATATATATATATATATATATATATATATATATATATATATAAAAGTGGTTCATAGCAAATTTATGACACTGTTGACAAAGCACTAATTGAACTTTTTTTTTTTTAGTAAATTACTAGCACTAGTATGAATCCGCGCGATTTTTTTTCCTTCTCAATTATTCATTCAATCATAAATTCTTCAATAAATGACTACATAACTTACTCCCTCCATCCATTATATAACTTTTTAGAGTTTTACCTAAATATTAAGGAAATAATTATATAACATTAAATATAATATCAAATATTTATATTATTCTTATATTAAAAAAAATTCTTATTTATTGGATAAAAAATAGTGAGGGACCCAAAATTATATTTAATACTTGGGATAATATTAGAAACTAAGCAATTAATGCTTATTTGAAATTCTAAAACGTCATATATTAAGAGACAAAAAAACTTTTCTAAAACGTCTTATATTAAGGGACGAAGGAAGGAGTATGTAATACCGCAGTCTCCACATCGAAAAATAGGAGAAAATTTTGTCTGCATATAAGAAAATAAGCTACCAATAATAGTAACGGTAGTGAGCTAAAATGACCCAAGAAAATACTATTGGACTAGTGGTTTAAGGCCTTATTTTGATCGTAAAATTATATTCTAAAACAATCTTTAAACAAATAATCCATTTTTTCACTCAAACTTTGAAGCACACCTTCTTCTTTGTTGTGCTAGGTTTGATTTAGTAAACACAAGAATTAAGAAATATAACTAATAGTTTGTCTAATTTATTAAATATGATATAAAATAAATATTACCTTTTTAAAATTTATTGAGAAGACAATAGGAGAATTTTTTTTTATTTTGTTGAAGTGTATTCGTTAAAAAAAATTAAAGGAAATAAATGTGTGTAATGTTTGGGTATAATGTAAGACCCCAATTTTTTATAAATAAAGATGAATTTTCCATAAATATCATTTTTGAATATTATGGAGTTAATTTGATATAATGTTATAGTTGTGGGTAATATTTATAAATTTTGCAAAGTAAGCAAGTTGTTATAAAATATTCGTTTGGTCGGAGAATATTCTTTTTGTCGGGGAATATTCGTACGACGGCACAATTATTGGTGGACCCCACAACGGAATTATTGTCGGATTGAGAAAACGACAGAATTATCTTTCTATAAAAATAACGGCTGAGGTGTTACCGTTAAAACCGTTAAAACTGTTGAACTACTCGGTAGTAAAAGTACAGTAATACGCGTGGTTGCATAGTAGCACACGGTATTGATTATTGATGCTTACGTGAGAAGTCACTCAGCTATACTCAATTATTGCTACAGTAATTGCTGCATCATATCTCTTAAATTATTGTCATAGTATCATCTGTATAATATGTTATATTATTGAGACGTTGTGGTAAGTTTGGTTATTTTATGGGGGGCCATATGTCATCATCTAAGAGTCTCTTCGTCAATAGTAATTACCGTCGTCAATAGTAATTACCGTCGTCAATAGTAATTACCGTCGTCAATAGTATTTACCTTGGTCAATAGTAATTACCGTCGTCAATAGTATTTACCTTGGTCAATAGTAATTACCTTCGTCAATAGTATTTACCTTGGTCAATAGTATTTACCTTGGTCAATAGTAATTACCTTCGTCAATAGTATTTACCTTGGTCAATAGTAATTACTTTCGTCAATAGTAGTTGTCCCTTCAATATTACCAAGAGTCATTTGACCCTTCGTTAAGACCAAGAGTCATTTGACCCTTCGTTAAAACCAAGAGCCACCCTCAGTTTTTCTATAAATAGAGGCCTAGGGCTTCATTATTTTTCACGAATTCATTCAAGCTATAGAGAGAGAAAGTATAGAGAGAATAAGAGAGAGAGAGACTAAAAGTATTCTGCTACATCACTTTTCCAATATCCAGTTCTTTTAAGGTAGGGAATATTATTTCTTTTATATTCATGAAGAGAACTTCTGTTATTCCATTTGTTATTATTCTGTTGGAATAACCAGTATACGCGGTCTACCCTATACTTGGTGACATTCTTCTATTATTCTGTTGGAACATCCTGTCTGTGTGTTTTACACCGGACCTGGTTCCGTTTATTATTCTGTTGGAACATCCTGTCTGTGTGTTTTACACCGGACCTGGTTCCGTTTTATTATTATTCTGTTGGAATATCCTGTCTGTGTGTTTTACACCGGACCTGGTTCCATTATTTATTATTCTGTCGGAATATCCTGTCTGTGCGTTTACGCCGGACCTGGTTCCATTATTTATTATTCTATTGGAATAACCTGTCTGTGCGGTCTATCGCATGCATGGTGATTTCTTTTGTTATTCCATTCTTTATTGTACTCAGTTGGTTAAGTTTTGACTTCTATACTCCATGAAATTTGTGGAATATCCTTGATAGTTGCGTTTCATCCAGTATCTTTTCAAGAAAATATTCTTCTAAGCATTCTTGAATTTTACTCCACAATGCAGTATCATGTTGACAATTTGGACGTTGTTAATTCTTGGATAAATTAATTCTTGAACTTGTTTTATTGAATTCTTATATCATTGTCATCATCCTCATGTTTTAATATTCTGTTGAAAGTCATCTGTGGCCTGTAGTGCATAGATGGACTTGGTATGATTATGACCAGGGATTATTCGGTATAATCATGACCGTAATGTTACAAATGATGTGGTAAAAGTCCTCATTGGCCCGTAGTGCATTGATGGACAGTTGTTGGCATGATCATGACCATTAATGAATACACGAATATCCTTGGCCGTAGTGCAGGGGTGATTCGATGATGTGGATTATTTTATTAAGCTGAGTCTCAGCGATTACAGTGTTGAAAAACTTTTTAAATCATAAAAGATAGTAGAGTTTATTTTCTACTTGACTCTTTTAATGGATTGCTTGTTCCGCTACAGTTAAACTTGATGTCTATTATATTTTATCAGTTTAACATTGTTGAAGGCTAATGATAATTTATTCTGCATTATCTTAGTCATAATATTTCTTACTGGGCTAGTTGAGCTCACCCTTTCTTTCACTGTTCTCTTCAGGAAATGAGAACGTAGCTGGGGCAAGTCGGGGAACGGAGTGATGGTCCGAAGATAGTATTAGTTAGTAGTCCTCACTATTCTATGTAATGGTGTGTTAATAAATGTAATGAGGACTCCTTTTGAGTATGAATACTCTCTAGAAGATAATATTTGTATTCAAACTCACAGTTTATGTTTTGTCGTATTGTACACGACAGTTGTATTATTAAGTTGTATTTGTATTCTGTACTATGTATCTGACGACCCAAGATGGGTGATGTATACCTAATTTTGGGGGCGTCACAGTTGGTATCAGAGCTTAGGGATATGATCCCTGGCTAAGATGTGAGAATAGAACTAGGAGGGGAGAGACGGGGAATTCCTTCGCTAGTATGACATACCTAAGTTTATTTGCATGGTATTTAATTGGTCGGTCATAATATAAGGATAATATATGACATATCAATTAATTTTTATTTTGTGGCAGTATCTGAAAATGGCATCTGAGAACGTTGAGAATAGCAATGGAGCACAGACGACTGTTGATTCACCACATATCAATAATCAGGATAATGTGCATCAGGAAGGTGTCAATCCTCATGCAAACAACAACACTGACCAAATGATGAATGATCAAATGTTCAGAGGCTTTATGCAATTCATGCAACAACAGGTGAAAGCGGCTCCTGTCCACAACGTAGGTGGAAATACTGGAAACTCTCTGGCGGTCACCGCTAAACAGTTTAAGGAGCTGGGACCACCGGAGTTTAAGGGAGAACCAAAACCACTTGTAGCTGAAACATGGATAAAGCAGATCACCAAGATATTTGATGTCTTGGGTTGCTCCGAGGAGCAAAAGGTTCCCTTTGCCGCCTTTATGTTGCGAGGAGAGGCAGATTACTGGTGGGAATCGATAAAGCGTACTCAACCTGCCGCACTGAAGATGTCTTGGGAGAAGTTTCAAGATCTGTTTAACGACAAATACTTTCCCGAGAGTATTCGTCACATGAAGGAGGTGGAGTTCATCAAATTGGAGCAGAATAATATGACCGTGTCGCAGTACGAGGCAAAATTTGCGGAGTTATCCCGGTTTGCGTCCCACCTGGTGGATAATGAAGAAAGAATGACGCGGATGTTTTTAAGAGGTTTGAAGCCGGAGATACGTCAACATCTTGTTTCTCATAAACTGTGTTTGTATTCAGATGTTGTAAATAGGGCTCAGTTGGTGGAGCGCGATAACGAGACAACGCAACCAAAAGAGAGCAGCCGGCAAAATGATAATACCAGTGAGAGCAGTCATCGAAGCGGTGACAACAAGCGTGGAGGGAATCAACAGGCCAGAAATGGTAACCACTTCGGTGGTAATCAGGGCCAAAACAATAAGAATGGACATTTCAAGAAGAGGAGATTCAACAATGATGGAAAGACGTCAGCACCAGCACCTGTCGTTAAGGAAGGAGAACGACCACCTATCATATGTTTCAAATGCGGAGGGGAGGGGCACATCAGTCCAAACTGCGCGATGCCGTCCAAAGCATGTTATAATTGTGGAAGAGAAGGTCATTTAGCCCGATTTTGTCGTTTACCGAAGACAAATTCAGCTAGGATGGAGGCACCAAAAGCCGTCCCAGAAAAGTCAAAACCGGTTGTGCAAGGGAGAGCGTTTGTTGTGAACTCCCAGAGAGCAAGGAACCCGAATGAGGTCATCACGGGTAAGCTTATTATAAACTCTAAAGAAGTTTATACTTTATTTGATACCGGTTCAACCCATTCTTTTATTTCTCCTACTTGCGCTCATCGATTAAATTTGATTCCGGAGAAATTAGACTTTGACTTATCTGTGGAAACTCCGTTGGGAGAAACCTTCATTACCTCCACTGTTTATAAGTCTTGTTTGGTTCAAGTTGGTACCCACACATTACCTATCGATCTGATTTCATTAAAAATACTTGCATTTGACGTGATTCTAGGGATTGATTGGTTAACTACTCATCATGCAAAAATTGATTGTTTTCGTAAGGTTGTTAGCTTTCATATTCCTAATCGACCTATTATGCGAATTCAAGCAACCAAACCATTAAAATCAATCGCTGTCATCTCAAGCCATAAAGCTATTCGTTTATTGAAAAACGGATGTCAAGCTTTCTTAGCTCATGTCACAGATCTAAACAAAAATACGTCAGTTTTGAATGATATTTCTATTGTTAATAAATTCCCTGACGTATTCCCTGAAGAACTTCCTGGCCTACCCCCAGAGCGTGAAATTGAATTTTGTATCGATCTTGAACCCGGTACAAAACCCATTTCCAAAGCCCCATATCGAATGGCTCCTATTGAACTTCAGGAGTTAAAGATCCAACTGCAGGAATTGTTAGACATTGGCTTTATTCGTCCTAGTACTTCTCCTTGGGGAGCTCCTGTTCTATTCGTGAAGAAGAAAGATGGAAGTATGCGACTTTGTATTGATTATCGGGAGTTGAATCATGTCACCATCAAAAACAGGTACCCATTGCCACGTATTGATGACCTGTTTGACCAGTTGCAAGGAGCACAATTCTTTTCAAAGATCGATCTTCGTTCTGGATATCATCAGCTGAAGGTTAGAACTGAGGATATTCCAAAGACGGCTTTTAGAACTCGGTACGGGCATTATGAATTCCTAGTCATGTCCTTTGGATTGACTAATGCTCCTGCTGCCTTCATGGATATGATGAACCGGGTATTCAAGGAATATTTGGATCACTTTGTGGTCGTCTTTATTGATGACATCCTTATTTATTCCAAAAGCCGTGAAGATCATGAGCAACACTTGAGGCTGGTACTCCAAAAGCTTCGTGAATACAAGCTTTATGCCAAGTTGAAGAAATGCGAGTTCTGGCTGGAGGAGGTAGCATTCCTTGGGCACGTAGTATCAAGTCGTGGAATATCGGTTGACCCGGCAAAGATTGAAGCTATTCAAAGCTGGGAGCAACCTAAATCAGTGACCGAGGTACGTAGCTTTCTTGGTTTAGCTGGTTATTATCGGAGATTCGTGGAAGGATTTTCTCGAATCGCTACTCCATTAACTCAGCTGACTCGGAAAGATACAAAGTTTGGTTGGAGCGAAGAATGTGAGCAGAGTTTTCAAGAACTCAAGAGGAGACTCATTTCAGCACCTGTTCTAACAATACCATCTGGCTCGGAGGGATTTGTCATCTACAGTGATGCTTCGAGCAAAGGGTTGGGATGTGTTCTCATGCAACATGGAAAAGTCATAGCCTATGCATCAAGACAACTCAAGGAATATGAGAGGAATTATCCTACTCATGATCTAGAGTTGGCAGCTGTTGTCTTTGCACTTAAAATTTGGAGGCATTACTTGTATGGGGAGAAAGTGGAGATCTTTACGGATCATAAAAGCCTCAAATATTTCTTCACTCAAAAGGAACTCAACATGCGACAACGACGTTGGCTTGAACTGTTGAAAGATTATGATCATACCATTCAATACCATCCTGGAAAAGCGAACGTGGTAGCTGACGCATTGAGTAGAAGATCATATGCGGGTACAAGTGCAATATTAACAACGCAAAGGCCCATTTTGTGTGACTTGCAAAGGATGGAGATAGAGTTGAAGACTCCAGGGACCCATGTGATGATGGCGAATATACGAGTAGAACCGACTTTAATCGATAAAGTTAAAGCTGCTCAAGCTACAGACCTGGAGCTGATGCGTATGAAGAAGAAAGTGCAAGAAGGTGCTATATCGGAAGCAAGAATCGATGAAGAAGGAATACTTCGAGTCAACTCCAGACTTTGTGTTCCTAACAACCCTGATTTAAAGTATGAAATCATGATGGAGGCGCACAACACACCGTTTGCAATCCATCCTGGAAGTACCAAAATGTATCATGATCTTCGTCATACATTTTGGTGGAGCAATATGAAGAGAGAGATAGCGTTGTTTATCTCAAGGTGTCTAACTTGTCAACGAGTCAAAGCGGAGCATCAAGTACCAAAAGGTCCATTGCAACCACTTGAAATTCCAGAATGGAAGTGGGAGCACATTACCATGGATTTCGTTACCGGTCTTCCTAGGGTTTCTCAAGGTATTGATGCGATTTGGGTCATTGTTGATAGATTGACCAAGTCTGCTCATTTCTTACCGATACGAGAAACTTATACACTTGAACGTCTTGCTCGTATGTACATAAACGAGATTGTAAGACTGCATGGTATGCCAGTATCCATAATTTCTGATCGAGACCCAAGATTCACTTCACGATTTTGGGTTAGTTTACAAAAAGCTATGGGCACGGAGTTACGATTTAGTTCAGCATATCATCCTCAGACGGACGGACAATCAGAGAGGACTATTCAAACTCTTGAAGATCTATTAAGACTCTGTGTCTTTGACTTCAAGGGAAGTTGGGACAAGTTCTTACCATTGGTGGAGTTTTCCTACAACAACAGTTATCAAGCAAGTATTGGCATGGCTCCATTCGAAGCATTGTATGGAAGAAAATGTCGTTCTCCAGTATGCTGGGATGAGGTGGGCGAAGCAACGTTGTTGGGACCGGAGTTGGTACGTATGACTACAGAAAAGATTCAAACGATCCGACAACGTATAAAAACCTCACAAGATCGACAAAAGAGTTATGCTGATCTTCATCGAAAGGACGTGGAATTTGATGTAGGAGATCATGTGTTCTTACGTGTTGCTCCATGGAAAGGAGTTACGAGATTTGGAAAGAGAGGAAAGCTAAATCCTCGATTCATCGGTCCATTTTTAATCCTCGATCGAGTAGGAACTGTGGCTTATAGACTCGCTTTACCGCCAAGTATGTCTCGTGTTCATAACGTTTTTCACATATCCATGTTACGCAAATATGTGGAAGACCCGAACCACATTATTGAGTTAGAACCGGACGAAATAGCGGAGGATTTGACGTATGAAGAAGTTCCTGTTCAAATCTTGGATAAGAAGGAACATATTCTACGCTCCAAGGTTATACCTCAAGTTAAAGTTTTGTGGAGAAACCACGATGTTGAGGAAATGACTTGGGAGTTAGAATCAGAAATGAAATCAAGGTATCCTTACCTCTTCGACATACCAGGTACGTACCCTAATTTCGAGGGCGAAATTTCATAAGAAGGGGAGGTTGTAAGACCCCAATTTTTTATAAATAAAGATGAATTTTCTATAAATATCATTTTTGAATATTATGGAGTTAATTTGATATAATGTTATAGTTGTGGGTAATATTTATAAATTTTGCAAAGTAAGCAAGTTGTTATAAAATATTCGTTTGGTCGGAGAATATTCTTTTTGTCGGGGAATATTCGTACGACGGCACAATCATTGGTGGACCCCACAACGGAATTATTGTCGGATTGAGAAAACGACAGAATTATCTTTCTATAAAAATAACGGCTGAGGTGTTACCGTTAAAACCGTTAAAACTGTTGAACTACTCGGTAGTAAAAGTACAGTAATACGCGTGGTTGCATAGTAGCACACGGTATTGATTATTGATGCTTACGTGAGAAGTCACTCAGCTATACTCAATTATTGCTACAGTAATTGCTGCATCATATCTCTTAAATTATTGTCATAGTATCATCTGTATAATATGTTATATTATTGAGACGTTGTGGTAAGTTTGGTTATTTTATGGGGGGCCATATGTCATCATCTAAGAGTCTCTTCGTCAATAGTAATTACCGTCGTCAATAGTAATTACCGTCGTCAATAGTAATTACCGTCGTCAATAGTATTTACCTTGGTCAATAGTAATTACCGTCGTCAATAGTATTTACCTTGGTCAATAGTAATTACCTTCGTCAATAGTATTTACCTTGGTCAATAGTAATTACCTTCGTCAATAGTATTTACCTTGGTCAATAGTAATTACTTTCGTCAATAGTAGTTGTCCCTTCAATATTACCAAGAGTCATTTGACCCTTCGTTAAGACCAAGAGTCATTTGACCCTTCGTTAAGACCAAGAGCCACCCTCAGTTTTTCTATAAATAGAGGCCTAGGGCTTCATTATTTTTCACGAATTCATTCAAGCTATAGAGAGAGAAAGTATAGAGAGAATAAGAGAGAGAGAGACTAAAAGTATTCTGCTACATCACTTTTCCAATATCCAGTTCTTTTAAGGTAGGGAATATTATTTCTTTTATATTCATGAAGAGAACTTCTGTTATTCCATTTGTTATTATTCTGTTGGAATAACCAGTATACGCGGTCTACCCTATACTTGGTGACATTCTTCTATTATTCTGTTGGAACATCCTGTCTGTGTGTTTTACACCGGACCTGGTTCCGTTTATTATTCTGTTGGAACATCCTGTCTGTGTGTTTTACACCGGACCTGGTTCCGTTTTATTATTATTCTGTTGGAATATCCTGTCTGTGTGTTTTACACCGGACCTGGTTCCATTATTTATTATTCTGTCGGAATATCCTGTCTGTGCGTTTACGCCGGACCTGGTTCCATTATTTATTATTCTATTGGAATAACCTGTCTGTGCGGTCTATCGCATGCATGGTGATTTCTTTTGTTATTCCATTCTTTATTGTACTCAGTTGGTTAAGTTTTGACTTCTATACTCCATGAAATTTGTGGAATATCCTTGATAGTTGCGTTTCATCCAGTATCTTTTCAAGAAAATATTCTTCTAAGCATTCTTGAATTTTACTCCACAATGCAGTATCATGTTGACAATTTGGACGTTGTTAATTCTTGGATAAATTAATTCTTGAACTTGTTTTATTGAATTCTTATATCATTGTCATCATCCTCATGTTTATAAAATGTTGAAAGTCATCTGTGGCCTGTAGTGCATAGATGGACTTGGTATGATTATGACCAGGGATTATTCGGTATAATCATGACCGTAATGTTACAAATGATGTGGTAAAAGTCCTCATTGGCCCGTAGTGCATTGATGGACAGTTGTTGGCATGATCATGACCATTAATGAATACACGAATATCCTTGGCCGTAGTGCAGGGGTGATTCGATGATGTGGATTATTTTATTAAGCTGAGTCTCAGCGATTACAGTGTTGAAAAACTTTTTAAATCATAAAAGATAGTAGAGTTTATTTTCTACTTGACTCTTTTAATGGATTGCTTGTTCCGCTACAGTTAAACTTGATGTCTATTATATTTTATCAGTTTAACATTGTTGAAGGCTAATGATAATTTATTCTGCATTATCTTAGTCATAATATTTCTTACTGGGCTAGTTGAGCTCACCCTTTCTTTCACTGTTCTCTTCAGGAAATGAGAACGTAGCTGGGGCAAGTCGGGGAACGGAGTGATGGTCCGAATGATAGTATTAGTTAGTAGTCCTCACTATTCTATGTAATGGTGTGTTAATAAATGTAATGAGGACTCCTTTTGAGTATGAATACTCTCTAGAAGATAATATTTGTATTCAAACTCACAGTTTATGTTTTGTCGTATTGTACACGACAGTTGTATTATTAAGTTGTATTTGTATTCTGTACTATGTATCTGACGACTCAAGATGGGTGATGTATACCTAATTTTGGGGGCGTCACAGTTGGTATCAGAGCTTAGGGATATGATCCCTGGCTAAGAGGTGAGAATAGAACTAGGAGGGGAGAGACGGGGAATTCCTTCGCTAGTATGACATACCTAAGTTTATTTGCATGGTATTTAATTGGTCGGTCATAATATAAGGATAATATATGACATATCAATTAATTTTTATTTTGTGGCAGTATCTGAAAATGGCATCTGAGAACGTTGAGAATAGCAATGGAGCACAGACGACTGTTGATTCACCACATATCAATAATCAGGATAATGTGCATCAGGAAGGTGTCAATCCTCATGCAAACAACAACACTGACCAAATGATGAATGATCAAATGTTCAGAGGCTTTATGCAATTCATGCAACAACAGGTGAAAGCGACTCCTGTCCACAACGTAGGTGGAAATACTGGAAACTCTCTGGCGGTCACCGCTAAACAGTTTAAGGAGCTGGGACCACCGGAGTTTAAGGGAGAACCAAAACCACTTGTAGCTGAAACATGGATAAAGCAGATCACCAAGATATTTGATGTCTTGGGTTGCTCCGAGGAGCAAAAGGTTCCCTTTGCCGCCTTTATGTTGCGAGGAGAGGCAGATTACTGGTGGGAATCAATAAAGCGTACTCAACCTGCCGCACTGAAGATGTCTTGGGAGAAGTTTCAAGATCTGTTTAACGACAAATACTTTCCCGAGAGTATTCGTCACATGAAGGAGGTGGAGTTCATCAAATTGGAGCAGAATAATATGACCGTGTCGCAGTACGAGGCAAAATTTGCGGAGTTATCCCGGTTTGCGTCCCACCTGGTGGATAATGAAGAAAGAATGACGCGGATGTTTTTAAGAGGTTTGAAGCCGGAGATACGTCAACATCTTGTTTCTCATAAACTGTGTTTGTATTCAGATGTTGTAAATAGGGCTCAGTTGGTGGAGCGCGATAACGAGATAACGCAACCAAAAGAGAGCAGCCGGCAAAATGATAATACCAGTGAGAGCAGTCATCGAAGCGGTGACAACAAGCGTGGAGGGAATCAACAGGCCAGAAATGGTAACCACTTCGGTGGTAATCAGGGCCAAAACAATAAGAATGGACATTTCAAGAAGAGGAGATTCAACAATGATGGAAAGACGTCAGCACCAGCACCTGTCGTTAAGGAAGGAGAACGACCACCTATCATATGTTTCAAATGCGGAGGGGAGGGGCACATCAGTCCAAACTGCGCGATGCCGTCCAAAGCATGTTATAATTGTGGAAGAGAAGGTCATTTAGCCCGATTTTGTCATTTACCGAAGACAAATTCAGCTAGGATGGAGGCACCAAAAGCCGTCCCAGAAAAGTCAAAACCGGTTGTGCAAGGGAGAGCGTTTGTTGTGAACTCCCAGAGAGCAAGGAACCCGAATGAGGTCATCACGGGTAAGCTTATTATAAACTCTAAAGAAGTTTATACTTTATTTGATACCGGTTCAACCCATTCTTTTATTTCTCCTACTTGCGCTCATCGATTAAATTTGATTCCGGAGAAATTAGACTTTGACTTATCTGTGGAAACTCCGTTGGGAGAAACCTTCATTACCTCCACTGTTTATAAGTCTTGTTTGGTTCAAGTTGGTACCCACACATTACCTATCGATCTGATTTCATTAAAAATACTTGCATTTGACGTGATTCTAGGGATTGATTGGTTAACTACTCATCATGCAAAAATTGATTGTTTTCGTAAGGTTGTTAGCTTTCATATTCCTAATCGACCTATTATGCGAATTCAAGCAACCAAACCATTAAAATCAATCGCTGTCATCTCAAGCCATAAAGCTATTCGTTTATTGAAAAACGGATGTCAAGCTTTCTTAGCTCATGTCACAGATCTAAACAAAAATACGTCAGTTTTGAATGATATTTCTATTGTTAATAAATTCCCTGACGTATTCCCTGAAGAACTTCCTGGCCTACCCCCAGAGCGTGAAATTGAATTTTGTATCGATCTTGAACCCGGTACAAAACCCATTTCTAAAGCCCCATATCGAATGGCTCCTATTGAACTTCAGGAGTTAAAGATCCAACTGCAGGAATTGTTAGACATTGGCTTTATTCGTCCTAGTACTTCTCCTTGGGGAGCTCCTGTTCTATTCGTGAAGAAGAAAGATGGAAGTATGCGACTTTGTATTGATTATCGGGAGTTGAATCATGTCACCATCAAAAACAGGTACCCATTGCCACGTATTGATGACCTGTTTGACCAGTTGCAAGGAGCACAATTCTTTTCAAAGATCGATCTTCGTTCTGGATATCATCAGCTGAAGGTTAGAACTGAGGATATTCCAAAGACGGCTTTTAGAACTCGGTACGGGCATTATGAATTCCTAGTCATGTCCTTTGGATTGACTAATGCTCCTGCTGCCTTCATGGATATGATGAACCGGGTATTCAAGGAATATTTGGATCATTTTGTGGTCGTCTTTATTGATGACATCCTTATTTATTCCAAAAGCCGTGAAGATCATGAGCAACACTTGAGGCTGGTACTCCAAAAGCTTCGTGAATACAAGCTTTATGCCAAGTTGAAGAAATGCGAGTTCTGGCTGGAGGAGGTAGCATTCCTTGGGCACGTAGTATCAAGTCGTGGAATATCGGTTGACCCGGCAAAGATTGAAGCTATTCAAAGCTGGGAGCAACCTAAATCAGTGACCGAGGTACGTAGCTTTCTTGGTTTAGCTGGTTATTATCGGAGATTCGTGGAAGGATTTTCTCGAATCGCTACTCCATTAACTCAGCTGACTCGGAAAGATACAAAGTTTGGTTGGAGCGAAGAATGTGAGCAGAGTTTTCAAGAACTCAAGAGGAGACTCATTTCAGCACCTGTTCTAACAATACCATCTGGCTCGGAGGGATTTGTCATCTACAGTGATGTTTCGAGCAAAGGGTTGGGATGTGTTCTCATGCAACATGGAAAAGTCATAGCCTATGCATCAAGACAACTCAAGGAATATGAGAGGAATTATCCTACTCATGATCTAGAGTTGGCAGCTGTTGTCTTTGCACTTAAAATTTGGAGGCATTACTTGTATGGGGAGAAAGTGGAGATCTTTACGGATCATAAAAGCCTCAAATATTTCTTCACTCAAAAGGAACTCAACATGCGACAACGACGTTGGCTTGAACTGTTGAAAGATTATGATCATACCATTCAATACCATCCTGGAAAAGCGAACGTGGTAGCTGACGCATTGAGTAGAAGATCATATGCGGGTACAAGTGCAATATTAACAACGCAAAGGCCCATTTTGTGTGACTTGCAAAGGATGGAGATAGAGTTGAAGACTCCAGGGACCCATGTGATGATGGCGAATATACGAGTAGAACCGACTTTAATCGATAAAGTTAAAGCTGCTCAAGCTACAGACCTGGAGCTGATGCGTATGAAGAAGAAAGTGCAAGAAGGTGCTATATCGGAAGCAAGAATCGATGAAGAAGGAATACTTCGAGTCAACTCCAGACTTTGTGTTCCTAACAACCCTGATTTAAAGTATGAAATCATGATGGAGGCGCACAACACACCGTTTGCAATCCATCCTGGAAGTACCAAAATGTATCATGATCTTCGTCATACATTTTGGTGGAGCAATATGAAGAGAGAGATAGCGTTGTTTATCTCAAGGTGTCTAACTTGTCAACGAGTCAAAGCGGAGCATCAAGTACCAAAAGGTCCATTGCAACCACTTAAAATTCCAGAATGGAAGTGGGAGCACATTACCATGGATTTCGTTACCGGTCTTCCTAGGGTTTCTCAAGGTATTGATGCGATTTGGGTCATTGTTGATAGATTGACCAAGTCTGCTCATTTCTTACCGATACGAGAAACTTATACACTTGAACGTCTTGCTCATATATACATAAACGAGATTGTAAGACTGCATGGTATGCCAGTATCCATAATTTCTGATCGAGACCCAAGATTCACTTCACGATTTTGGGTTAGTTTACAAAAAGCTATGGGCACGGAGTTACGATTTAGTTCAGCATATCATCCTCAGACGGACGGACAATCAGAGAGGACTATTCAAACTCTTGAAGATCTATTAAGACTCTGTGTCTTTGACTTCAAGGGAAGTTGGGATAAGTTCTTACCATTAGTGGAGTTTTCCTACAACAACAGTTATCAAGCAAGTATTGGCATGGCTCCATTCGAAGCATTGTATGGAAGAAAACTATTTATGGGCCCCATAACAGAATAACTGTCGGATGAAAAAAAATGACAAATTTGAGTTTTTACAAATAACGGCGTAGTTGTTACCATTAACACTGTTGGAATACCCGGTGGTTAAAATACAGTAATACGCGTTATTGCACAATTGCACACGGTATTGCACAGTATTTTTGAAATTATTGATTTTTACGTAAGAAGGCACTACTCAATAATTGTTACAGTAATTACTGTTCAATATTTTATTTTATTGATTCAATAATTGCTACGTTAAAATTTTATATTATTGTTGTTCAATAATTGTCACTGTACAGTATTTTCCATTATCAGATCAATAATTCATATTATTTGAATAATATTATTAGATAACATTATTGGTAATGTCTAGAAAGTTCTGTCTAAGGAGAGGTTTGGTCACCTAATTTTAAGACCCCAAATTATTGATAAATGAAATTTAATTTCCTCTATTTATTATTCTGAAATAGTAAGGGTTGATTTGATTAATGTGGTTAGTTATGGGTAAAATGCGCAAATATTTTAAATAAGCTGGTGGTTATAAAATATTCATTGTTGTCGGGGAATATTCGCTTGGTCGTGGAATATTCTTACTATCGGAGAATATTCGTACGACGGCGCAGTCTTTTGTGGGCCCCATAACGGAAAGCGATTGGATGAAGAAAACGACAAAAACAAGTTGTTTATAAATAACGGCGTAGTTGTTACCGTTAATACTGTTGGAATACACGGTGGTTAAAACACAGTAATACGCGTTGTTGCACAGTAGCACACGGTATTGCACCAATTATTGATTCTTACGTAAGAAGGCACTACTCAATAATTGTTACAGTAATTACTGTTCAATATTGTATTTTATTGATTCAATAATTGCTGCGTTGATATTTTATATTACTGTTGTTTTAATAATTGTCACTACACAGTATTTTCTATTATCGGTACAATAATTCATATTGTCTGAATAATATTATTAGATAACATTATTGGTAATGTCTAGAAAGTTCTGTCTAAGGAGAGGTTTGGTCATCTAATTGCGCGCCAGTAAGGAGAGATCCTTATTGGAAAGCCCCCTCTTTCCTGGGAACGGTCTGGTTGCCAATACTGTGGTTCTGTAATATTATTTGTGTATAATTAATTATTAATTAATATGATGAGGAAAATAGTGATTTTATGTGGATATAGATGGAGAAAATTTTTAATGTGATAATTGTTAAAAATTAATATTTTATCTTTTTCTGATAAAATAATTCATTTAAATATATTATTTTAATAATATATTGATGGTGGTATTTTTACAATGAATGTGGGATATGAGTATATGAGGAGGAAGAATATTTTTGTGGCATTAAATGATTAACACATATTTTATGTGTTGGTGGACACAATTCTTGACCGAAAATTTATTATTGACTGTAAAATCGCCCGTTTGTGGATTTCGGTCAATTTCTGTTTGGAATTTAGAAAAACTTTCTTCTGTAAAGTTGTAGAGAATTGAATTTTCTATAAAAACTCGCGAGATTCGAATTTTCTGATAAAATGGCTATTTATTATGAATTATTGAAGTTCTGAAGTTCCGAAATAATTGATTTTTGGAAGTTTTATTTATTAGTTTGAAGAAAAACGTTTTTTGTATTTTGTTGGACATCATTAACATGTGTGACTGGTGTTTTTGACCAAAGGTGGGCTAAGGAAAATTTGTATAATTATATTAATATTATATTCAATTTTCTGCTTTGGTGTTCTAAGCATTTTCCTATAAATAGGGTGCTTAGGTTAGAATTGAAAATCACACCAGAAACACAAGTTTCTCTCTATTTCTCTCTCTATATCGAGCGTATTCTTGTGAGTATTTGATACTTTGAGTGTTGCTATACGGTGCAAGTTTCATTCAGCACTATATCTAGTATTCCAGTCAGAAGTACCGTCTTTTCGAGGTAAGGGATGTTATTTCTTCTTAAATGATATTATTTTCTTCAATATCATTATGCCGAAGTATTGATCTGAATTTTTATCAAATTTGGAACTTTTCATGTCGGGGTTACTATTCATGAGTTACTATTCACGAGTTACTATTCATGAATTACTATTCACGAGTTACTATTCACCGAAAAATGAAAATTTCTTCTTTTCCTCCAAATATCTATTCTGGATACTAGCTTTGATTGTATCCATGTTTTGATCATTCTTGAATTTTACTTCACTATGATTGTTTATGAGGTATTTTTGGACATAGAATAGCTGAAATACAAATCCTTAATATTTACTCTTTTGTTTCACTGGATTCGTTTTTTTTAACATATTTTTCATCATCCTCAGTCCTAAATGATGATGTTACTGAATATCTTTGGCCTGTAGTGCAAAGATTGATGATTTTATGATGAATATCTTTGGCCCGTAGTGCAAAGATGAACAGGTGTTGAGGTGAACATGACCAACTGATGAATATCTTTGGCCTGTAGTGCAAAGATGAATATTTGATTCCAGATATATATTGATTGATGTTACAGGGATAAAATATCGACGATGAACTTTTAAATTCATATATAGAAGATAGTAGTTTGCATTCTCTACTTAACTCTTCTAATGAATTGATGTTTCCGCTGCAGTTGTTGATTTAAAACTTGTTGTCTATTGTATTCTATTAGATTTTTCCTTGTTGAAGACTAAGGATAATTTGTTGTACATTATCTTAGTCATAATATTCTTTACTGGGCTAGTTGAGCTCACATTTTTCCTTGTTGTTCCATTTTTCTTCTCAGGAGGCGAGAATGTAGCGAGTACTAGTCGGGGTATGGAATGATGGTTCAAGACAGTTATTTTAGTAGTCCTCACTATTTTGTAAAATAGTGTATCAATAAGTATAATGAGGACTTAATTGAGTATGAATACTGTCTAGATGATAATATTTGTATTTAAACTCACAGTATATGTGTTTTCATATTTTGCACGACAATTGTAATAATAAAGTTGTAGTTATTTTCTATACCATGTATTTGGCGACTCAGAATGGGTTGGATGGATTGGACCTATTTTGGGGGCGTTACAGTTGGTATCAGAGCTTAGGGATATGATCTCTGGCGGAGATCGGAGAATAGAACTAGGAGGGGAGAGACGAGTAAATCCTTCGCTAGTGTATCCTACCTAAGCTTATTTGTTGGTCGATCATAATATAGGGATATTATGTGATTTGTTAATTTGTTAAATTAACCCTTATTTTATGGCAGTATTTGAGAATGTCGACTGAGAATGTTAACAGTGGAGTAAATGAAACCGTGGAGACACCTGTACTCACCAACGAGGAGAACGTGCAACAGGATGGCAATGTTCCTCCTGTGAACAACACCACTGAGCAGACGGTGAACGATGAGATGTTTAGAAGCTTTTTGCGATTCATGCAAAACCAGACGAACGAGATTCCTGTTCAAAATATAGGAAGAAACAATGGAAACGCACAGCTGGTCACAGCTAAGCAGTTCAAAGAGTTGGGACCACCAGAATTCTGGGGAAAGCCGGATCCGATTAAGGCGGAGACATGGGTCAAGCAAATTACCAAGATATTTGATGTCTTGGGATGCACGGAGGAACAGAAGGTTCCATTCGCCACCTTTATGTTCCGTGGCGAGGCAGACTACTGGTGGGAGTCTGTGAAACGTACCCATCCAGCCGCACTCAGCATGTCTTGGGAGACATTTCAGAAACTATTCAATGACAAGTACTTTCCTGAAAGTATTCGTCATATGAAGGAGGTAGAGTTTATTAGACTGGAGCAGAATAACATGACGGTGTCCCAATACAAGGCGAAATTTACAGAGTTGTCCAGGTTTGCACCTCATTTGGTAGAGAATGAGGAACGTATGACGCAGATGTTTCTGAGAGGTTTGAAACCCGGCATACGTCAATATCTCATTTCTCATAAATTTTCTCTCTATTCAGATGTTGTCAACAGGGCTCAATTATTAGAGCGAGATAACGAGTACGGTCAATCGAGGGACCACAACCAGGATCATACCGGTGACAGCAGTCATCAGAACAATGATAACCAGCGGAGAAAGAAGAATATGGACAAGAACGGCAACCAGTCTGGTGGTAATCGTGGCCATGAATATAGAAGAAGCGAGTCGGGAGGAGATTTTAAAAAGAGGAGATTCAACATTGATAATACGAAGACGTCAGCACCAGCAGCAACTGGTTCCAAGGGAGGAGAACGACCACCGGTCATATGCTATAAGTGCGGAAAAGAAGGACATATCAGCCCAAACTGCCCACAACAGTTTAAGGTATGTTATAACTGTGGAAAGGAAGGACATATCGCTCGAGATTGCACTGTAGCGAAACCAAGTCCAACGGGGGTGGTGACTCAAAAAGTTGTCCCAGAAAAGTCAAAGTCAACGGTTCCTGGAAGAGCGTTTTTCGTGACTGGTCAGAATGCGAGGAACCCGAACGAAGTTGGCACGGGTTAGTTAATTATAAATTTTTGTGAAGTCTATACCTTATTAGATACCGATTCTACCCATTCATTTATTTCTCCTGCTTGTGCTCAACGTTTAAACTTGACTCCGGAGAAATTAGACTTTGATTTATCTGTGAAGACTCCGTTAGGAGAAACTTTCGTTATATCCACTGTTTATAAATCTTGTTTGATCCAAGTTGGCACCATCACATTACCTGTTGATCTTATCTCTTTAAAGATACTTGCTTTTGATGTGATTTTAGGAATTGATTGGTTAACTACTCATCATGCCAAAATTGATTGCTTTCGTAAGGTTGTTAGTTTTCATATTCCTAAGCAACCTGTTATTCAAATTCAAGCAATCAAACCATTGAAGTCAAACTCTTTCATATCAAGCCGTAAAGTCATTCGTTTATTGAAAAACGGATGTCAAGCTTTCTTAGCCCATGTCATGGACTTGAACAAAAATACGTCAGATTGGAGTGATATTTCTGTTGTTTGTTTCCTGACGTATTTCCTGAAGAATTTCTTGGCTTACTCCCAAAGCGTGATATTGAATTTTGTATCGATTTTGAACCCGGTACAAAACCCATTTCTAAAATCTCATATTGAATGGCTCCTATTGAACTTCAGGAGTTAAAAACCTAACTGTAGAAGTTTGTACCCGAGCCTCTATCTGGTGACTTCCTTTGTGGAATGCACTGAAGCCAAACTCTCCGTAGGGGATGCCATATTCGTATGGTAGTAACTGATAGGTGCCATTGTGACGTGATATCCAAGATTGGGATATGAGTCACAGTTGAGAGCAACCTAAGTCAGTAATCAAAATACGTAGCTTCGTAGGCTTAGTTGGTTATTATCGGAGATTCGTGAAAAGATTTTCTCGAGTCGCTACTCCGTTAACTCAGCTGACTCGAAAAGATACAAACTTCGAATGAACCGAGGAATACGAGAAGAGCTTCCAACATGCGGCACCGACGTTGGCTCTAGCTGTTGAAAGATTTCGACCACACTATTCAATACCATCCTGGAAAATCAAACGCGGTAGCTGACGCATTGAGTAGAAGATCATATGTAGGAACGAGTGCGATGATGTCAAGTATATGCGTAGAATCAACTTTAATCGATAAAGTAAAAGTTGCTTAAGCCACAGACCGGGAGCTGATGCGTATGAAGAAGAAAGTACAAGAAGGTGCTATTCCAGAAGCAAGAATCGATGAAGAAGGAATACTTCGAGTCCACTCCAGACTTTGTGTTTCTAACGATTCTGATTTGAAGTACAAGATCATGATGGAGGCACACAATACACCATTTGCAATCCATCCTGGAAGTACTAAAATGTATCGTGATCTTCGACATACATTTTGGTGGAACAATATGAAGAGAGAGATTGCAAAGTTTATCTCGAGGTGTTTAACTTGTCAACGTGTAAAGGCAGAGCATCAAGTACCAAAAGGTCCATTGCAACCACTTGAGATTCTGAAATGGAAGTGAGAACACATTACCATGGATTTCGTTACGGATCTTCCCACGGTTTCTCAAGGCATAAATGCTATTTGGGTTATAGTTGATAGATTAACCAAGTCCGCTCATTTCTTGCCGATACGAGAGACTTATTCCCTTGAACGTCTTCCTAGTATGTACGTGAATGAGATTGTAAGGTTACATGGCATGCCAGTATCCATAGTTTCGGATCGTGACCCAAGATTCACTTCAAGATTTTGGGTTAGCTTGCAAAAAGCTATAGGCACAGATTTACGATTTTGTTCGGCATACCATCCTCAAACGGACGGGCAATCAGAGAGGACTATTCAAACTCTTGAAGATCTATTAAGACTTTGTGTCCTAGATTTCAATGGAAGTTGGGATAAGTACCTACCATTGGTGAAATTCTCTTACAATAAAAGTTATCAGGCAAGTATAGATGTGGCTCCCTTTGAAGCATTGTATGGACGAAAGTGTCGCTCTCCAGTATGTTGGGATGAGGTGGGAGAAGCAACGTTGTTAGGACCCGAGTTGGTACGAATGACTACAGAGAAGATCCAAACGATTCGACAACGTATACAAACGGCACAGGATCGACAAAAGAGTTATGCGGATCTTCATCGAAAGGACGTGGAATTTAACATTGGGGATCATGTATTATTACGTGTAGCTCCATGGAAAGGAGTTACAAGATTTGGGAAGAGAGGAAAGCTCAATCCACGATTTATTGGTCCATTTCAGATTCTTGACCGAGTAGGAAATATGGCCTATAGACTCGCGTTACCTCCAAGTATGTCTCGTGTTCATAATATTTTTCATATATCTGTGCTTCGTAAATATGTGAAAGACCCGAACCACGTTATTGAGTTAGAACCGGACGAGATAGCCGAAGACTTAACGTACGAGGAGGTACCTGTCAAGATCCTGGATAGGAAGGAGCATGTCCTACGCACGAAGGTCATACCACAAGTTAAAGTTTTGTGGAGAAACCATGCTACTGAGGAAATGACCTGGGAGTTGGAAACGGAAATGAAAGCGAGGTTTCCTCATCTTTTCGAAACACCAGGTACGTATGTCAATTTCGAGGATGAAATTTCATAAGGAGTGGAGGTTGTATGACCCCAAATTATTGATAAATGAAATTTAATTTCCTCTATTTATTATTCTGAAATAGTAAGGGTTGATTTGATTAATGTGGTTAGTTATGGGTAAAATGCGCAAATATTTTAAATAAGCAGGTGGTTATAAAATATTCATTATTGTCGGGGAATATTCGCTTGGTCGTGGAATATTCTTACTGTCGGAGAATATTCGTACGACGGCGCAGTCTTTTGTGGGCCCCATAACGAAAAGCGATTGGATGAAGAAAACGATAAAAACAAGTTGTTTATAAATAGCGGCGTAGTTGTTACCGTTAATACTGTTGGAATACACGGTGGTTAAAATACAGTAATACGCGTTGTTATACAGTAGCACACGGTATTGCACCAATTATTGATTCTTACGTAAGAAGGCACTACTCAATAATTGTTACAGTAATTACTGTTCAATATTGTATTTTATTGATTCAATAATTGCTGCGTTGATATTTTATATTACTGTTGTTTTAATAATTGTCACTACACAGTATTTTCTATTATCGGTACAATAATTCATATTATCTGAATAATATTATTAGATAACATTATTGGCAATGTCTAGAAAGTTCTGTCTAAGGAGAGGTTTGGTCATCTAATTACGCGCCAGTAAGGAGAGATCCTTATTGGAAAGCCCCCTCTTTCCTGGGAACGGTCTGGTTGCCAATACTGTGGTTCTGTAATATTATTTGTGTATAATTAATTATTAATTAATATGATGAGGAAAATAGTGATTTTATGTGGATATAGATGGAGAAAATTTTTAATGTGATAATTGTTGAAAATTAATATTTTATCTTTTTCTGATAAAATAATTCATTTAAATATATTATTTTAATAATATATTGATGGTGGTATTTTTACAATGAATGTGGGATATATGAGTATATGAGGAGGAAGAATATTTTTGTGACATTAAATGATTAACACATATTTTGTGTGTTGGTGGACACAATTCTTGACCGAAAATTTATTATTGACTGTAAAATCGCACGTTTGTGGATTTCGGTCAATTTCTGTTTGGAATTTAGAAAAACTTTCTTCTGTAAAGTTGTAGAGAATTGAATTTTCTATAAAAACACTCGAGATTCGAATTTTCTGATAAAAGGGCTATTTATTATGAATTATTGAAGTTCTGAAGTTTCGAAATAATTGATTTTTGGAAGTTTTATTTATTAGTTTGGAGAAAAACATTTTTTGTATTTTGTTGGACATCATTAACATGTGTGGCTGGTGTTTTTGACCAAAGGTGGGCTAAGGAAAATTTGTATAATTATATTAATATTATATTCAATTTTCTGCTTTGGTGTTCTAAGCATTTTCCTATAAATAGGGTGCTTAGGTTAGAATTAAAAATCACACCAGAAACACAAGTTTCTCTCTATTTCTCTCTCTATATCGAGCGTATTCTTGTGAGTATTTGATACTTTGAGTGTTGCTATACGGTGCAAGTTTCCTTCAGCACTATATCTAGTATTCCAGTCAGAAGTACCGTCTTTTCGAGGTAAGAGATGCTATTTCTTCTTAAATGATATTATTTTCTTCAATATCATTATGTCGAAGTATTGATCTGAATTTTTATCAAATTTGAAACTTTTCATGTCGGGGTTACTATTCATGAGTTACTATTCATGAGTTACTATTCACGAGTTACTATTCACGAGTTACTATTCACCGAAAAATGAAAATTTCTTCTTTTCGTCCAAATATCTATTCTGGATACTAGCTTTGATTGTATCCATGTTTTGATCATTCTTGAATTTTACTTCACTATGATTGTTTATGAGGTATTTTTGGACACGGAATAGCTGAAATACAAATATTTAATATTTACTCTTTTGTTTCACTGGATTCGTTTTCTCTAACATATTTTTCATCATCCTCAGTCCTAAATGATGATGTTACTGAATATCTTTGGCCTGTAGTGCAAAGATTGATGATTTTATGATGAATATCTTTGGCCCGTAGTGCAAAGATGAACAGGTGTTGAGGTGAACATGACCAACTGATGAATATCTTTGGCCTGTAGTGCAAAGATGAATATTTGATTCCAGATATATATTGATTGATGTTACAGAGATAAAATATCGACGATGAACTTTTAAATTCATATATAGAAGATAGTAGTTTGCATTCTCTACTTAACTCTTCTAATGAATTGATGTTTCCGCTGCAGTTGTTGATTTAAAACTTGTTGTCTATTGTATTCTATTAGATTTTTTCCTGTTGAAGACTAAGGATAATTTGTTGTACATTATCTTAGTCATAATATTCTTTACTGGGCTAGTTGACCTCACTCTTTTCCTTGTTGTTCCATTTTTCTTCTCAGGAGGCGAGAATGTAGCGAGTACTAGTCGGGATATGGAATGATGGTTCAAGACAGTTATTTTAGTAGTCCTCACTATTTTGTAAAATAGTGTATCAATAAGTATAATGAGGACTTAATTGAGTATGAATACTATCTAGATGACAATATTTGTATTTAAACTCACAGTATATGTGTTTTCGTATTTTGCACGACAATTGTAATAATAAAGTTGTAGTTATTTTCTGTACCATGTATTTGGCGACTCAGAATGGGTTGGATGGATTGGACCTATTTTGGGGGCGTTACACTAATTGCGCGTCAGTAAGGAGAAATTCTGTGACGCCCCCAAAATTAGGTATACATCACCCATCTTGGGTCGTCAGATACATAGTACAGAATACAAATACAACTGATTAATACAACTGTCGTGTACAATACGACAAAACATAAACTGTGAGTTTGAATACAAATATTATCTTCTAGAGAGTATTCATACTCAAAAGGAGTCCTCATTACATTTATTAACACACCATTACATAGAATAGTGAGGACTACAAACTAATACTATCATTCGGACCATCACTCCGTTCCCCGACTTGCCCCAGCTACGTTCTCATTTCCTGAAGAGAACAGTGAAAGAAAGGGTGAGCTCAACTGGCCCAGTAAGAAATATTATGACTAAGATAATGCAGAATAAATTATCATTAGCCTTCAACAATGTTAAACTGATAAAATATAATAGACATCAAGTTTAACTGCAGCGGAACAAGCAATCCATTAAAAGAGTCAAGTAGAAAATAAACTCTACTATCTTTTATGATTTAAAAGGTTTTTCAACACTGCGATCGCTGAGACTCAGCTTAATAAAATAATCCACATCATCGAATCACCCCTGCACTACGGCCAAGGATATTCGTGTATTCATTAATGGTCATGATCATGCCAACAACTGTCCATCAATACACTACGAGCCAATGAGGACTTTTACCACATCATTTGTAACATTACGGTCATGATTATACCGAATAATCCCTGGTCATAATCATACCAAGTCCATCTATGCACTACAGGCCACAGATGACTTTCAACATTTTATAAACATGAGGATGATGACAATGATATAAGAATTCAATAAAACAAGTTCAAGAATTAATTTATCCAGGAATTAACAACGTCCAAATTGTCAACATGAAACTGCATTGTGGAGTAAAATTCAAGAATGCTTAGAAGAATATTTTCTTGAAAAAATACTGGATGAAACGCAACTATCAAGGATATTCCACAACTTTCATGGAGTATAGAAGTCAAAACTTAACCAACTGAGTACAATAAAGAATGGAATAACAAAAGAAATCACCATGTATGCGATAGACCGCACAGACAGGTTATTCCAATAGAATAATAAATAATGGAACCAGGTCCGGCGTAAACGCACAGACAGGATATTCCGACAGAATAATAAATAATGGAACCAGGTCCGGTGTAAAACACACAGACAGGATATTCCAACAGAATAATAATAAAACGGAACCAGGTCCGGTATAAAATACACAGACAGGATGTTTCAACAGAATAATAAACGGAACCAGGTCCGGTGTAAAACACACAGACAGGATGTTCCAACAGAATAATAGAAGAATGTCACCAAGTATAGGGTAGACCGCGTATACTGGTTATTCCAACAGAATAATAACAAATGGAATAACAGAAGTTCTCTTCATGAATATAAAAGAAATAATATTCCCTACCTTAAAAGAACTGGATATTGGAAAAGTGATGTAGCAGAATACTTTTATTCTCTCTCTCTCTTATTCTCTCTATACTTTCTCTCTCTATAGCTTGAATGAATTCGTGAAAAATAATGAAGCCCTAGGCCTCTATTTATAGAAAAACTGAGGGTGGCTCTTGGTCTTAACGAAGGGTCAAATGACTCTTGGTCTTAACGAAGGGTCAAATGACTCTTGGTAATATTGAAGGGACAACTACTATTGACGAAAGTAATTACTATTAACCAAGGTAAATACTATTGACGAAGGTAATTACTATTGACCAAGGTAAATACTATTGACCAAGGTAAATAATATTTACGAAGGTAATTACTATTGACCAAGGTAAATACTATTGACGACGGTAATTACTATTGACGAAGAGACTCTTAGATGATGACATATGGCCCCCCATAAAATAACCAAACTTACCACAACGTCTCAATTATTGATTTAATAATATAACATATTATACAGATGATACTATGACAATAATTTAAGAGATATGATGCAGCAATTACTGTAGCAATAATTGAGTATAGCTGAGTGACTTCTCACGTAAGCATCAATAATCAATACCGTGTGCTACTATGCAACCACGCGTATTACTGTACTTTTACTACCGAGTAGTTCAACAGTTTTAACGGTTTTAACGGTAACACCTCAGCCGTTATTTTTTATAGAAAGATAATTCTGTCGTTTTCTCAATCCGACAATAATTCCGTTGTGGGGTCCACCAATGATTGTGCCGTCGTACGAATATTCCCCGACAAAAAGAATATTCTCCGACCAAACGAATATTTATAACAACTTGCTTACTTTGCAAAATTTATAAATATTACCCACAACTATAACATTATATCAAATTAACTCCATAATATTCAAAAATGATATTTATAGAAAATTCATCTTTATTTATAAAAGTTGGGGTCTTACAACCTCCCCTTCTTATGAAATTTCGCCCTCGAAATTAGGGTACGTACCTAGTATGTCGAAGAGGTAATGATACCTTGATTTCATTTCTGATTCTAACTCCCAAGTCATTTCCTCAACATCGTGGTTTCTCCACAAAACTTTAACTTGAGGTATAACCTTGGAGCGTAGAATATGTTCCTTCTTATCCAAGATTTGAACAGGAACTTCTTCATACGTCAAATCCTCCGCTATTTCGTCCAGTTCTAACTCAATAATGTGGTTCGGGTCTTCCACATATTTGCGTAACATTGGTATGTGGAAAACGTTATGAACACGAGACATACTTGGCGGTAAAGCGAGTCTATAAGCCACAGTTCCTACTCGATCGAGGATTAAAAATGGACCGATGAATCGAGGATGTAAGACCCCAACTTATTAATGAATAAAATCAAATTTTCTCTAAATATTATTGTGAATAATAAGGGGTTAATTTGATATAATACTTTGGTTATGGGTGAAATGTGCAAATTTTACAAAATAAGCAAGTGGTTATAAAATATTTATTTTTGGTCGGTGAATATTCGTTTGGTCGTGGAATATTCTTGCTGTCGGAGAATATTCGTACGACGACGCAGCCTTGTGTGGGCGCATATCGGAAAGCGATTGGATGAAGAAAACGACAAGTATAAGTTGTTTATAAATAACGGCGTAGTTGTTACCGTTAATACTGTTGGAATACCGGTGGTTAAAATACATTAGCACACGGATTGCACCAATTATTGATTCTTACGTAAGAAGGCACTATCAATAATTGTTACAGTAGTTATTATTCAATATTTTATTTTATTGATTCAATAATTGCTGCGTTGATATATATGTATGATATATGTATATATGTATGATTACTTGATGAATATCTTTGGCCTGTAGTGCAAAGATGAACAGGTGTTGAGATGAACATGACTGACAGGTGATACAAATGAATATCTTTGGCCTGTAGTGCAAAGATGAATATTTGGATAAAGATGATTATTAATTGATGTTACAGGGATAAAATATTGATGATGGACTTTTAAATCTTAGAAGATAGTAGAATTCTTTCTCTACTTGACTCTTCTAATGGTTTGCTGTTTCCGCTGCAGTTGTTGATCTAAAACTTGTTGTCGATTATATTCTATCAGATTTTTCCCTGTTGAAGACTAACGATAATTTGTTGTATATTATCTTAGTCATAATATTCTTTACTGGGCTAGTTGAGCTCACCCTTTTCCTTTTTGTTCCATTTTTCTTCTCAGGAGGTGAGAACATAGCAGGATCTAGTCGGGGTATGGAGTGATGGTTCTAGAAAGATGTTTTAGCAGTCCTCACTATTTCTGTAAAATAGTGTTTGAATAATTGTAATGAGGATTTATTTGAGTGTGGATATTGTCTAGAAGACAATATTTGTATTTAAACTCACAGTATGTGTTGTCGTATTTTGCACGACAATTGTATTATTGAAGTTGTAGTTTGCTTTCTGTACCATGTATTTGGCGACTCAGAATGGGTGTTGTATACCTATTTTGGGGGCGTCACAGTTGGTATCAGAGCTTAGGGATATGATCCCTGGCTGAGATGTGAGACAAGAACTAGGAGGGGAGAGACGGGGAATTCCTTCGCTAGTATGACCTGACTAAGTTTATTTGGTGTTTATTTGGTCGGTCAGAGTATAGGGATAATATATGACATGACTATTAACCCTTGTTTTATGGCAGTATTTAAGAATGGCAGCTGAGAACGTTAATAATGGAGTAAATCAGACCGTGGAGACACCTTTGATCACTACCCAGGGGAACGTGCAACAGGAAGGCAATATTCCTCCTGTAAACAACGTTACCGAGCAAACGATGAATGATGGAATGTTTAGGAGCTTTTTGCAGTTCATGCAAAATCAGACGAGGGAGACTCGTGTGCAGAATACGGGTGGAAATGATAACAACGCGCGGTTTGTCACAGCTAAGCAGTTCAAAGAATTGGGACCACCAGAATTTAAGGGAAAGCCGGATCCGATCATGGCGGAAACGTGGGTCAAGCAAATTACCAAGATATTTGATGTCTTGGGATGCACGGAGGAACAGAAGGTTCCATTCGCCACATTTATGTTCCGCGGTGAGGCAGACTACTGGTGGGAGTCTGTGAAGCGTACCCAGCCTGACGCACTCAACATGTCCTGGGAAACATTTCAAAAACTGTTCAATGACAAGTACTTTCCTGAAAGTATTCGTCATATGAAGGAGGTTGAGTTTATTAGACTGGAACAAAACAACATGACGGTGTCCCAGTACGAGGCGAAGTTTGCAGAGTTATCCAGGTTTGCACCTCATTTGGTCGAAAATGAGGAACGAATGACAAGGATGTTTCTGAGAGGTCTAAAACCCGAGATTCGACAATATCTTATCTCTCATAAATTTTCTTTATATTCAGATGTTGTAAACAGGGCTCAATTATTAGAGCGAGATAATGAGTATGTGCAACCGAGGGACCACAACCAGGGTCATACCGGTGGCGGCAGTCATCGAAGCAATGAAAACCAGCAGGGAGGAAAATATTCGGACAAAAGCGGTAACCACTCTGGTGGTAATCGTGGTCGTGATAATAGAAGGAGCGAGTCGGGAGGAGATTTCAAGAAGAGAAGGTACAACAATGATAACGTGAAGACGTCAGCACAAACATCAACTGTTTCTAGGGGAGGAGAACGACCACCGGTCGTATGTTACAAATGTGGGAAAGAGGGACATATCAGCCCAAACTGCCCACAACAATCCAAGGTATGTTATAACTGTGGAAAGGAAGGTCATATAGCTCGAGAGTGTTCTGTAGCAAAACCAAGTTCAGCGGGGATGGTGACTCCAAAAGTTATCCCGGATAAGTCGAAATCAGCGGTTCCTGGAAGGGCGTTTGTCGTTACTGGCCAAAACGCGAGAAACCCGAACGAGGTGATCACGGGTAAGCTAATCTTGAATTCTTGCGAAGTTTATACTTTACTAGATACCGGTTCTACCCATTCTTTTATCTCTCCTGCTTGTGCTCAACGTTTAAACTTGACTCCGGAGAAATTGGACTTTAACTTATCTGTTGAAACTCCGTTGGGTGAAACCTTCGTTACATCTACAGTTTATAAATCTTGCATGATCCAAGTTGGCACTATCACATTACCTGTTGATCTTATCTCTTTAAAGATACTTGCTTTTGATGTGATTTTAGGAATTGATTGGTTAACCACTCATCATGCTAAAATTGATTGTTTTCGTAAGGTTGTTAGTTTTCATATTCCTAACCAACCTGTCATACGAATTCAAACTACTAAACCACTAAAATCAGTCACTGTCATATCAAGCCACAAAGCTATTCGTTTATTGAAAAACGGATGTCAAGCTTTCTTAGCCCATGTTATGGATTTGAACAAAGACAAGTCAGATTTGAATAATATTTCTATTGTTAGAGAATTTTCCGATGTATTTCCTGAAGAACTTCCGGTCTACCCCCGGAACGAGAAATTGAATTCTTTATTGACCTTGAACCCGGTACAAAGCCCATTTCTAAAACCCCATATCGAATGGCTCCTATTGAACTTCAGGAGTTAAAAGTCCAACTACAGGAGTTGTTGGACATCGGTTTTATTCGTCCTAGTACGTCTCCTTGGGGTGCTCCTGTTTTATTCGTAAAGAAGAAAGACGGGAGTATGCGACTTTGTATTGACTATCGAGAATTGAACCATGTCACCATCAAGAATAGGTATCCGCTACCTCGCATTGATGACCTGTTTGACCAGTTGCAAGGAGCACAATTCTTTTCAAAGATCGATCTTCGTTCTGGATATCATCAGCTGAAGATTAAAACTGAGGATATTCCAAAGACTGCCTTCAGAACTCGGTACGGGCATTATGAATTCTTAGTAATGTCTTTTGGATTGACTAATGCTCCTGCTGCCTTCATGGATATGATGAACCGTGTATTCAAAGAATATTTGGATCAGTTCGTTGTTGTCTTTATTGATGACATCCTCATCTATTCCAAAAGCCGTGAAGATCATGAGCGCCATTTGAAGCTGGTACTGCAAAGGCTTCGTGAAAACAAGCTATATGCCAAACTGAAGAAATGCGAGTTCTGGCTTGAGGAAGTAGCATTCCTTGGGCACGTGGTGTCAAAACATGGAGTATCTGTCGACCCGGCGAAGATTGAAGCCATACAAAGTTGGGAGCAACCGAAGTCGGTAACCGAAGTACGTAGCTTTCTGGGCTTAGCTGGTTATTATCGGAGATTTGTGGAAGGATTTTCTCGAATCGCTACTCCGTTAACTCAGCTGACTCGGAAAGATACAAAATTCGTATGGAGTGAGGAATGCGAGAAGAGTTTCCAAGAACTCAAGAGGAGACTCATTTCGGCACCTGTTTTGACAATACCATCTGGTTCGGATGGATTTGTTATCTACAGCGATGCTTCAGGCAAAGGGTTAGGATGTGTTCTCATGCAACATGGGAAAGTCATAGCCTATGCCTCACGACAACTCAAAGAATATGAGAGGAATTATCCTACTCATGATTTGGAGTTGGCAGCAGTCGTTTTTGCGTTGAAGATCTGGAGACACTACCTGTATGGGGAGAAAGTGGAGATCTATACAGATCATAAAAGCCTCAAATATTTCTTCACCCAAAAGGAACTCAACATGCGGCAACGACGTTGGCTTGAGCTGTTGAAAGATTACGATCATACCATCCAATATCATCCTGGAAAAGCAAACGTAGTAGCTGACGCATTGAGTAGAAGATCATATGCGGGTACGAGTGCAATGTTTTTAACACAAAGGCCCATTTTGTATGACTTGCAAAGGATGGAGATAGAGATGAAGGCTCCAAGTACCCACATGATGATATCAAATATACGAGTAGAACCGACTTTAATCGATAAAGTTAAAGCTGCTCAAGCTACGGATATAGAGCTGATGCGTATGAAGAAGAAAGTGCAAGAAGGTGCTATTCCAGAAGCAAGAATCGATGAAGAAGGAATACTTCGAGTCAACTCCAGACTTTGTGTTCCTAACGATTTTGACTTGAAGCATAGAATAATGATGGAGGCACACAACACACCGTTTGCAATCCATCCTGGGAGTACCAAAATGTATCACGATCTTCGACATACATTTTGGTGGAGCAATATGAAAAGAGAGATCGCGGAGTTTATCTCGAGGTGTTTAACTTGTCAACGTGTAAAGGCGGAGCATCAAGTGCCAAAGGGTCCATTGCAACCACTTGAGATCCCGAAATGGAAGTGGGAACACATTACTATGGATTTTGTTACGGGTCTTCCCAAGGTTTCTCAAGGCATAGATGCGATTTGGGTTATTGTTGATAGATTAACCAAGTCCGCTCATTTCTTGCCGATACGTGAGACTTATTCCCTTGAACGTCTTGCTAGTATGTACGTGAACGAGATTGTGAGATTGCATGGCATGCCAGTATCCATAGTTTCGGATCGTGACCCAAGATTCACTTCACGATTTTGGGTTAGCTTGCAGAAAGCTATGGGCACGGATTTACGATTCAGTTCAGCATACCATCCTCAAACGGACGGACAATCAGAGAGGACTATTCAAACTCTTGAAGATCTATTAAGACTTTGTGTCTTAGATCTCAAAGGGAGTTGGGATAAGTACCTACCATTGGTGGAATTCTCCTACAACAACAGTTATCAGGCGAGCATAGGTATGGCTCCATTTGAGGCGTTGTATGGAAGAAAATGTCGTTCTCCAGTATGCTGGGACGAGGTGGGTGAAGCAACATTGTTGGGACCAGAATTGGTACGCATTACTACAGAGAAGATCCAAACGATTCGACAACGTATACAAACGGCACAGGATCGACAAAAGAGTTATGCGGATCTTCATCGGAAGGACGTGGAATTTAATATTGGGGATCATGTATTGTTACGTGTTGCACCATGGAAGGGAGTTACAAGATTTGGGAAGAGAGGAAAGCTCAATCCAAGATTTGTTGGTCCATTTGAGATTCTTGAGCGAATAGGAAATGTGGCATATAGACTCGCATTACCTCCAAGCATGTCTCGTGTTCATAATGTTTTTCACATATCTATGCTTCGTAAATATGTTAAAGACCCGAACCACATTATTGAGTTAGAACCAGACGAGATAGCTGAAGATTTAACGTACGAGGAGGTACCTGTTAAGATCTTGGATAGGAAAGAGCATGTCCTACGCACGAAGGTTATACCACAAGTTAAGGTTTTGTGGAGAAACCATGCTATTGAAGAAATGACCTGGGAGTTGGAATCAGAAATGAAAGCGAGGTATCCTCACCTTTTTGAAACATCAGGTACGTACGTCAATTTCGAGGACGAAATTTCATAAGGAGGGGAGGTTGTAAGACCCCAACTTATTAATGAATAAAATCAAATTTTCTCTAAATATTATTGTGAATAATAAGGGGTTAATTTGATATAATACTTTGGTTATGGGTGAAATGTGCAAATTTTGCAAAATAAGCAAGTGGTTATAAAATATTTATTTTTGGTCGGTGAATATTCGTTGGTCGTGGAATATTCTTGCTGTCGGGGAATATTCGTACGACGACGCAGCCTTGTGTGGGCCCCATAACGGAAAGCGATTGGATGAAGAAAACGACAAGTATAAGTTGTTTATAAATAACGGCGTAGTTGTTACCGTTAATACTGTTGGAATACCCGGTGGTTAAAATACAGTAGCACACGGTATTGCACCAATTATTGATTCTTACGTAAGAAGGCACTACTCAATAATTGTTACAGTAGTTATTATTCAATATTTTATTTTATTGATTCAATAATTGCTGCGTTGATATTTTATATTATTGTTGTTTCAATAATTGTTGCTGCACAGTATTTTCATTTATCAGATCAATAATTCATATTATTTGAATAATATTATTAGATAACATTATTGGCAATGTCTAGAAAGTTCTGTCTAAGGAGAGGTTTGGTCATCTAATTGCGCGCCAGTAAGGAGAAATCCTTATTGGAAAGCCCCCTCTTTCCTGGGAACGGCCTGGTTGTCATAAATGTGATTCTGTAATATTATTTGTGAATAATTAATTATTGATTCATATGATAAGGAAATATTTATTTTATGTGGATATAAATGAGGGATATATTTTTGTGGTTAAAAATGAAGGAGTTAATGTTGAGGTTTTTATCAGTATTTTTGTCGGAATGGAGGTATTAAAAATCAGGGTTTTTGAGATATTTTGCGGGGGTTATAATTTTTAATCCGACCGTTGGATCGTGGTAATTTTTGGATATGTTATACATATATAAGTTGAGTATATGTCCACAAATTTTGAACCGTTAAAAATGAACGTATGATTTATTATGAATTTTACAAGATGACTGGTTCAGAAATTGTTGAATTTTCGGAGTTTATCATTTTGATGGAAAATTCTAGAATTGGTGGGCCCCACTTGTGGTTGGTGAAGAAATGTGCTGAATTATATTTCAAATGTGGTGGGTGGGAATAGTAGCAGGTAAAGCCATCAGGTTGCAGGTCAAACCTACCAAAATTTTCCTATAAATAGAGGGCTAAGTTAGAATTGAAAATCACACCAGAAACAAGTTTTCTCTCTTTCTCTCTCTAGATTATTGAGTGTATTTTGTGAGTATTTAGATACTTTGAGAGTTTCTATTCATCAGAGCAAGTTTCTTTCAGCCTTATACCGGTATTCCGACCAGAAGTACTGATATTTTGAGGTAAGGGATATTATTTTCTTCTTAATGATATTATTTTCTTCAATATCATTATGCTGAAATATTGATATGAGTTTTTATCAAATTTGGAACTTTTTGTGTCGGGGTTACTATTCACGTATACGGCACTATTCACGTATACGGCACTATTCACGAATACGGCACTATTCACCGAAAAATAAAATTTTTCCTTTTTGTCCAAGATGTCTATTATGGTTACTATCTTTGATTGTATCCATGTTTTGATCTTTATTTTTGAATTCTGCTTCACAATTGATTATTATGAAGTATTATTGATCTTGGATAAACTGTTATACGAATCCCTACTATTTGTCCTTCTGTCTCATTGGATTCGTTCTCTTTAAGATATTTTTCATCATCCTCAGTCCTAAATGATGATATTACTGAATATCTTTGGCCTGTAGTGCAAAGATGTATGATTACTTGATGAATATCTTTGGCCTGTAGTGCAAAGATGAACAGGTGTTGAGATGAACATGACCGACTGGTGATACAAATGAATATCTTTGGCCTGTAGTGCAAAGATGAATATTTGGTTAAAGATGATTATTAATTGATGTTACAGGGATAAAATATTGATGATGGACTTTTAAATCTTAGAAGATAGTAGAATTCTTTCTCTACTTGACTCTTCTAATGGTTTGCTGTTTCCGCTGCAGTTGTTGATCTAAAACTTGTTGTCGATTATATTTTATCAGATTTTTCCCTGTTGAAGACTAACGATAATTTGTTGTATATTATCTTAGTCATAATATTCTTTACTGGGCTAGTTGAGCTCACCCTTTTCCTTTTTGTTCCATTTTTCTTCTCAGGAGGTGAGAACATAGCAGGATCTAGTCGGGGTATGGAGTGATGGTTCTAGAAAGATGTTTTAGCAGTCCTCACTATTTCTGTAAAATAGTGTTTGAATAATTGTAATGAGGATTTATTTGAGTGTGGATATTGTCTAGAAGACAATATTTGTATTTAAACTCACAGTATGTGTTGTCGTATTTTGCACGACAATTGTATTATTGAAGTTGTAGTTTGCTTTCTGTACCATGTATTTGGCGACTCAGAATGGGTGTTGTATACCTATTTTGGGGGCGTCACAGTTGGTATCAGAGCTTAGGGATATGATCCCTGGCTGAGATGTGAGACAAGAACTAGGAGGGGAGAGACGGGGAATTCCTTCGCTAGTATGACCTGACTAAGTTTATTTGGTGTTTATTTGGTCGGTCAGAGTATAGGGATAATATATGACATGACTATTAACCCTTGTTTTATGGCAGTATTTAAGAATGGCAGCTGAGAACGTTAATAATGGAGTAAATCAGACCGTGGAGACACCTTTGATCACTACCCAGGGGAACGTGCAACAGGAAGGCAATATTCCTCCTGTAAACAACGTTACCGAGCAAACGATGAATGATGGAATGTTTAGGAGCTTTTTGCAGTTCATGCAAAATCAGACGAGGGAGACTCGTGTGCAGAATACGGGTGGAAATGATAACAACGCGCGGTTTGTCACAGCTAAGCAGTTCAAAGAATTGGGACCACCAGAATTTAAGGGAAAGCCGGATCCGATCATGGCGGAAACGTGGGTCAAGCAAATTACCAAGATATTTGATGTCTTGGGATGCACGGAGGAACAGAAGGTTCCATTCGCCACATTTATGTTCCGCGGTGAGGCAGACTACTGGTGGGAGTCTGTGAAGCGTACCCAGCCTGACGCACTCAACATGTCCTGGGAAACATTTCAAAAACTGTTCAATGACAAGTACTTTCCTGAAAGTATTCGTCATATGAAGGAGGTTGAGTTTATTAGACTGGAACAAAACAACATGACGGTGTCCCAGTACGAGGCGAAGTTTGCAGAGTTATCCAGGTTTGCACCTCATTTGGTCGAAAATGAGGAACGAATGACAAGGATGTTTCTGAGAGGTCTAAAACCCGAGATTCGGCAATATCTTATCTCTCATAAATTTTCTTTATATTCAGATGTTGTAAACAGGGCTCAATTATTAGAGCGAGATAATGAGTATGTGCAACCGAGGGACCACAACCAGGGTCATACCGGTGGCGGCAGTCATCGAAGCAATGAAAACCAGCAGGGAGGAAAATATTCGGACAAAAGCGGTAACCACTCTGGTGGTAATCGTGGTCGTGATAATAGAAGGAGCGAGTCGGGAGGAGATTTCAAGAAGAGAAGGTACAACAATGATAACGTGAAGACGTCAGCACAAACATCAACTGTTTCTAGGGGAGGAGAACGACCACCGGTCGTATGTTACAAATGTGGGAAAGAGGGACATATCAGCCCAAACTGCCCACAACAATCCAAGGTATGTTATAACTGTGGAAAGGAAGGTCATATAGCTCGAGAGTGTTCTGTAGCAAAACCAAGTTCAGCGGGGATGGTGACTCCAAAAGTTGTCCCGGATAAGTCGAAATCAGCGGTTCCTGGAAGGGCGTTTGTCGTTACTGGCCAAAACGCGAGAAACCCGAACGAGGTGATCACGGGTAAGCTAATCTTGAATTCTTGCGAAGTTTATACTTTACTAGATACCGGTTCTACCCATTCTTTTATCTCTCCTGCTTGTGCTCAACGTTTAAACTTGACTCCGGAGAAATTGGACTTTAACTTATCTGTTGAAACTCCGTTGGGTGAAACCTTCGTTACATCTACAGTTTATAAATCTTGCATGATCCAAGTTGGCACTATCACATTACCTGTTGATCTTATCTCTTTAAAGATACTTGCTTTTGATGTGATTTTAGGAATTGATTGGTTAACCACTCATCATGCTAAAATTGATTGTTTTCGTAAGGTTGTTAGTTTTCATATTCCTAACCAACCTGTCATACGAATTCAAACTACTAAACCACTAAAATCAGTCACTGTCATATCAAGCCACAAAGCTATTCGTTTATTGAAAAACGGATGTCAAGCTTTCTTAGCCCATGTTATGGATTTGAACAAAGACAAGTCAGATTTGAATAATATTTCTATTGTTAGAGAATTTTCCGATGTATTTCCTGAAGAACTTCCCGGTCTACCCCCGGAACGAGAAATTGAATTCTTTATTGACCTTGAACCCGGTACAAAGCCCATTTCTAAAACCCCATATCGAATGGCTCCTATTGAACTTCAGGAGTTAAAAGTCCAACTACAGGAGTTGTTGGACATCGGTTTTATTCGTCCTAGTACGTCTCCTTGGGGTGCTCCTGTTTTATTCGTAAAGAAGAAAGACGGGAGTATGCGACTTTGTATTGACTATCGAGAATTGAACCATGTCACCATCAAGAATAGGTATCCGCTACCTCGCATTGATGACCTGTTTGACCAGTTGCAAGGAGCACAATTCTTTTCAAAGATCGATCTTCGTTCTGGATATCATCAGCTGAAGATTAAAACTGAGGATATTCCAAAGACTGCCTTCAGAACTCGGTACGGGCATTATGAATTCTTAGTAATGTCTTTTGGATTGACTAATGCTCCTGCTGCCTTCATGGATATGATGAACCGTGTATTCAAAGAATATTTGGATCAGTTCGTTGTTGTCTTTATTGATGACATCCTCATCTATTCCAAAAGCCGTGAAGATCATGAGCGCCATTTGAAGCTGGTACTGCAAAGGCTTCGTGAAAACAAGCTATATGCCAAACTGAAGAAATGCGAGTTCTGGCTTGAGGAAGTAGCATTCCTTGGGCACGTGGTGTCAAAACATGGAGTATCTGTCGACCCGGCGAAGATTGAAGCCATACAAAGTTGGGAGCAACCGAAGTCGGTAACCGAAGTACGTAGCTTTCTGGGCTTAGCTGGTTATTATCGGAGATTTGTGGAAGGATTTTCTCGAATCGCTACTCCGTTAACTCAGCTGACTCGGAAAGATACAAAATTCGTATGGAGTGAGGAATGCGAGAAGAGTTTCCAAGAACTCAAGAGGAGACTCATTTCGGCACCTGTTTTGACAATACCATCTGGTTCGGATGGATTTGTTATCTACAGCGATGCTTCAGGCAAAGGGTTAGGATGTGTTCTCATGCAACATGGGAAAGTCATAGCCTATGCCTCACGACAACTCAAAGAATATGAGAGGAATTATCCTACTCATGATTTGGAGTTGGCAGCAGTCGTTTTTGCGTTGAAGATCTGGAGACACTACCTGTATGGGGAGAAAGTGGAGATCTATACAGATCATAAAAGCCTCAAATATTTCTTCACCCAAAAGGAACTCAACATGCGGCAACGACGTTGGCTTGAGCTGTTGAAAGATTACGATCATACCATCCAATATCATCCTGGAAAAGCAAACGTAGTAGCTGACGCATTGAGTAGAAGATCATATGCGGGTACGAGTGCAATGTTTTTAACACAAAGGCCCATTTTGTATGACTTGCAAAGGATGGAGATAGAGATGAAGGCTCCAAGTACCCACATGATGATATCAAATATACGAGTAGAACCGACTTTAATCGATAAAGTTAAAGCTGCTCAAGCTACGGATATAGAGCTGATGCGTATGAAGAAGAAAGTGCAAGAAGGTGCTATTCCAGAAGCAAGAATCGATGAAGAAGGAATACTTCGAGTCAACTCCAGACTTTGTGTTCCTAACGATTTTGACTTGAAGCATAGAATAATGATGGAGGCACACAACACACCGTTTGCAATCCATCCTGGGAGTACCAAAATGTATCACGATCTTCGACATACATTTTGGTGGAGCAATATGAAAAGAGAGATCGCGGAGTTTATCTCGAGGTGTTTAACTTGTCAACGTGTAAAGGCGGAGCATCAAGTACCAAAGGGTCCATTGCAACCACTTGAGATCCCGAAATGGAAGTGGGAACACATTACTATGGATTTTGTTACGGGTCTTCCCAAGGTTTCTCAAGGCATAGATGCGATTTGGGTTATTGTTGATAGATTAACCAAGTCCGCTCATTTCTTGCCGATACGTGAGACTTATTCCCTTGAACGTCTTGCTAGTATGTACGTGAACGAGATTGTGAGATTGCATGGCATGCCAGTATCCATAGTTTCGGATCGTGACCCAAGATTCACTTCACGATTTTGGGTTAGCTTGCAGAAAGCTATGGGCACGGATTTACGATTCAGTTCAGCATACCATCCTCAAACGGACGGACAATCAGAGAGGACTATTCAAACTCTTGAAGATCTATTAAGACTTTGTGTCTTAGATCTCAAAGGGAGTTGGGATAAGTACCTACCATTGGTGGAATTCTCCTACAACAACAGTTATCAGGCGAGCATAGGTATGGCTCCATTTGAGGCGTTGTATGGAAGAAAATGTCGTTCTCCAGTATGCTGGGACGAGGTGGGTGAAGCAACATTGTTGGGACCAGAATTGGTACGCATTACTACAGAGAAGATCCAAACGATTCGACAACGTATACAAACGGCACAGGATCGACAAAAGAGTTATGCGGATCTTCATCGGAAGGACGTGGAATTTAATATTGGGGATCATGTATTGTTACGTGTTGCACCATGGAAGGGAGTTACAAGATTTGGGAAGAGAGGAAAGCTCAATCCAAGATTTGTTGGTCCATTTGAGATTCTTGAGCGAATAGGAAATGTGGCATATAGACTCGCATTACCTCCAAGCATGTCTCGTGTTCATAATGTTTTTCACATATCTATGCTTCGTAAATATGTTAAAGACCCGAACCACATTATTGAGTTAGAACCAGACGAGATAGCTGAAGATTTAACGTACGAGGAGGTACCTGTTAAGATCTTGGATAGGAAAGAGCATGTCCTACGCACGAAGGTTATACCACAAGTTAAGGTTTTGTGGAGAAACCATGCTATTGAAGAAATGACCTGGGAGTTGGAATCAGAAATGAAAGCGAGGTATCCTCACCTTTTTGAAACATCAGGTACGTACGTCAATTTCGAGGACGAAATTTCATAAGGAGGGGAGGTTGTAAGACCCCAACTTATTAATGAATAAAATCAAATTTTCTCTAAATATTATTGTGAATAATAAGGGGTTAATTTGATATAATACTTTGGTTATGGGTGAAATGTGCAAATTTTGCAAAATAAGCAAGTGGTTATAAAATATTTATTTTTGGTCGGTGAATATTCGGTTGGTCGTGGAATATTCTTGCTGTCGGGGAATATTCGTACGACGACGCAGCCTTGTGTGGGCCCCATAACGGAAAGCGATTGGATGAAGAAAACGACAAGTATAAGTTGTTTATAAATAACGGCGTAGTTGTTACCGTTAATACTGTTGGAATACCCGGTGGTTAAAATACAGTAGCACACGGTATTGCACCAATTATTGATTCTTACGTAAGAAGGCACTACTCAATAATTGTTACAGTAGTTATTATTCAATATTTTATTTTATTGATTCAATAATTGCTGCGTTGATATTTTATATTATTGTTGTTTCAATAATTGTTGCTGCACAGTATTTTCATTTATCAGATCAATAATTCATATTATTTGAATAATATTATTAGATAACATTATTGGCAATGTCTAGAAAGTTCTGTCTAAGGAGAGGTTTGGTCATCTAATTGCGCGCCAGTAAGGAGAAATCCTTATTGGAAAGCCCCCTCTTTCCTGGGAACGGCCTGGTTGTCATAAATGTGATTCTGTAATATTATTTGTGAATAATTAATTATTGATTCATATGATAAGGAAATATTTATTTTATGTGGATATAAATGAGGGATATATTTTTGTGGTTAAAAATGAAGGAGTTAATGTTGAGGTTTTTATCAGTATTTTTGTCGGAATGGAGGTATTAAAAATCAGGGTTTTTGAGATATTTTGCGGGGGTTATAATTTTTAATCCGACCGTTGGATCGTGGTAATTTTTGGATATGTTATACATATATAAGTTGAGTATATGTCCACAAATTTTGAACCGTTAAAAATGAACGTATGATTTATTATGAATTTTACAAGATGACTGGTTCAGAAATTGTTGAATTTTCGGAGTTTATCATTTTGGTGGAAAATTCTAGAATTGGTGGGCCCCACTTGTGGTTGGTGAAGAAATGTGCTGAATTATATTTCAAATGTGGTGGGTGGGAATAGTAGCAGGTAAAGCCATCAGGTTGCAGGTCAAACCTACCAAAATTTTCCTATAAATAGAGGGCTAAGTTAGAATTGAAAATCACACCAGAAACAAGTTTTCTCTCTTTCTCTCTCTAGATTATTGAGTGTATTTTGTGAGTATTTAGATACTTTGAGAGTTTCTATTCATCAGAGCAAGTTTCTTTCAGCCTTATACCGGTATTCCGACCAGAAGTACTGATATTTTGAGGTAAGGGATATTATTTTCTTCTTAAATGATATTATTTTCTTCAATATCATTATGCTGAAATATTGATATGAGTTTTTATCAAATTTGGAACTTTTTGTGTCGGGGTTACTATTCACGTATACGGCACTATTCACGTATACGGCACTATTCACGAATACGGCACTATTCACCGAAAAATAAAATTTTTCCTTTTTGTCCAAGATGTCTATTATGGTTACTATCTTTGATTGTATCCATGTTTTGATCTTTATTTTTGAATTCTGCTTCACAATTGATTATTATGAAGTATTATTGATCTTGGATAAACTGTTATACGAATCCCTACTATTTGTCCTTCTGTCTCATTGGATTCGTTCTCTTTAAGATATTTTTCATCATCCTCAGTCCTAAATGATGATATTACTGAATATCTTTGGCCTGTAGTGCAAAGATGTATGATTACTTGATGAATATCTTTGGCCTGTAGTGCAAAGATGAACAGGTGTTGAGATGAACATGACCGACAGGTGATACAAATGAATATCTTTGGCCTGTAGTGCAAAGATGAATATTTGGTTAAAGATGATTATTAATTGATGTTACAGGGATAAAATATTGATGATGGACTTTTAAATCTTAGAAGATAGTAGAATTCTTTCTCTACTTGACTCTTCTAATGGTTTGCTGTTTCCGCTGCAGTTGTTGATCTAAAACTTGTTGTCGATTATATTCTATCAGATTTTTCCCTGTTGAAGACTAACGATAATTTGTTTGTATATTATCTTAGTCATAATATTCTTTACTGGGCTAGTTGAGCTCACCCTTTTCCTTTTTGTTCCATTTTTCTTCTCAGGAGGTGAGAACATAGCAGGATCTAGTCGGGGTATGGAGTGATGGTTCTAGAAAGATGTTTTAGCAGTCCTCACTATTTCTGTAAAATAGTGTTTGAATAATTGTAATGAGGATTTATTTGAGTGTGGATATTGTCTAGAAGACAATATTTGTATTTAAACTCACAGTATGTGTTGTCGTATTTTGCACGACATTTGTATTATTGAAGTTGTAGTTTGCTTTCTGTACCATGTATTTGGCGACTCAGAATGGGTGTTGTATACCTATTTTGGGGGCGTCACAGAGGATTTAGCTTTCCTCTCTTTCCAAATCTCGTAACTCCTTTCCATGGAGCAACACGTAAGAACACATGATCTCCTACATCAAATTCCACATCCTTTCGATGAAGATCAGCATAACTCTTTTGTCGATCTTGTGAGGTTTTTATACGTTGTCGGATCGTTTGAATCTTTTCTGTAGTCATACGTACCAACTCCGGTCCCAACAACGTTGCTTCGCCCACCTCATCCCAGCATACTGGAGAACGACATTTTCTTCCATACAATGCTTCGAATGGAGCCATGCCAATACTTGCTTGATAACTGTTGTTGTAGGAAAACTCCACCAATGATAAGAACTTGTCCCAACTTCCCTTAAAGTCAAAGACACAGAGTCTTAATAGATCTTCAAGAGTTTGAATAGTCCTCTCTGATTGTCCGTCCGTCTGAGGATGATATGCTGAACTAAATCGTAACTCCGTGCCCATAGCTTTTTGTAAACTAACCCAAAATCGTGAAGTGAATCTTGGGTCTCGATCAGAAACTATGGATACTGGCATACCATGCAGTCTTACAATCTCGTTTATGTACATACGAGCAAGACGTTCAAGTGTATAAGTTTCTCGTATCGGTAAGAAATGAGCAGACTTGGTCAATCTATCAACAATGACCCAAATCGCATCAATACCTTGAGAAACCCTAGGAAGACCGGTAACGAAATCCATGGTAATGTGCTCCCACTTCCATTCTGGAATTTCAAGTGGTTGCAATGGACCTTTTGGTACTTGATGCTCCGCTTTGACTCGTTGACAAGTTAGACACCTTGAGATAAACAACGCTATCTCTCTCTTCATATTGCTCCACCAAAATGTATGACGAAGATCATGATACATTTTGGTACTTCCAGGATGGATTGCAAACGGTGTGTTGTGCGCCTCCATCATGATTTCATACTTTAAATCAGGGTTGTTAGGAACACAAAGTCTGGAGTTGACTCGAAGTATTCCTTCTTCATCGATTCTTGCTTCCGATATAGCACCTTCTTGCACTTTCTTCTTCATACGCATCAGCTCCAGGTCTGTAGCTTGAGCAGCTTTAACTTTATCGATTAAAGTCGGTTCTACTCGTATATTCGCCATCATCACATGGGTCCCTGGAGTCTTTAACTCTATCTCCATCCTTTGCAAATCACACAAAATGGGCCTTTGTGTTGACAATATCGCACTCGTACTTGCATATGATCTTCTACTCAATGCGTCAGCTACCACGTTCGCTTTTCCAGGATGGTATTGAATGGTATGATCATAATCTTTCAACAGTTCAAGCCAACGTCGTTGTCGCATGTTGAGTTCCTTTTGAGTGAAGAAATATTTGAGGCTTTTATGATCCGTAAAGATCTCCACCTTCTCCCCATACAAGTAATGCCTCCAAATTTTAAGTGCAAAGACAACAGCTGCCAACTCTAGATCATGAGTAGGATAATTCCTCTCATATTCCTTGAGTTGTCTTGATGCATAGGCTATGACTTTTCCATGTTGCATGAGAACACATCCCAACCCTTTGCTCGAAGCATCACTGTAGATGACAAATCCCTCCGAGCCAGATGGTATTGTTAGAACAGGTGCTGAAATGAGTCTCCTCTTGAGTTCTTGAAAACTCTGCTCACATTCTTCGCTCCAACCGAACTTTGTATCTTTCCGAGTCAGCTGAGTTAATGGAGTAGCGATTCGAGAAAATCCTTCCACGAATCTCCGATAATAACCAGCTAAACCAAGAAAGCTACGTACTTCGGTCACTGATTTAGGTTGCTCCCAGCTTTGAATAGCTTCAATCTTTGCCGGGTCAACCGATATTCCACGACTTGATACTACGTGCCCAAGGAATGCTACCTCTTCCAGCCAGAACTCGCATTTCTTCAACTTGGCATAAAGTTTGTATTCACGAAGCTTTTGGAGTACCAGCCTCAAGTGTTGCTCATGATCTTCACGGCTTTTGGAATAAACAAGGATGTCATCGATAAAGACGACCACAAAGTGATCCAAATATTCCTTAAATACCCTGTTCATCATATCCATGAAGGCAGCAGGAGCATTAGTCAATCCAAAAGACATAACTAAGAATTCATAATGCCCATACCGAGTTCTGAAGGCAGTCTTTGGAATATCCTCAGTTCTAACCTTCAGCTGATGATATCCAGAACGAAGATCGATCTTTGAAAAGAATTGTGCTCCTTGCAACTGGTCAAACAGGTCATCAATACGTGGCAATGGGTACCTATTTTTGATGGTGACATGATTCAACTCCCGATAATCAATACAAAGTCGCATACTCCCATCTTTCTTCTTCACGAACAGAACAGGAGCACCCCAAGGAGAAGTACTAGGACGAATAAAACCAATGTCTAACAATTCCTGCAGTTGGGTCTTTAACTCCTGAAGTTCAATAGGAGCCATTCGATATGGGGCTTTGGAAATGGGTTTTGTACCGGGTTCAAGGTCGATACAAAATTCAATTTCACGCTCTGGGGGTAGGCCAGGAAGTTCTTCGGGAAATACGTCAGGAAATTTATTAACAACAGAAATATCATTCAAAGCTGACGTATTTTTGTTTAGATCTGTGACATGAGCTAAGAAAGCTTGACATCCGTTTTTTAATAAACGAATAGCTTTATGGCTTGAGATGACAGCGATTGATTTTAATGGTTTGGTTGCTTGAATTCGCATAATAGGTCGATTAGGAATATGAAAGCTAACAACCTTACGAAAATAATCAATTTTTGCATAATGAGTAGTTAACCAATCAATCCCTAGAATCACGTCAAATGCAAGTATTTTTAATGAAATCAGATCGATAGGTAATGTGTGGGTACCAACTTGAACCAAACAAGACTTATAAACAGTGGAGGTAATGAAGGTTTCTCCCAACGGAGTTTCCACAGATAAGTCAAAGTCTAATTTCTCCGGAATCAAATTTAATCGATGAGCGCAAGTAGGAGAAATAAAAGAATGGGTTGAACCGGTATCAAATAAAGTATAAACTTCTTTAGAGTTTATGATAAGCTTACCCGTGATGACCTCATTCGGGTTCCTTGCTCTCTGGGAGTTCACAACAAACGCTCTCCCTTGCACAACCGGTTTTGACTTTTCTGGGACGGCTTTTGGTGCCTCCATCCTAGCTGAATTTGTCTTCGGTAAACGACAAAATCGGGCTAAATGACCTTCTCTTCCACAATTATAACATGCTTTGGACGGCATCGCGCAGTTTGGACTGATGTGTCCCTCCCCTCCGCATTTGAAACATATGATAGGTGGTCGTTCTCCTTCCTTAACGACAGGTGCTGGTGCTGACGTCTTTCCATCATTGTTGAATCTCCTCTTCTTGAAATGTCCATTCTTATTGTTTTGGCCCTGATTACCACCGAAGTGGTTACCATTTCTGGCCTGTTGATTCCCTCCACGCTTGTTGTCACCGCTTCGATGACTGCTCTCACTGGTATTATCATTTTGCCGGCTGCTCTCTTTTGGTTGCGTTATCTCGTTATCGCGCTCCACCAACTGAGCCCTATTTACAACATCTGAATACAAACACAGTTTATGAGAAACAAGATGTTGACGTATCTCCGGCTTCAAACCTCTTAAAAACATCCGCGTCATTCTTTCTTCATTATCCACCAGGTGGGACGCAAACCGGGATAACTCCGCAAATTTTGCCTCGTACTGCGACACGGTCATATTATTCTGCTCCAATTTGATGAACTCCACCTCCTTCATGTGACGAATACTCTCGGGAAAGTATTTGTCGTTAAACAGCTCTTGGAACTTCTCCCAAGACATCTTCAGTGCGGCAGGTTGAGTACGCTTTATCGATTCCCACCAGTAATCTGCCTCTCCTCGCAACATAAAGGCGGCAAAGGGAACCTTTTGCTCCTCGGAGCAACCCAAGACATCAAATATCTTGGTGATCTGCTTTATCCATGTTTCAGCTACAAGTGGTTTTGGTTCTCCCTTAAACTCCGGTGGTCCCAGCTCCTTAAACTGTTTAGCGGTGACCGCCAGAGAGTTTCCAGTATTTCCACCTACGTTGTGGACAGGAGCCGCTTTCACCTGTTGTTGCATGAATTGCATAAAGCCTCTGAACATTTGATCATTCATCATTTGGTCAGTGTTGTTGTTTGCATGAGGATTGACACCTTCCTGATGCACATTATCCTGATTATTGATATGTGGTGAATCAACAGTCGTCTGTGCTCCATTGCTATTCTCAACATTCTCAGATGCCATTTTCAGATACTGCCACAAAATAAAAATTAATTGATATGTCATATATTATCCTTATATTATGACCGACCAATTAAATACCATGCAAATAAACTTAGGTATGTCATACTAGCGAAGGAATTCCCCGTCTCTCCCCTCCTAGTTCTATTCTCACATCTTAGCCAGGGATCATATCCCTAAGCTCTGATACCAACTGTGACGCCCCCAAAATTAGGTATACATCACCCATCTTGGGTCGTCAGATACATAGTACAGAATACAAATACAACTTAATAATACAACTGTCGTGTACAATACGACAAAACATAAACTGTGAGTTTGAATACAAATATTATCTTCTAGAGAGTATTCATACTCAAAAGGAGTCCTCATTACATTTATTAACACACCATTACATAGAATAGTGAGGACTACTAACTAATACTATCATTCGGACCATCACTCCGTTCCCCGACTTGCCCCAGCTACGTTCTCATTTCCTGAAGAGAACAGTGAAAGAAAGGGTGAGCTCAACTAGCCCAGTAAGAAATATTATGACTAAGATAATGCAGAATAAATTATCATTAGCCTTCAACAATGTTAAACTGATAAAATATAATAGACATCAAGTTTAACTGTAGCGGAACAAGCAATCCATTAAAAGAGTCAAGTAGAAAATAAACTCTACTATCTTTTATGATTTAAAAAGTTTTTCAACACTGTAATCGCTGAGACTCAGCTTAATAAAATAATCCACATCATCGAATCACCCCTGCACTACGGCCAAGGATATTCGTGTATTCATTAATGGTCATGATCATGCCAACAACTGTCCATCAATGCACTACGGGCCAATGAGGACTTTTACCACATCATTTGTAACATTACGGTCATGATTATACCGAATAATCCCTGGTCATAATCATACCAAGTCCATCTATGCACTACATGCCACAGATGACTTTCAACATTTTATAAACATGAGGATGATGACAATGATATAAGAATTCAATAAAACAAGTTCAAGAATTAATTTATCCAGGAATTAACAACGTCCAAATTGTCAACATGATACTGCATTGTGGAGTAAAATTCAAGAATGCTTAGAAGAATATTTTCTTGAAAAGATACTGGATGAAACGCAACTATCAAGGATATTCCACAAATTTCATGGAGTATAGAAGTCAAAACTTAACCAACTGAGTACAATAAAGAATGGAATAACAAAAGAAATCACCATGCATGCGATAGACCGCACAGACAGGTTATTCCAATAGAATAATAAATAATGGAACCAGGTCCGGCGTAAACGCACAGACAGGATATTCCGACAGAATAATAAATAATGGAACCAGGTCCGGTGTAAAACACACAGACAGGATATTCCAACAGAATAATAATAAAACGGAACCAGGTCCGGTGTAAAACACACAGACAGGATGTTCCAACAGAATAATAAACGGAACCAGGTCCGGTGTAAAACACACAGACAGGATGTTCCAACAGAATAATAGAAGAATGTCACCAAGTATAGGGTAGACCGCGTATACTGGTTATTCCAACAGAATAATAACAAATGGAATAACAGAAGTTCTCTTCATGAATATAAAAGAAATAATATTCCCTACCTTAAAAGAACTGGATATTGGAAAAGTGATGTAGCAGAATACTTTTATTCTCTCTCTCTCTTATTCTCTCTATACTTTCTCTCTCTATAGCTTGAATGAATTCGTGAAAAATAATGAAGCCCTAGGCCTCTATTTATAGAAAAACTGAGGGTGGCTCTTGGTCTTAACGAAGGGTCAAATGACTCTTGGTCTTAACGAAGGGTCAAATGACTCTTGGTAATATTGAAGGGACAACTACTATTGACGAAAGTAATTACTATTGACCAAGGTAAATACTATTGACGAAGGTAATTACTATTGACCAAGGTAAATACTATTGACCAAGGTAAATAATATTGACGAAGGTAATTACTATTGACCAAGGTAAATACTATTGACGACGGTAATTACTATTGACGACGGTAATTACTATTGACGAAGAGACTCTTAGATGATGACATATGGCCCCCCATAAAATAACCAAACTTACCACAACGTCTCAATTATTGATTTAATAATATAACATATTATACAGATGATACTATGACAATAATTTAAGAGATATGATGCAGCAATTACTGTAGCAATAATTGAGTATAGCTGAGTGACTTCTCACGTAAGCATCAATAATCAATACCGTGTGCTACTATGCAACCACGCGTATTACTGTACTTTTACTACCGAGTAGTTCAACAGTTTTAACGGTTTTAACGGTAACACCTCAGCCGTTATTTTTTATAGAAAGATAATTCTGTCGTTTTCTCAATCCGACAATAATTTCGTTGTGGGGTCCACCAATGATTGTGCCGTCGTACGAATATTCCCCGACAAAAAGAATATTCTCCGACCAAACGAATATTTATAACAACTTGCTTACTTTGCAAAATTTATAAATATTACCCACAACTATAACATTATATCAAATTAACTCCATAATATTCAAAAATGATATTTATAGAAAATTCATCTTTATTTATAAAAGTTGGGGTCTTCCAAATTCTTATTGGAAAGCCCCCTCTTTCTTGGGAACGGCCTGGTTGTCATAATTGTGATTCTGTAATATTATTTGTGAATAATTAATTATTGATTTATATGATAAGGAAATATTTATTTGATGTGGATATAAATAATGAATTTATTTATGTGGTTATTATTGAAGGAATTAATGTTGAGGTGTTTTATCAGTATTTCTGTCGGAATGGAGGTATTAAAAATCAAATCAGTATTCTTCAGATATATTGCGTGAGTTATAATTTTTAATCTGACCGTTTGATCGTTGTAATTTTTGGATATGTTATACATATAAGTTGAGTATATGTCCACAAATTTTGAACCGTTAAAAATGAATTTTAAATTTTAAAAGGTGACTGATTCGAAAATTAGGTTTATAAATAATTTTAGTAGAAAATTCTAGAAATGGGTGGGCCCCACTTTTGGTTGTTGGGGATGGTGGCTGATTTTTGGTGGGTGGAATAGTAGCAGGTAAAGCCATCAGGTTGCAGCTCAAGTATGCTTCGGCGTACTAACATTTTCCTATAAATAGAGGGCTAAGTTAGAATTGAAAATCACATCAGAAAACATACGTTTTTTCTCTTTTTCTCTCTAGATTATCGATTGTATTTTGTAAGTATTTAGATACTTGGTGAGTTGCTATTCATCAGTGTAAGTTTTCTTCAGCGTCATATCCGATATCCAGTCAGAAGTGCTGCTCTTTTGAGGTAAGGGATAGTAAGGGATATTAAGGGATGCTATATTCTTCATAATGATATTTTTCTTTCAATATCATTATACTGAAATATTGGTATGAATTTTATTGTGAAATTTTTACCTTTTTGAGTCGGGGTTACTATTCACGTATACGACACTATTCACGTATACGGCACTATTCATGTATATGACACTATTTACGTATATGACATTATTTACGTATACGGTACTATGTACGAATACGAAATACTATTCACGAGTTACTATTCATGAGTTACTATTCACGAGTTACTATTCACGGGTACTATTCATGACAAAAAAATAATTTCTTTTTCTGACCAAATAATCGTTGATTTATGATTGTTGCTCTCGAAAATAAATACAGTTGTTGATCATATTATTTTTATTATAATATATAACATTTTTATAACCCTGATGTTGAATTTCTCTTTCACTTGAGTGTAAAGATGGGTAAATTATTGGTATGATCGTGACGGAAGAATGTCTTTGGGCTGTAGTGCAAAGATGAATTGTTAACTGGTATGATCATGACCATTGAATTTATAATTGAATATATTTAGCTTAAGTGTAAAGATGAATTGATTAACATGGTTATAATTATGGTGTATATAAATTCTGAAATGATTATATATTTCTTTGAGATATGAATATATTTGGCCTGTAGTGCAAATATGAACTGTTGAGGAATATCTTTGGCCTGTAGTGCAAAGATGAATTGTTGATGAATATCTTTGGCCCGTAGTGCAAAGATGACCTGTTGTTGAATATTTTTGGCCAATAGTGCAAAGATGAACTGTTGGCAAAAATCGTTGGCCTGTAATGCAGAGATGAATTTGTTAGTATGATTATGAACATGAACTGTGATTTGGTATAACCATGATGTTTGATGTTTCAGGTGATGAAAATTATCTTTGTCCTGGATGAGAAAAAGAATTTAGAACAACAATTATGATTATGAGTTATACACGTGATTGTGGACATGAATTGTTGATTGATGTTACAGGGATAAAATATTATTGGTGGACTTTTAACGTGGAGAAGATAATAGACTTTATAGTCTATTTGAATCTTCTAATGGATTGCTCGTTTCGCTGCAACTATGGTTAAAATTTTTTATCATCTACCATATGTTCTAAATCTCTGATTTATTAGTGATGAAGACTATTGATAATTTATTTATCTTTAGTCATGATATTCTTTACTGGGCTAGTTGTGCCCACCCTTCTGTTCACAATTCCTTTCAGGTAATAAGAGTGTAGCTAGGTCGAGCGGGGGTAACAGGGGAATAGAACGGTGGTTATCATTTAGGAGTTATATTTGGTGAATCATCTAGGGTGAAGCGAACCCAACGTTGGAAGGGTGTTTTGTCACTATCATACAAGATGTTTAACGATTGTATTTGTATTCTGTACCATGTATTTGGCGACTCAAAATAGGTTGGATGGAATGGACCTATTTTGAGGTCGTTACACATTCTGAGTCGCCAAATACATGGTACAGAATATAAATACAATCGTTAATATACTACAAGAGAGCTGTGAGTTTTAATACAAATACCGTCTTCTAGACAATATCCACTCTCAGAATAAGTCCTCGTTACATTTATTGTCACACTATTTAACAGAATAGTGAGGATTACTAATACTATCATCTGGTCCATCACTCCGTTCCCTGACTCGTCCCAGCTATATTCTCATTTCCTGAAGAGAACAATGAAAGAAAAGGTGAGCTCAACTAGCCCAATAAGAAATATTATGACTAAGATAATGCAGAATAAATTATCATTAGCCTTAAACAGTGTTTAACTGATACAATATAACAAACATCAAGTTTAACTACAGCGGAACAAGCAACCCATTAGAAGAGTTAAGTAGAGAATAAAATCTACTATCTTCTATGATTAAAAAGGTTTTTCATGATATTTATCGCAGGGACTCAGCTTAAAAAATAATCTACATCATCGAATCACCCCTGCACTACGACCAAGGATATTCTTTAGTATCACGACCACAATTATCCATGCACTACGGGCCAAGAATATTTGTGTATTAATTAATGGTCATGATCATGCCAACCACTGTCCATCAATGCACTACGGGCCAATGAGGACTTTTACCACATCATTTGTAACATTACGATCATGATTATACCGAATAATCACTGGTCATAATCATACCAAGTCCATTTATGCACTACAGGCCACATATGACTTTCAACAGAGTATAAACATAAGGATGATGACAATGATATAAGAATTCAATAAAACAAGTTCAAGAATTAATTTATCCAGGAACCAATAACGTCCAAATTGTCAACATGATACTGTTTTGTGGAGTAAAATTCAAGAATGCTCGGAAGAATATTTTCATGAAAAGATACTGGATGAAGCGCAAATATCAAGGATATTCCACTAATTTCATGGAGTATAAAAGTCAAAACTTTAACCAACTGAATATAATAAAGAATGGAATAACAAAAGAAATTATCATGCATGCGATACACCGCACAGACAGGTTATTCCAACAGGAAAATAAAAAATGAAACCAGGTCATGCGTAAATGCACCGACAAGATATTCCGACAGAATAATAAATAATAAAACTAAGTCCGGCGTAAACGCACAGACAAGATATTCCGACAGAATAATGAATAATGAAACCAGGTCCGGTGTAAAACGCACAGACAGGATATTCCAATAGAATAATAGTAAAGACGGAACCAGGTCTAGCGTAAAACGCACAGACAGGATATTCTAACAAAATAATAATAAAGACGAAATAATAGAAGAGTGTCACCAAGTATAGGGTAGTCCGCGTATACTGGTTATTCCAGCAGAATAATAAATAATGGAATAACAGAAGTTCTCTTCATGAATACAAAAGAAAATAATACTCTTTACGAGTACAACAAATAATATCCCTTACCGTAAAAGATACTTGATATCGGAGTAGTGAAGTAACATAATACTTTTCTTCTTTCTCTGTATAGTTTCTCTCTCTAGAGTTTCAGTGAATTCGTAAGAAAATAATGAAGGAATGAACTTCTATTTATAGAAAAATAGACTGCATAGTAATTGTGACGCCCCCAAAATAGGTATACAACACCCATTCTGAGTAGCCAAATACATGGTACAGAAAGCAAACTACAACTTCAATAATACAATTATCGTGCAAAATACGACAACACATACTGTGAGTTTAAATACAAATATTGTCTTATGGACAATATCCACACTCAAATAAATTCTCATTACAATTATTCAAACACTATTTTACAGAAATAGTGAGGACTGCTAAAACATCTTTCTAGAACCATCACTCCATACCCCGACTAGATCCTGCTATGTTCTCACCTCCTGAGAAGAAAAAATAGAACAAAAAGGAAAAGGGTGAGCTCAACTAGCCCAGTAAAGAATATTATGACTAAGATAATATACAACAAATTATCGTTAGTCTTCAACAGGGAAAAATCTGATAGAATATAATCGACAACAAGTTTTAGAACAACAACTGCAGCGGAAACAACAAACCATTAGAAGAGTCAAGTAGAGAAAGAATTCTACTATCTTCTAAGATTTAAAAGTCCATCATCAATATTTTATCCCTGCAACATCAATTAATAATCATCTTTATCCAAATATTCATCTTTGCACTACAGGCCAAAGATATTCATTTGTATCACCTGTCAGTCATGTTCATCTCAACACCTGTTCATCTTTGCACTACAGGCCAAAGATATTCATCAAGTAATCATACATCTTTGCACTACAGGCCAAAGATATTCAGTAATATCATCATTTAGGACTGAGGATGATGAAAAATATCTTAAAGATAACGAATTCAGTGAGACAGAAGGACAAATATTAGGGATTCGTATAACAGTTTATCCAAGATCAATAATACTTCATAATAATCAATTGTGATGCCGAATTCAAAAATAAAGATAACATGGATACAATCAAAGATAGTAACCATAATAGACATCTTAGACAAAAAAGAAAAATTTTTATTTTTTGGTGAATAGTGCCGTATTCGTGAATAGTACCGTATACGTGAATAGTGCCGTATACATGAATAGTAACCCTGACACAAAATGTTTTAAATTTGATAAAAACTCATATCAATATTTCAGCATAATGATATTGAAGAAAATAATATCATTAAGAATAAAATAATATCCCTTACCTCAAAATAACCGTACTTCTGACTGAATATCGGATATGAGGCTGAATGAAACTTGTGCTGAATAGCAACTCTCAAAGTATCTAAATACTCACTAAATACACTCAATAATCTAGAGAGAGAAAGAGAGAAAACTTATGAATTCTGGTGTGATTTTTAATTCTAACTTAGCCCTCTATTTATAGGAAAATTTTAGCACGCCGAAGCAGACTTAACCTGCAACCTGATGGCTTTACCTGCCACTATTTCCACCCACCAAATTTGAATAAAAATCTCTGCACATTTCTTCACCAACCAAGAGTGGGGCCCACCAATTCTAGAATTTTCCACCAAAATGACAAATTCCGTAACTTCTACAATTTCTGAATCAGTCATCTCGTAAAATTCATAACAAATCATACGTTCATTTTTAACGGTTCAAAATTTGTGGACATATACTCAACTTATATATGTATAACATATCCAAATATTACCACGATCCAACGGTCGGATTAAAAATTATAACCCTCGCAAAATATCTCAAAAACCCTAATTTGATTTTCAATACCTCCGTTCCGACAAAAATACAAATAAAACACTTCAACATTAACTCCTTCATTTTTAACCACAAAAATATATCTCTCATTTATATCCACATAAAATAAATATTTCCTTATCATATGAATCAATAATTAATTATTCACAAATAATACTACAGAATAACATTTATGACAACCAGGCCGTTCCCAGGAAAGAGGGAGCTTTCTAATAAGGATTTCTCCTTACTGGCGCGCAATTAGATGACCAACCTCTCCTTAGACAGAACTTTCTAGATATTATCAATAATGCTATCTAATAATATTATTTAAATAATATGAATTATTGATCTGATAATGGGAAATACTGTGCAGCAACAATTATTGAAATAACAATAATATAAAATATCAACACAGCAATTATTGAATCAATAAAATAAAATATTGAACAGTAACTACTGTAACAATTATTGAGTAGTGCCTTCCTTCGTAAGAATCAATAATTCAAAAATACTGTGCAATCCGTGTGCTACTGTATTTTAACCACCAGGTATTCCAACAGTATTAACGGTAACAACTACGCCGTTATTTATAAAAACTTAATTTTTGTCGTTATCTTCATCCAATCGCTTTCCGTTATGGGGCCCACAAATAGCTGCGCCGTAGTACAAATATTTCCCGACAGAAAGAATATTCTACGACCACATGAATATTCACCGACCAAAATGAATATTTTATAGCCACTTGTTTATTTTACAAAATTTTTACATTTCACCCATAACCAAAGTATTATATCAAATTAACACCTTATTATTCAGAATAATATTTAGAGGAAATTTGATTTTATTCATTAATAAGTTGGGGTCTTACAGTAACTAACTCATGAACGGTCTAGATTGATTTACTTTAATCTGACGGTCTATATTTAAAACAAAATCTTTTAAATAAAATATAATATATTCTATTTATAATCTAATAAAACGAATAACTTTATAAAAGATTTTACTATACAAATACTATGCAGGCACTATACAAATACTATGCATAATAAAATATAATATATTCTAATTATTATCTAATAAAATAAATAACTTTATAAAAGTATTCTGTTTTATATAAAAAGATTTTACTATTAGCCTAATAAAACGAATAACTTTATAAAAGTATTCTGTTTTATATAAAAAGTTTTTCTGTTTTATTACATTAATAATACCAATAAAATAAAACTGAGTGACTTATCACATAAGCATTAATAATCAATACCATGTTCTACTATGCAACCATGCGTATTACTGTACTTTTACTACCTAGTAGTTCAACAGTATTAATGGTAAAACTTTCTCCGTTATTTTCATAGAGTATTTTTGTCGTTTTCTCAATTCGACAATTATTCCGTTGTAGGGTCTGTAAGACCCCAACTTATTAATGAATAAAATCAAATTTTTCTCTAATTATTATTGCGAATAATAAGGTGTTAATTTGATATAATATTTTGTTATGGGTGAAATGTGCAAAATTTTCAAAATAAATCAGTGGTTATAAAATATTCATTTTGTCAGGGAATATTTGTTTGGTCGTGGAATATTCTTTCCGTCGGGGAATATATTGGGGTTTCGATACAGAAACGCACAGCGGAAATTAAAATTTAAAGCAATTTCGAAACCCTAAAACAGGATCCATGCGAAAAATAATTAATTCAGTGGTAAGAAATTATACCGATTGTAAAAGCTAGAATCGATGCGGTCAAATCTCCAACGCAATTCAAACGGACTGCGTCTTTACGGTATCCACACGAACGCTCTACACGAATCGTCCTACGATCTGCAGAAGAAGGAAACGCGGTACTAGCCACCAAGGATGATGATTTTTAAACTATTTTTTTCTAGTCTCTCTCTAAGAGCGGTTAGGGTTTTTTTTGTTTTGACGTAAAACCTAAAGTGACTGATATATATCATATATATAGCAGTTAGGAGGAATTAATCAAAACTTAATGTTATTAAAATCCGAATTTATATATATCTTAATTAAGTCTTACTTAATTAATATACCTATATATAAATTATCCTATTAATTTAAATTCGTGATTTAAAATTATATCAATCATATTGACATATTTAAATCTTTACAATTTAAATTAATTTCCTTTTAATTACGTTCTTTGTGTGTGACCCTATAGGTTATTATTATGTTGGCAATAACTTTAAAATCATATTATAAAGTTATAAACGGTGAGCGGCATCTAGTAATGCATCACTGCTACCCAAGTAATAATAAGATCGATGATTCGATGCAACCTTTTTGTGACCAATGTTTCAATGTAATTTAATCCTTTTAACCTTAATATCCTAGATTAAACTCGAGTCATGGAATGTGTCATACTCTTCATAGTTTAATCTGAGTTTTCTTGATCAATGAGTAGACTATATGAAACAAATCACTATTTGAGCATGGCCATGCATTTCATAGTCCTACTCAATCAAGAGGCCTATGGATATCACCTATAAAATATAGGATGGTTAAATTCCATCTAGATCACTCATATTTCTCACACGATTCACAATGAACCCAATAATCACCTTTATAGTCCACCCTATTAAAGGTGACATTTGATGATATCAAAGTACATAAATTCTCGTGTAGTAATATAGTGGTTTCAGGTCGGAGGACCATTACATCATTGTCACTATGAGAATTGCTAATGACACTTCGCATAATGCTCCATATAGAATTCTCATGGTGGGTCTGTCCAGTACATCGTTCTCTAACATGTACCTATGCATTGACTTAATATCTCATATATTTATGACCAATGAGATTTGGTCATCAGTCAATCCACATACTAGTCTCAATACATCATTGTTGTCCCATCAACAATGATCCTCGACTAGGGACATTTAAGAACAATGATACTAATTGTAATTATATAATCTCATGTTCAAGTCACATACTAGAAACTATATAATTTGTATCACTATTCTAAGAAATTTTATTATGTTAACAATTATATTACGCAGTAAATAAAACCATAATAAAATCATTTATTTATTCAATCAACAATAATATCAAATGTTAAGCAATTATATCAAATAATTGGCCTCTAGGGCATAAACTCTAACAGAATATTCGTACGACGGCGCAACTATTTGTGGGCCCTATAACGAAAAATAGTTGGATGAAGATAATGACAAAAATAGAGTTTTTATAAATAACGGCGTAGTGGTTACCGTTAACACTGTTGGAATACCCGGTGGTTAAAATACAGTAATACGCGTGGTTGCACAGTAGCACACGGATTGCACAGTATTTTTAAATTATTGATTCTTACGAAGGAAGGCACTACTCAATAATTGTTACAGTAGTTACTGTTTAATATTTTATTTTATTGATTCAATAATTGCTGCATTGATATTTTATATTATTATTGTTTCAATAATTGTCACTGCACAGTATTTCCTATTATCAGATCAATAATTTATATTATTTGAATAATATTATTAGATAACATTATTGGTAATGTCTAGAAAGTTCTGTCTAAGAAGAGGTTTGGTCACCTAATTACGCGCCAGTAAGGAGAAATCCTTATTGGAAAGCCCCATCTTTCCTGAGAACGGCCTAGGTTGTCATAAATGTGATTCTGTAATATTAATTGTGAATAATTAATTATTAATTCATATGATAAGAAAATATTTATTTTATGTGAATATAAATGTTGGATATATTTTGTGGTTAAAAATGAAGGAGTAAATATTGAGGTATTTTATCAGTATTTTTGTTGGAATTGAGGTATTAAAAATCAATTAGGATTTTTGAGATAAATTGCAGGGGTTATAATTTTTAATCCGACCGTTGGATCGTTGCAATTTTTGGATATATTATGCATATATAAGTTAAAAATATATCCACAAATTTTAAACCGTTAAAAATGAACGTATGATTTGTTATGAATTTTAAGAGATGACTGGTTCAGAAATTGTTGAAATTTCAAAATTTATCATTTTTGTAGAAAATTCTAGAATTGGTGTGCCCAACTTTTTTTTGGTGAAAATGTGCTGAGATTTTTATTCAAATATGGTGGGTGTGAATAGTAGCAGGTAAAGCCATCAGGTTACAGGTTAAGTCTGCTTCGGCGTGCTAACATTTTCCTATAAATAGAGGGCTAAGTTAGAATTAAAAATCATACCAGAAACAAGTTTTCTCTCTTTCTCTCTCTAGATTATTGAGTGTATTTTGTGAGTATTTAGATACTTTGTAAGTTTCTATTCATCAGTGCAAGTTTTCTTCAGCCTTATACCGATATTCCGATCAGAAGTACTAATATTTTGAGGTAAGGGGTGTTATATTCTTCTTAAAATGATATTTTCTTCAATATCATTATACCGAAATGTTGGTATGAACTTTTTATCAAATTTAAAACTTTTTATATCGGGATTACTATTCACGTATACGTTACTATTCACGTATACGGCACTATTCACGAATACGGCACTATTCACCGAAAAATAAAATTTTCTTCTTTTTGTCCAAGTTGTCTATTATGGTTACTATCTTTGATTGTATCCATGTTTTGATCTTTATTTTTGAATTCTGCTTCAAAAATTGGTTATTATGGAGTATTATTGAACTTGGATAAACTGTAATACGAATCCCTAATATTTATTCTTTTATCTCACTGGATTCGTTTTTTTTAAAATATTTTTCATCATCCTCAGTCCTAAATGATGATACTAGTGAATATCTTTGGCCTGTAGTGCAAAGATGTATGATTACCTGATGAATATCTTTGGCCTGTAGTGCAAAGATGAACAGGTGTTGAGATGAACATGACCAACTGGTGATATAAATGAATATCTTTGGCTTGTAGTGCAAAGATGAATATTTGATTCAAGATGTATATTGATTGATGTTACAGGAATAAAATATTGATGATGGACTTTTAAATCTTAGAAGATAGTAGAATTCTTTCTCTACTTGACTCTTCTAATGGATTGCTGTTTCCGCTGCAGTTGTTGATCTAAAACTTGTTGTCTATTATATTTTATCAAATTTTCCCTGTTGAAGACTAACGATAATTTATTATATATTATCTTAGTCATAATATTCCTTACTAGGCTAGTTGAGCTCACCCTTTTTGTTCTATTTTCTTCTCAGGAGGAGATAGTATAGCAGGAACTAGCCGGGATATGGAGTGATGGTTTTAGAAAGTTGTTTAGCAGTCCTCACTATTTTTGTAAAATAGTGTATCAATAATTGTAATGAGGACTCCTTTTGAGTTTTTATACTCTCTATTTGTATTTAAACTCACAGTATATGTGTTGTCGTATTTTGCACGACAATTATATTACTGAGGTTGTATTTTTTCTTGTACCATGTATTTGGCGACTCAGAATGGGTGATGTATACCTGTTTTGGGGGCGTCACATGGTCCACCAATAATTGTGTCGTCGTACGAATATTCCCTGTTAAAATGAATATTCCCCGACCAATCGAATATTATATAGCAACTTGCGTACTTTGCAAAATTTATAAATATTACCCACAACTATAACATTATATCAATTTCACTCCATAATATTTAAAAATAATATTTATAAAAAATTCATCTTTATTTATAAAAGTTGGGGTCTTACAACCTCCCCTTCTTATGAAATTTCGCCCTCGAAATTAGGGTACGTACCTGGTATATCGAAGAAGTAAGGATACCTTGACTTCATTTCAGATTCTAACTCTCAGGTAATTTCCTCAACATCGTGGTTTCTCCACAAAACTTTGACTTGAGGTATAACCTTGGAGCGTAGAATATGTTCCTTCTTATCCAAGATTTGAACAGGAACCTCTTCATAAGTTAAATCTTCCGCTATTTCGTTCGGTTCTAACTCAATAATGTGGTTCGGGTTTTCCACATATATACGTAACATGGATATATAAAAAACATTATGAACACGAGACATACTTGGCGGTAAAGCGAGTCTATAGGCCACAGTTCCTACTCGATCAAGAATTAAAAATGGGCCAATGAATCGAGGATTGAGCTTTCCTCTCTTTTCAAATATCGTAACTCCTTTCCACGGAGCAACTCGTAACAACACATGATCTCCTATATCAAATTTCACGTCCTTTCGATGAAGATCAGCATAACTCTTTTGTCGATCTTGTGAGGTTTTTATATGTTGCGGATCGTTTTGAATCTTTTCCGTAGTTATACGTACCAACTCCGGTCCCAACAACGTTGCTTCACGCACATCATCCCATCATACTGGAGAACGACATTTTCTTCCATACAACGCTTCGAATGGAGCCATGCCAATACTTGCTTGATAACTGTTGTTGTAGGAAAACTCCACCAATGATAAGAACTTGTCCCAACTTCCCTTGAAGTCAAGGACACAGAGTCTTAATAGATCTTCAAGAGTTTGAATCGTCCTCTCCGACTTCCCGTCTGTCTGAGGATGATATGCCGAGCTAAATCATAAATCCGTGCCAATAGCTTTTTGCAAACTAACCCAAAATCGTGAAGTGAATCTCGGGTCTCGATCAGAAACTATGGATACTGGCATACCATGCAGTCTTACAATCTCTTTTATGTACATACGAACAAGACGTTCAAGTGTATAAGTTTCTCGTATTAGTAAGAAGTGAGCAGACTTGGTTAATCTATCAACAATGACCCTAATTGCATCAATGCCTTGAGAAACCTTGGGAAAACCAGTAACGAAATCCATGGTAATGTGCTCCCACTTCCATTCTGGAATTTCAAGTGGTTGCAATGGACCTTTTGATACTTGATGCTCCGCTTTGACTCGTTGACAAGTTAGACACCTTGAGATAAATAACGCTATCTCTCTCTTCATATTGCTTCACTAAAATGTATGACGAAGATCACGGTATAAGTTTGTACTCCTAGGATGGATTGCAAACGGTGTGTTGTGCGCCCCCATCATGATTTTATACTTTAAATCAGGGTCGTTAGGAACACAAAGTCTGGAGTTGACTTGAAGTATTCCTTTTCCATCGATTCTTACTTCCGGCATAGCACTTTCTTGCACTTTCTTTCTCATACGCATCAGCTCCGGGCTTGTGGCTTGAGCAGCTTTAACTTTATCAATTAAAGTCAGTTTTACTCATATATTCGCCATCATTACATGGGTCCCTGGAGTCTTTAACTCTATCTCCATCCTTTACAAGTCACACAAAATGGGCCTTTGTGTTGGCAATATCGCACTCGTACTTGCATATGATCTTCTACTCAATGCATCAGCTACCACGTTCGCTTTTCCAGGATGGTATTGGATGGTATGATCATAATCTTTCAATAGTTTCAGCCAACGTCGTTGTCACATGTTGAGTTCCTTTTGAGTGAAGAAATATTTGAGGCTTTTAGGATCCGTAAAGATCTCCACTTTCTCTCCATACAAGTAATGCCTCCAAATTTTAAGTGTGAAGACAACAACTGCCAACTCTAGATCATGAGTAGGATAATTCCTCTCATATTCTTTGAGTTGTCTTAAGGGATAGGCTATGACTTTCTCATGTTGCATGAGAACACATCCCAACCCTTTGCCCGAAGCATCACTGTAGATGACAAATCCCTCCGAGCCAGATGGTATTGTCAGAACAGGTGCTGAAATGAGTCTCCTCTTGAGTTCTTAAAAACTCTTCTCACATTCTTCGCTCTAACCGAACTTTGTATCTTTCCGAGTCAGCTGAGTTAATGGAGTAGCGATTCGAGAAAATCCTTCCACGAATCTCCGATAATAACCAGCTAAACCGAGAAAGCTACGTATTTCCGTCACTGATTTAGGTTGCTCCCAGCTTTGAATTGCTTCAATCTTTACCAGGTCAACAGATATTCCATAACTTGATACTACGTGCCCAAGGAATGCTACTTCCTCAAGCCAGAATTCGTATTTCTTCAGCTTGGCATAAAACTTGTATTCACGAAGCTTTTGGAGTGTCAGCCTTAAGTATTGCTCATGATCTTCACAACTTTTGGAATAAATAAGGATGTCATCAATAAAGACGACCACAAAGTGATCCAAATATTTCTTGAATACTAGGTTCATCATATCCATGAAGGCAGTAGGAGCATTAGTCAATCCAAAAGATATGACTAAGAATTCATAATGCCCGTACCGAGTTCTGAAGGCAGTCTTTGGAATATCCTCAGTTCTAACCTTCAGCTGATGATATCCAGAATGAAGATCGATTTTTGAAAAGAATTGTGCTCCTTGCAACTGGTTAAACATGTCATCAATACGTGGCAATAGGTACCTATTTTTGATGGTGACATGATTCAACTCTCGATAATCAATACAAAGTCGCATACTCCCATCTTTCTTCTTCATGAATAGAACAGGAGCACCCCAAGGAGAAGTACTAGGACGAATAAAGTCAATGTCTAACAATTCCTGCAGTTGGGTCTTTAACTCCTGAAGTTCAATAGGAGCCATTCGATATGGGGCTTTGGAAATGGGTTTTGTACCGGGTTCAAGGTCGATACAAAATTTAATTTCACGCTCTGGGGGTAGGCCAGGAACTTCTTCAAGGAATACAATAGGAAATTCATTAACAATAGAAATATCATTCAAAACTGAAGTATTTTTGTTTAGATCCGTGACATGAGCTAAGAAAGCTTGACATCCGTTTTTCAATAAACGAATAGCTTTATGGCTTGAGATGACAATGATTGATTTTAATGGTTTGTGTAACGCCCCTAAATAGGTCCAATCCATCCAACCCATTCTGAGTCGCCAAATACATGGTACAGAAAATAACTACAACTTTATTATTACAATTATCGTGCAAAATACGAAAACACATATACTGTGAGTTTAAGTACAAATATTGTCATCTAGACAGTATTCATACTCAATTAAGTCCTCATTATACTTATTGATACACTATTTTATAAAATAGTGAGGACTACTAAAATAACTGTCTTAAACCATCATTCCATACCCCGACTAGTACTCGCTACATTCTTGCCTCCTGAGAAGAAAAATAGAACAACAAGGAAAAGGGTGAGCTCAAGTAGCCCAGTAAAGAATATTATGACTAAGATAATGTACAACAAATTATCCTTAGTCTTCAACAGGGAAAAATCTAATAGAATACAATAGACAACAAGTTTTAAATCAACAACTGCAGCGGAAACATCAATTCATTAGAAGAGTTAAGTAGAGAATGCAAACTACTATCTTCTATATATGAATTTAAAAGTCCATCGTCGATATTTTATCCCTGTAACATCAATCAATATATATCTGGAATCAAATATTCATCTTTGCACTACTGGCCAAAGATATTCATCAGTTGGTCATGTTCACCTCAACACCTGTTCATCTTTGCACTACGGGCCAAAGATATTCATCATAAAATCATTAATCTTTGCACTACAGGCCAAAGATATTCAGTAACATCATCATTTAGGACTGAGGATGATGAAAAATATGTTAGAGAAAACGAATCCAGTGAAACAAAAGAGTAAATATTAAGGATTTGTATTTCAGCTATTTCATGTCCAAAAATACCTCATAAACAATCATAGTGAAGTAAAATTCAAGAATGATCAAAATATGGATACAATCAAAGCTAGTATCCAGAATAGATATTTGGACGAAAAGAAGAAATTTTCATTTTTCGGTGAATATTAACTCGTAAATAGTAACTCGTGAATAGTAACTCGTGAATAGTAACTCGTGAATAGTAACTCATGAATAGTAATCCCGACATGAAAAGTTCCAAATTTAATAAAAATTCAGATCAATACTTCGGCATAATGATATTGAAGAAAATAATATCATTTAAGAAGAAATAACATCCCTTACCTCGAAAAGACGGTACTTCTGACTGGAATACTAGATATAGTGCTGAAGGAAACTTGCACCGTATAGCAACACTCAAAGTATCAAATACTCACAAGAATACGCTCGATATAGAGAGAGAAATAGAGAGAAACTTGTGTTTCTGGTGTGATTTTCAATTCTAACCTAAGCACCCTATTTATAGAAAAATGCATAGAACACCAAAGCAGAAAATTGAATATAATATTAATATAATTATACAAATTTTTCTTAGCCCACCTTTGGTCAAAAACACCAGCCACACATGTTAATGATGTCCAACAAAATACAAAAAACGTTTTTCTCCAAACTAATAAATAAAACTTCTAAAAATCAATTATTTCGGAACTTCAGAACTTCAATAATTCATAATAAATAGCCCTTTTATCAGAAAATTCGAATCTCGCGAGTTTTTATAGAAAATTCAATTCTCTACAACTTTACAGAATAAAGTTTTTCTAAATTCCAAACAAAAATTGACCGAAATCCACAAACGGGCGATTTTACAGTCAATAATAAATTTTCGGTCAAGAATTGTGTCCACCAACACACAAAACATGTGTTAATCATTTAATGCCACAAAAATATTCTTCCTCCTCATATACTCATATATCCCACATTCATTGTAAAAATACCACCATCAATATATTATTAAAATAATATATTTAAATGAATTATTTTATCAGAAAAAGATAAAATAATAATTTTCAACAATTGTCACATTAAAAATTTTCTCCATCTATATCCACATAAAATTACTATTTTCCTCATCATATAAATTAATAATTAATTATACACAAATAATATTATAGAACCACAGTACTGGCAACCAGACCGTTCCCAGGAAAGAGGGGGCTTTCCAATAAGGATCTCTCCTTACTGGCACACAATTAGATGACCAAACCTCTCCTTAGACAGAACTTTTTAGACATTACCAATAATGTTATCTAATAATATTATTCAGATAATATGAATTATTGTACCGATAATAGAAAATACTGTGTAGTGACAATTATTAAAACAACAGTAATATAAAATATCAACGCAGTAATTATTGAATCAATAAAATACAATATTAAACAGTAATTACTGTAACAATTATTGAGTAGTGCCTTCTTACGTAAGAATCAATAATTGGTGCAATACCGTGTGCTACTGTGCAACAACGCGTATTACTGTGTTTTAACCCCCATGTATTCCAACAGTATTAACGGTAACAACTACGCCGCTATTTATAAACAACTTGTTTTGTTCGTTTTCTTCATCCAATCACTTTCCGTTATGGGGACCACAAAAGACTGCGCCGTCGTACGAATATTCTCCGACAGTAAGAATATTCCACGACCAAGTGAATATTTCCCGACAACAATGAATATTTTATAACCACCTGCTTATTTAAAATATTTGCGCATTTTACCCATAACTAACCACATTAATCAAATCAACCCTTACTATTTCAGAATAATAAATAGAGGAAATTAAATTTCATTTATCAATAATTTGGGGTCTTACACCTGGTGCTGACGTCTTTTCATCATTGTTCAATCTCCTCTTCTTGAAATGTTTATTCTTATTGTTTTGGCCATGATTACCACCGAAGTGGATACCATTTCTGGCCTGCTGATTCCCTCTAGGCTTGTTGTTATCGCTTCGATGACTACTTTTACTGGTATTATCATTTTGCCTGTTGCTCTCTTTTGGTTGTGTTGACTCGTTATCGCGCTCCACTAACTGAGCCCTATTTACAACATCTGAATACAAACACAGTTTATAAGAAATAAGATGTAAGACCCCAAATTATTAATAAATAAAATTTAATTTCCTCTATTTATTATTTTGAAATAGTAAGGGTTGATTTGATTATTGTGGTTAGTTATGGGTGAAATGCGCAAATATTTTAAATAAGCAAGTGGTTATAAAATATTCATTGTCGTCGGGGAATATTCGCTTGGTCGTGAAATATTCTTACTGTCGGAGAATATTCGTACGACGGCACAGCCTTGTGTGGGCCCCATAACGGAAAGCGATTGGATGAAGAAAACGACAAAAATAAGTTGTTTATAAATAACGGCGTAGTTGTTACCGTTAATACTGTTGGAATACCCGGTGGTTAAAACACAGTAATATGCGTTGTTGTATAGTTGTGACGCCCCCAAAATTAGGTATACATCACCCATCTTGAGTCGTCAGATACATAGTACAGAATACAAATACAACTGATTACTACAACTGTCGTGTACAATACGACAAAACATAAACTGTGAGTTTGAATACAAATATTATCTTCTAGAGAGTATTCATACTCAAAAATAGTCCTCATTACATTTATTAACACACCATTACATAGAATAGTGAGGACTACTAACTAATACTATCATTCGGACCATTACTCCGTTCCCCGACTTGCCCCAGCTACGTTCTCATTTCCTGAAGAGAACAGTGAAAGAAAGGGTGAGCTCAACTAGCCCAGTAAGAAATATTATGACTAAGATAATGCAGAATAAATTATCATTAGCCTTCAACAATGTTAAACTGATAAAATATAATAGACATCAAGTTTAACTGTAGCGGAACAAGCAATCCATTAAAAGAGTCAAGTAGAAAATAAACGCTACTATCTTTTATGATTGAAAAAGTTTTTCAACACTGTGATCGCTGGGACTCAGCTTAATAAAATAATCCACATCATCGAATCACCCCTGCACTACGGCCAAGGATATTCGTATATTCATTAATGGTCATGATCATGCCAACAACTGTCCATCAATGCACTACGGGCCAATGAGGACTTTTACCACATCATTTGTAACATTACGGTCATGATTATACCGAATAATTCCTGGTCATAATCATACCAAGTCCATCTATGCACTACTTGCCACAGATGACTTTCAACATTTTATAAACATGAGGATGATGACAATGATATAAGAATTCAATAAAACAAGTTCAAGAATTAATTTATCTAGGAATTAACAACGTCCAAATTATCAACATGATACTGCATTGTGGAGTAAAATTCAAGAATGCTTAGAAGAATATTTTCTTGAAAAAATACTGGATGAAACGCAACTATCAAGGATATTCCACAAATTTCATGGAGTATAGAAGTCAAAACTTAACCAACTGAGTACAATAAAGAATGGAATAACAAAAGAAATCACCATGCATGCGATAGACCGCACAGACATGTTATTCCAATAGAATAATAAATAATGGAACCAGGTCCGGCGTAATCGCACAGACAGGATATTCTAACAGAATAATAATAAAACGGAACCAGGTCCGGTGTAAAACACACAGACAGGATGTTCCAACAGAATAATAAACGGAACCAGGTCCGGTGTAAAACACACAGACAGGATGTTCCAACAGAATAATAGAAGAATGTCACCAAGTATAGGGTAGACCGCGTATACTGGTTATTCCAACAGAATAATAACAAATGGAATAACAGAAGTTCTCTTCATGAATATAAAAGAAATAATATTCCCTACCTTAAAAGAACTGGATATTGGAAAAGTGATGTAGCAGAATACTTTTATTCTCTCTCTCTTATTCTCTCTATACTTTCTCTCTCTATAGCTTGAATGAATTCGTGAAAAATAATGAAGCCCTAGGCCTCTATTTATAGAAAAACTGAGGGTGGCTCTTGGTCTTAACGAAGGGTCAAATGACTCTTGGTCTTAACGAAGGGTCAAATGACTCTTGGTAATATTGAAGGGACAACTACTATTGACGAAAGTAATTACTATTGACCAAGGTAAATACTATTGACGAAGGTAATTACTATTGACCAAGGTAAATACTATTGACGAAGGTAATTACTATTGACCAAGGTAAATACTATTGACGACGGTAATTACTATTGACGACGGTAATTACTATTGACGAAGAGACTCTTAGATGATGACATATGGCCCCCCATAAAATAACCAAACTTACCACAACGTCTCAATTATTGATTTAATAATATAACATATTATACAGATGATACTATGACAATAATTTAAGAGATATGATGCAGCAATTACTGTAGCAATAATTGAGTATAGCTGAGTGACTTCTCACGTAAGCATCAATAATCAATACCGTGTGCTACTATGCAACCACGCGTATTACTGTACTTTTACTACCGAGTAGTTCAACAGTTTTAACGGTTTTAACGGTAACACCTCAGGCGTTATTTTTATAGAAAGATAATTCTGTCGTTTTCTCAATCCGACAATAATTCCGTTGTGGGGTCCACCAATGATTGTGCCGTCGTACGAATATTTCCCGACAAAAAGAATATTCTCCGACCAAACGAATATTTTATAACAACTTGCTTACTTTGCAAAATTTATAAATATTACCCACAACTATAACATTATATCAAATTAACTCCATAATATTCAAAAATGATATTTATAGAAAATTCATCTTTATTTATAAAAATTGGGGTCTTACAATAGTAGCACACGGTATTGCACCAATTATTGATTCTTACGTAAGAAGGCACTACTCAATAATTGTTACAGTAATTACTGTTCAATATTGTATTTTATTGATTCAATAATTGCTGCGTTGATATTTTATATTACTGTTGTTTTAATAATTGTCACTACACAGTATTTTCTATTATCGGAACAATAATTCATATTATCTGAATAATATTATTAGATAACATTATTGGTAATGTCTAGAAAGTTCTGTCTAAGGAGAGGTTTGGTCATCTAATTGCGCGCCAGTAAGGAGAGATCCTTATTGGAAAGCCCCCTCTTTCCTGGGAACGGCCTGGTTGCCAGTACTGTGATTCTGTAATATTATTTGTGTATAATTAATTATTGATTTATATGATGAGGAAAATATTAATTTTATGTGGATATAGATGGAGAAAATTTTTAATGTGACAATTGTTGAAAATTAATATTTTATCTTTTTCTGATAAAATAATTCATTTAAATATATTATTTTAATAATATATTGATGGTGATATTTTTACAATGAATGTGGGATATATGAGTATATGAGGAGGAAGAATATTTTTATGGCATTAAATGATTAACACATGTTTTGTGTGTTGGTGGACACAATTCTTGACCGAAAATTTATTATTGACTGTAAAATCATCCGTTTGTGATTTTCGGTCAATTTTTGTTTGGAATTTGGAAAAACTTTCTTCTGCAAAGTTGTAGAGAATTGAATTTCCTATAAAAACTCGTGAGATTCGAATTTTCTAATAAAAGAGCTATTTATTATGAATTATTGAAGTTCTGAAGTTCCGAAATAATTGATTTTTGGGAGTTTAAGTTAATTATTTTGAGAAAAACGTTTTTTCTTACTTTTTCTAGAAGGTTAGCATGTGTGAATTGCTGAAATTCAGATTCAAGAGGTGGGCTTGACAATTATATAAATATATTATTATTTTATTAAATTTTCTGCTTTGGTGTTTTAAGTATTTTTCTATAAATAGGGTGCTTAGGTTAGAATTGAAAATCACACTAGAAACTGAAGTTTTCTCTCTATTTCTCTCTCTATATTATCGAGTGTATTCTTGTGAGTATTTTGATATCTTGAGTGTTGCTATACGGTGCAAGTTTCCTTCAGCACTATATCTAGTATTCCAGTCAGAAGTACCGTATTTCCGAGGTAAGGGATGCTATTTCTTCTTAAATGATATTATTTTCTTCAATATCATTATGCCGAAGTATTGATCTGAATTTTTATCAAATTTAGAACTTTTCATGTCGGGGTTACTATTCATGAGTTACTATTCACGAGTTACTATTCATGAGTTACTATTCACGAGTTACTATTCACCGAAAAATGAAAATTTCTTCTTTTCGTCCAAATATCTATTCTGGATACTAGCTTTGATTGTATCCATGTTTTGATCATTCTTGAATTTTACTTCACTATGATTGTTTATGAGGTATTTTTGGACATGGAATAGCTGAAATACGAATCCTTAATATTTACTCTTTTGTTTCACTGGATTCGTTTTCTCTAACATATTTTTTATCATCCTCAGTCCTAAATGATGATGTTACTGAATATCTTTGGCCTGTAGTGCAAAGATTGAAGATTTTATGATGAATATCTTTGGCCCGTAGTGCAAAGATGAGCAGGTGTTGAGGTGAACATGATCAACTGATGAATATCTTTGGCCTGTAGTGCAAAGATGACTATTTGATTCAAGATATTTATTGATTGATGTTATAGGGATAAAATATTAATGATGGGCTTTTAAATTCATAGATAATCGTAGATTTCATTCTCTACGTAACTCTTCTATGAATTATTATTTTCCGTTGCAAATATTGATTTAAAACTTGTTGTCCATTGTATTCTATTAAATTTTTCCCTGTTGAAGACTAACGATAATTTGTTGTATATTATCTTAGTCATAATATTCTTTACTGGGCTAGTTGAGCTCACCCTTTTCCTTGTTGTTCCATCTTTCTTCTCAGGAGGCGAGAATGTAGCGAGTACTAGTCGGGGTGTGGAATGATGGTTCAAGACAGTTGTTTTAGTAGTCCTCACTATTTTGTAAAATAGTGTATCAATAAGTATAATGAGTTCTTAGTTGAGTATGAATTCTGTCTAGATGACAATATTTGTATTTAAACTCACAGTATATGTGTTGTCGTATTTTGTACGACAATTGTAATAATAAAGTTGTAGTTATTTTCTGTACCATGTATTTGGCGACTCAGAATGGGTTGGATGGATTGGACCTATTTTGGGGGCGTCACAGTTGGTATCAGAGCTATAAGTAAAGAGCCCCGAGCCTCTCGCTGGTGACTTCCTGTTGATGGGGGATGCACCGAAGCCAGACTCTCCGTAGGGGACGCCGTTCTGCGGTGGCAAACTGATAGGTACCATTGTGAGGTGCTGTGGTTGAAGCACCATGAGAGTCACAGTTGGTATCAGAGCTTAGGGATATGATCTCTGGCGGAGATCGGGGAATAGAACTAGGAGGGGAGAAACGAGTAAATCCTTCGCTAGTGTGTCCTACCTAAGCTTAATTGTTGGTCGGTCATAATATAGGGATATTATGTGATATGTTAATTTGTTAAATTAACTCTTGTTTTATGGCAGTATTTGAGAATGTCGACTGTGAATGTTAATAATGGAGTGAATGAGATCGTGGAAACACTTCTAATCACCAACCAGGATAATGTGATGTCAGGCGAAGAAGCAATTAGAGATATCCATGTGGTGAGTGAAGAATTAATAGTTGCACCCGAGATAGTCGCAGAGGTAACAGCCAAGAGTGAGGAAGAAGAGGAAGAAGAGGTACCTGAGGAGAGTTTATTAGAGGTATTATATGATCAAAATGTAGAATTAAAAAATCGTATTCATGAGTTAGAAGAGCAGGCTGAAGAACGACAGGCGGTCGTGGAGCAAAAGGATGCAACAATTCAAGTTTGTGTTACCCGATATGTGATGCTTGAACAGAAGCACTCTTTGGCAGAGTATAAGATGATAAAGCTAGAATCTGAGCTGAAAGAAGCAATAACGGAACGAGTGAGAATGAGTGATGCATGGGTAAAAGCCGCACGACGCGTTGATATTGTGGAAAGAGATGCCCGATCTAATAAGATAAGATTTAACGATAACGGGAAGACATCGGCAACATCACCAGCACCAACAACAAATTCTAGGGGGGGAGAACGACCGCCAGTTAGATGCTACAGATGCGGAGATGAGGGACATATAAGGTCAAATTGTTCAAAGCCTTCCAAGGTATGTTTTAGTTGTGGAAAAGACGGTCACATAGCTCGATTTTGTCCTGTAGCGAAATAAAGTCCAGCTGGGACGGCGACACCAAAGGTGGATACAGACAAAATAAAATCAACGGTTCCTGGAAGAGCATTTTTCGTGACTGGTCAGAATGCGAGGAACCCGAACGAAGTTAGCACGGGTTAGTTAATTATAAATTTTTGCGAAGTCTATATCTTATTAGATACCGGTTCTACCTATTCATTTATTTCTCCTGCTTATACTCAACGTTTAAACTTGACTCCGGAGAAAATTAGACTTTGACTTATCTGTTGAAACTCCGTTAGGAGAAACTTTCGTTACATCCATTGTTTATAAATCTTGTTTGATCCAAGTTGGCACCATCACATTACCTGTTGACCTTATCTCTTTAAAGATACTTGCTTTTGATGTGATTTTAAGAATTGATTGGTTAACTACTCATCATGCCAAAATTGATTGCTTTCGTAAGGTTGTTAGTTTTCATATTCCTAAGCAACCTGTTATTCAAATTCAAGCAACCAAACCATTGAAGTCAAACTCTTTCATATCAAGCCGTAAAGTCATTCGTTTATTGAAAAATGGATGTCAAGCTTTCTTAGCTATGTTATGGACTTGAACAAAAATATGTCAGATTTGAATTATATTTCTATTGTTAGTAAATCCCTGACGTATTTCCTGAAGAATTTCTTGGCTTACTCCAAAAGCGTGATATTGAATTTTGTATCGACTTTGAATCTGGTACAAAACTCATTTCTAAAATCTCATATCGAATGGCTCCTATTGAACTTCAGGAGTTAAAAACCTAACTGTAGAAGTTTGTACCCGAGCCTCTATCTGGTGACTTCCTTTGTGGAATGCACTGAAGCCAAACTCTCCGTAGGGGATGCCATATTAGTGCGGTAGTAAACTGATAGGTGTCATTGTGACGTGCTATCCAAGATTGGGATATGAGTCACAGTTGAGAGCAACCTAAGTCAGTAATCGAAATACGTAGCTTTCTAGTTATTATCGGAGATTCGTAAAAGGATTTTCTCGAATCGCTACTCCATTAACTCAGCTGACTCGAAAAGATACAAACTTCGAATGGACCGAGGAATGCGAGAAGAGCTTCCAAGAATTCAACATGCGACACCGACGTTGGCTCGAGCTGTTGAAAGATTTCGATCACACCATCCAATACTATCCTAGAAAAGTAAACGTGGTAGCCGACGCATTGATCGTATGCGAGTACGAGTGCGATATTGTTGAACACAAAGACCTATTTTGTATAATTTATAAATGATAGAGATAGAGTTAATGACTCTAGGGATCCACGTGATGATATACGAGTAAAATCGACTTTAATCGATAACGTTAAAGCCACTCAAGCTACAGACCTGGAGCTGATGAATATAAAGAAGAAGGTGCAAGAATGTGTTATTCTAGAAGTAAGAGTCGATGAAGAGAAGAAAGCTCAAGCCTTCGATTTATTTGAAATCCTCGATCGAGTAGGAACTGTGGCCTATAGACTCGCCTTAACGCTAAGTATGTCACGTGTTCATAACGTTATTTACGTATCGATGTTACGTAAATATTTGGACGACCCGAACCACGTTATTGAGTTAGAACCAAACGAGATAGCTGAAGACTTAACGTACGAAGAGGTACCTGTCAAGATCTTGGATAGGAAGGAGCATGTCCTACGCACGAAGGTCTTACCACAAGTTAAAGTTTTGTGGAGAAACCATGCTATTGAGGAAATTACCTGGGAGTTGGAAACGGAAATGAAAGCGAGGTATCCTCATCTTTTCGAAACACCAGGTACGTATGTCAATTTCGAGGACGAAATTTCATAAGGAGGGGAGGTTGTAAGACCCCAAATTATTAATAAATAAAATTTAATTTCCTCTATTTATTATTTTGAAATAGTAAGGGTTGATTTGATTATTGTGGTTAGTTATGGGTGAAATGCGCAAATATTTTAAATAAGCAAGTGGTTATAAAATATTCATTGTTGTCGGGGAATATTCGCTTGGTCGTGGAATATTCTTACTGTCGGAGAATATTCGTACGACGGCACAGCCTTGTGTGGGCCCCATAACGGAAAGCGATTGGATGAAGAAAACGACAAAAATAAGTTGTTTATAAATAACGGCGTAGTTGTTACCGTTAATACTGTTGGAATACCCGGTGGTTAAAATACAGTAATACGCGTTGTTGTATTGTAGCACACGGTATTGCACTAATTATTGATTCTTACGTAAGAAGGCACTACTCAATAATTGTTACAGTAATTACTGTTCAATATTATATTTTATTGATTCAATAATTGCTGCGTTGATATTTTATATTACTGTTATTTTAATAATTGTCACTACACAGTATTTTCTATTATCGGAACAATAATTCATATTATCTGAATAATATTATTAGATAACATTATTGGTAATGTCTAGAAAGTTCTGTCTAAGGAGAGGTTTGGTCATCTAATTGCGCGCCAGTAAGGAGAGATCCTTATTGGAAAGCCCCCTCTTTCCTGGGAACGGCCTGGTTGCCAGTACTGTGATTCTGTAATATTATTTGTGTATAATTAATTATTAATTTATATGATGAGGAAAATATTAATTTTATGTGGATATAGATGGAGAAAAATTTTAATGTGACAATTGTTGAAAATTAATATTTTATCTTTTTCTGATAAAATAATTCATTTAAATATATTATTTTAATAATATATTGATGGTGATATTTTTACAATGAATGTGGGATATATGAGTATATGAGGAGGAAGAATATTTTTATGGCATTAAATGATTAACACATGTTTTGTGTGTTGGTGGACACAATTCTTGACCGAAAATTTATTATTGACTGTAAAATCGCCCGTTTGTGAATTTCGGTCAATTTTTGTTTGGAATTTGTAAAAACTTTCTTCTGCAAAGTTGTAGAGAATTGAATTTCCTATAAAAACTCGCGAGATTCGAATTTTCTGATAAAAGAGCTATTTATTATGAATTATTGAAGTTCCGAAGTTCCGAAATAATTGATTTTTGGGAGTTTAAGTTAATTATTTTGAGAAAAACGTTTTTTCTTACTTTTTCTAGAAGGTTAGCATGTGTGAATTGCTGAAATTCAGATTCAAGAGGTGGGCTTGACAATTATATAAATATATTATTATTTTATTAAATTTTCTGCTTTGGTGTTCTAAGTATTTTTCTATAAATAGGGTGCTTAGGTTAGAATTGAAAATCACACTAGAAACTGAAGTTTTCTTTCTATTTTTCTCTCTATATTATCGAGTGTATTCTTGTGAGTATTTTGATATCTTGAGTGTTGCTATACGGTGCAAGTTTCCTTCAGCACTATATCTAGTATTCCAGTCAGAAGTACCGTATTTCCGAGGTAAGGGATGTTATTTCTTCTTAAATGATATTATTTTCTTCAATATTATTATGCCGAAGTATTGATCTGAATTTTTATCAAATTTGAAACTTTTCATGTCGGGGTTACTATTCATGAGTTACTATTCACGAGTTACTATTCATGAGTTACTATTCACGAGTTACTATTCACCGAAAAATGAAAATTTCTTCTTTTCGTCCAAATATCTATTCTGGATACTAGCTTTGATTGTATCCATGTTTTGATCATTCTTGAATTTTACTTCACTATGATTGTTTATGAGGTATTTTTGGACATGGAATAGCTGAAATACGAATCCTTAATATTTACTCTTTTGTTTCACTGGATTCGTTTTCTCTAACATATTTTTTATCATCCTCAGTCCTAAATGATGATGTTACTGAATATCTTTGGCCTGTAGTGCAAAGATTGATGATTTTATGATGAATATCTTTGGCCCGTAGTGCAAAGATGAGCAGGTGTTGAGGTGAACATGATCAACTGATGAATATCTTTGGCCTGTAGTGCAAAGATGACTATTTGATTCAAGATATTTATTGATTGATGTTATAGGGATAAAATATTGATGATGGGCTTTTAAATTCATAGATAATCGTAGATTTCATTCTCTACGTAACTCTTCTATGAATTATTATTTTCCGCTGCGAATATTGATTTAAAACTTGTTGTTCATTGTATTCTATTAAATTTTTCCCTGTTGAAGACTAACGATAATTTGTTGTATATTATCTTAGTCATAATATTCTTTACTGGGCTAGTTGAGCTCACCCTTTTCCTTGTTGTTCCATCTTTCTTCTCAGGAGGCGAGAATGTAGCGAGTACTAGTCGGGGTGTGGAATGATGGTTCAAGACAGTTGTTTTAGTAGTCCTCACTATTTTGTAAAATAGTGTATCAATAAGTATAATGAGTTCTTAGTTGAGTATGAATTCTGTCTAGATGACAATATTTGTATTTAAACTCACAGTATATGTGTTGTCGTATTTTGTACGACAATTGTAATAATAAAGTTGTAGTTATTTTCTGTACCATGTATTTGGCGACTCAGAATGGGTTGGATGGATTGGACCTATTTTAGGGGCGTCACATAAGATGTTGACGTATCTCCGGTTTTAAACTTCTTAAAAACATCCGCGTCATTCTCTCTTCATTATCCACCAAGTGGGACGCAAACCGGGACAACTTGGCAAACGTAGCTTCGTACTGCGACACGGTCATATTATTCTGCTCCAACTTGATGAACTCTACCTCCTTCATGTGACGAATACTTTCAGGAAAATACTTGTCATTGAACAGTTCTTAGAACTTCTCCCAAGACATCTTCAGTGCAGCAGGTTGAGTACGCTTTACCGATTCTCACCAATAATATGTCTCTCCTCGCAACATAAAGGTGGCAAAGGGAACCTTTTGCTCCTCGGCGCATCCCAAAGATATTAAATATCTTGGTGATCTGCTTTATCTACGTTTCCGCCTTAAGTGGTTTTGGTTCTTCAATAAACTCCGGTGTTCCTAGCTCCTTGAACTGTTTAGCGATGACCGTCCGAGAGTTTTCAGTGTTTCTACCTATATTTTGGACAGGAGCCGCTCTCGCCTGCTGTTGCATGAATTGCATAAAACCTCTGAACATTCCATCATTCATCATTTGGTTAGTGTTGTTGTTTGCATGAGGATTATCGCCTTCCTGATGCACGTTATCCTAATTATTGATATGTGGTGAATCAACGGTCGCCTGTGCTCCATTGATATTCTCAATATTTTCGGATGTCATTTTCAAATACTGCCACAAAACAAGGGTTAAATAACATATCACATATTATCTCTATACTCTGACCGACCAATTAAATACCAAATAAACTTAGGTAGGTCATACTGGCAAAGGAATTCTCCGTCTCTCCCCTCCTAGTTCTAGTCTCACATCTTGGCCAGGGATCATATCCCTAAGCTTTGATACCAACTGTGACGCCCCCAAAATAGGTATACATCACCTATTCTGAGTCGCCAAATACATGGTACAGAATACAAATACAATCGTTAATATACAATAAGAGAGCTGTGAGTTTTAATACAAATACTGTCTTCTAGACAATATCCACTCTCAGAATAAGTTCTCGTTACATTTATTATCACACTATTTAACAGAATAGTGAGGACTACTAATATTATCATCTGGTCCATCACTCCGTTCCCTGACTCGTCCCAGCTATATTCTCATTTTCTGAAGAGAACAATGAAAGAAATGGTGAGCTCAACTAGCCCAGTAAGAAATATTATGACTAAGATAATGCAGAATAAATTATCATTAGCCTTAAACAGTGTTAAACTGATACAATATAACAAATATCAAGTTTAACTGTAGCGGATAAGCAACCCATTAGAAGAGTCAAGTAGAGAATAAAATCTACTATCTTCTATGATTTAAAAGGTTTTTCATGACTTTTATCGCTGGGACTCGGCTTAAAAAATAATCCACATCATCGAATCACCCCTGCACTACGGCCAAGGATATTCTTTAGTATCACGACCACAATTATCCATGCACTACGGGCTAAGAATATTTGTGTATTAATTAATGGTCATGATCATGCCAACCACTGTCCATCAATGCACTACGGGCCAATGAAGATTTTTACCACATCATTTGTAGCATTACAGTCATGATTATACCGAATAATCCCTGGTCATAATCATACCAAGTCCATCTATGCACTACATGCCACATATGACTTTCAACAGAGTATAAACATGAGGATGATGACAATGGTATAAGAATTCAATAAAACAAGTTCAAGAATTAATTTATCTAGGAACCAATAACGTCCAAATTGTCAACATGATATTATTTTGTGGAGTAAAATTCAAGAATGCTCGGAAGAATATTTTCATGAAAAGATACTGGATGAAGCGCAAATATCAAGGATATTCCACTAATTTCATGGAGTATAAAAGTCAAAACTTTAACCAACTGAATATAATAAAGAATGGAATAACAAAAGAAATCACCATGCATGCGATAGACCGTACAGACAGGTTATTCCAACAAAAAAATAAATAATGGAACCAGGTCATGCGTAAACGCATCAACAAGATATTCCGACAGAATAATAAATAATGGAACCAGGTCCGGCGTAAACGCACAGACAGGATATTTCGACAGAATAATGAATAATAGAACCAGGTTCGGCGTAAAAAGCACAGACAGAATATTCTAACAGAATAATAGTAAAGACGGAACCAGGTCCAGCGTAAAACGCACAGACAGGATATTCCAACATAATAATAATAAAGACGGAATAATAGAAGAATGTCACCAAGTATAGGGTAGTCCGCGTATACTAGTTATTCCAACAGAATAATAAAGAATGGAATAACAGAAGTTCTCTTCATGAATACAAAAGAAAATAATACTTCTTACGAGTACAACAAATAATATCCCTTACCGTAAAAGAAACTTGATATCGGAGTAGTGAAGTAGCAGAATACTTTTATTCTTTCTCTCTATAGTTTCTCTCTCTAGAGTTTCAGTGAATTTGTAAGAAAATAATGAAGGAATGAGCTTCTATTTATAGAAAAATGGACTGCATAGTAACTAACTCATGAACGGTCTAGATTGATTTACTTTAATCTGACAGTCCATATTTAAAGCAAAATCTTTTAAATAAAATATAATATATTCTATTTATAATCTAATAAAACGAATAACTTTATAAAAGATTTTACTATGCAAATACTATACAGGCACTATGCAAATACTATGCATAATAAAATATAATATATTCTGATTATTGTCTAATAAAACAGATAATTTTATAAAAGTATTCTGTTTTATATAAAAAGATTTTACTATTAGCCTAATAAAACGAATTACTTTATAAAAGTATCCTGTTTTATATAAAAAGCTTTTCTGTTTTATTACATTAATAATACCAATAAAATAAAACTGAGTGACTTATCACGTAAGCATCAATAATCAATACTGTAAGACCCCAACTTATTAATGAATAAAATCAAATTTTCTCTAAATATTATTGTGAATAATAAGGGGGTTAATTTGATATAATACTTTGGTTATGAGTGAAATGTGCAAATTTTGCAAAATAAGCAAGTGGTTATAAAATATTTATTTTTGGTCGGTGAATATTCGGTTGGTCGTGGAATATTCTTGCTGTCGGGGAATATTCGTACGACGACGCAGCCTTGTGTGGGCCCCATAACGGAAAGCGATTGGATGAAGAAAACGACAAGTATAAGTTGTTTATTAATAATGGCGTAGTTGTTACCGTTAACACTGTTTAAATACCCGGTGGTTAAAAATACAGTAATAACGCGTGGTTGCATAGTAGCACACGGATTGCACAGTATAGTTGAATTATTGATTCGTACGTAAGAAGGCACTACTCAATAATTGTTACAGTGATTACTGTTCAATATTTTATTTTATTGGTTCAATAATTGCTGCATTGATATTTTATATTATTGTTGTTTCAATAATTGTTGCTGCACAGTATTTTCATTTATCAGATCAATAATTCATATTATTTGAATAATATTATTAGATAACATTATTGGCAATGTCTAGAAAGTTCTGTCTAAGGAGAGGTTTGGTCATCTAATTGCGCGCCAGTAAGGAGAAATCCTTATTGGAAAGCCCCCTCTTTCCTGGGAACGGCCTGGTTGTCATAAATGTGATTCTGTAATATTATTTGTGAATAATTAATTATTGATTCATATGATAAGGAAATATTTATTTTATGTGGATATAAATGAGGGATATATTTTTGTGGTTAAAAATGAAGGAGTTAATGTTGAGGTGTTTTATCAGTATTTTTGTCGGAATGGAGGTATTAAAAATCAAATCAGGGTTTTTGAGATATATTGCGGGTGTTATAATTTTTAATCCGACCGTTGGATCGTGGTAATTTTTGGATATGTTATACATATATAAGTTGAGTATATGTCCACAAATTTTGAACCGTTAAAAATGAACGTATGATTTATTATGAATTTTACAAGATGACTGGTTCAGAAATTGTTGAATTTTCGGAGTTTATCATTTTGATGGAAAATTCTAGAATTGGTGGGCCCCACTTGTGGTTGGTGAAGAAATGTGCTGAATTATATTTCAAATGTGGTAGGTGGGAATAGTAGCAGGTAAAGCCATCAGGTTGCAGGTCAAACCTACCAAAATTTTCCTATAAATAGAGGGCTAAGTTAGAATTGAAAATCACACCAGAAACAAGTTTTCTCTCTTTCTCTCTCTAGATTATTGAGTGTATTTTGTGAGTATTTAGATACTTTGAGAGTTTCTATTCATCAGAGCAAGTTTCTTTCAGCCTTATACCGGTATTCCGACCAGAAGTACTGATATTTTGAGGTAAGGGATATTATTTTCTTCTTAATGATATTATTTTCTTCAATATCATTATGCTGAAATATTGATATGAGTTTTTATCAAATTTGGAACTTTTTGTGTCGGGGGTTACTATTCACGTATACGGCACTATTCACGTATACGGCACTATTCACGAATACGGCACTATTCACCGAAAAATAAAATTTTTCCTTTTTGTCCAAGATGTCTATTATGGTTACTATCTTTGATTGTATCCATGTTTTGATCTTTATTTTTGAATTCTGCTTCACAATTGATTATTATGAAGTATTATTGATCTTGGATAAACTGTTATACGAATCCCTACTATTTGTCCTTCTGTCTCATTGGATTCGTTCTCTTTAAGATATTTTTCATCATCCTCAGTCCTAAATGATGATATTAATGAATATCTTTGGCCTGTAGTGCAAAGATGTATAATTACTTGATGAATATCTTTGGCCTGTAGTGCAAAGATGAACAGGTGTTGAGATGAACATGACCGACTGATGATACAAATGAATATCTTTGGCCTGTAGTGCAAAGATGAATATTTGGTTAAAGATGATTATTAATTGATGTTACAGGGATAAAATATTGATGATGGACTTTTAAATCTTAGAAGATAGTAGAATTCTTTCTCTACTTGACTCTTCTAATGGTTTGCTGTTTCCGCTGCAGTTGTTGATCTAAAACTTGTTGTCGATTATATTTTATCAGATTTTTCCCTGTTGAAGACTAACGATAATTTGTTGTATATTATCTTAGTCATAATATTCTTTACTGGGCTAGTTGAGCTCACCCTTTTCCTTTTTGTTCCATTTTTCTTCTCAGGAGGTGAGAACATAGCAGGATCTAGTCGGGGTATGGAGTGATGGTTCTAGAAAGATGTATTAGCAGTCCTCACTATTTCTGTAAAATAGTGTTTGAATAATTGTAATGAGGATTTATTTGAGTGTGGATATTGTCTAGAAGACAATATTTGTATTTAAACTCACAGTATGTGTTGTCGTATTTTGCACGACAATTGTATTATTGAAGTTGTAGTTTGCTTTCTGTACCATGTATTTGGCGACTCAGAATGGGTGTTGTATACCTATTCTGGGGGCGTCACAGTTGGTATCAGAGCTTAGGGATATGATCCCTGGCTGAGATGTGAGACAAGAACTAGGAGGGGAGAGACGGGGAATTCCTTCGCTAGTATGACCTGACTAAGTTTATTTGGTGTTTATTTGGTCGGTCAGAGTATAGGGATAATATATGACATGACTATTAACCCTTGTTTTATGGCAGTATTTAAGAATGGCAGCTGAGAACGTTAATAATGGAGTAAATCAGACCGTGGAGACACCTTTGATCACTACCCAGGGGAACGTGCAACAGGAAGGCAATATTCCTCCTGTAAACAACGTTACCGAGCAAACGATGAATGATGGAATGTTTAGGAGCTTTTTGCAGTTCATGCAAAATCAGACGAGGGAGACTCGTGTGCAGAATACGGGTGGAAATGATAACAACGCGCGGTTTGTCACAGCTAAGCAGTTCAAAGAATTGGGACCACCAGAATTTAAGGGAAAGCCGGATCCGATCATGGCGGAAACGTGGGTCAAGCAAATTACCAAGATATTTGATGTCTTGGGATGCACGGAGGAACAGAAGGTTCCATTCGCCACATTTATGTTCCGCGGTGAGGCAGACTACTGGTGGGAGTCTGTGAAGCGTACCCAGCCTGACGCACTCAACATGTCCTGGGAAACATTTCAAAAACTGTTCAATGACAAGTACTTTCCTGAAAGTATTCGTCATATGAAGGAGGTTGAGTTTATTAGACTGGAACAAAACAACATGACGGTGTCCCAGTACGAGGCGAAGTTTGCAGAGTTATCCAGGTTTGCACCTCATTTGGTCGAAAATGAGGAACGAATGACAAGGATGTTTCTGAGAGGTCTAAAACCCGAGATTCGGCAATATCTTATCTCTCATAAATTTTCTTTATATTCAGATGTTGTAAACAGGGCTCAATTATTAGAGAGAGATAATGAGTATACTCAACCGAGGGACCACAACCAGGGTCATACCGGTGACAGCAATCATCAGAGCGATGATAACCAACGAGGAGGGAAAAATACGAACAAAGGCGGTAACCACTCGGGTGGTCATCGTGGCCATGATAATAGGAGAGGTGAGTCAAGTGGAAATTTCAGAAAGAGGAGATTCAACAATGACGGGAAGACATCAGCACCAGCACCAGCACCAACAACAAATTTTAGGGGAGGAGAACGACCGCCAGTTAGATGTTACAAATGCGGGAAAGAGGGACATATCAGCCCAAACTGTCCACAACAATCCAAGGTGTGTTACAACTGTGGGAAGGAAGGCCACATCGCTCGAGATTGTACTATAGCGAAACCAAGTTCAGCGGGAGTGGTGATTCCAAGGGCTGTCCCGGATAAGGCGAAATCAGCGGTTCCTGGAAGAGCGTTTGTCGTTACTGGCCAAAACGCGAGAAACCCGAACGAGGTGATCACGGGTAAGCTAATCTTGAATTCTTGCGAAGTTTATACTTTACTAGATACCGGTTCTACCCATTCTTTTATCTCTCCTGCTTGTGCTCAACGTTTAAACTTGACTCCGGAGAAATTGGACTTTAACTTATCTGTTGAAACTCCGTTGGGTGAAACCTTCGTTACATCTACAGTTTATAAATCTTGCATGATCCAAGTTGGCACTATCACATTACCTGTTGATCTTATCTCTTTAAAGATACTTGCTTTTGATGTGATTTTAGGAATTGATTGGTTAACCACTCATCATGCTAAAATTGATTGTTTTCGTAAGGTTGTTAGTTTTCATATTCCTAACCAACCTGTCATACGAATTCAAACTACTAAACCACTAAAATCAGTCACTGTCATATCAAGCCACAAAGCTATTCGTTTATTGAAAAACGGATGTCAAGCTTTCTTAGCCCATGTTATGGATTTGAACAAAGACAAGTCAGATTTGAATAATATTTCTATTGTTAGAGAATTTTCCGATGTATTTCCTGAAGAACTTCCCGGTCTACCCCCGGAACGAGAAATTGAATTCTTTATTGACCTTGAACCCGGTACAAAGCCCATTTCTAAAACCCCATATCGAATGGCTCCTATTGAACTTCAGGAGTTAAAAGTCCAACTACAGGAGTTGTTGGACATCGGTTTTATTCGTCCTAGTACGTCTCCTTGGGGTGCTCCTGTTTTATTCGTAAAGAAGAAAGACGGGAGTATGCGACTTTGTATTGACTATCGAGAATTGAACCATGTCACCATCAAGAATAGGTATCCGCTACCTCGCATTGATGACCTGTTTGACCAGTTGCAAGGAGCACAATTCTTTTCAAAGATCGATCTTCGTTCTGGATATCATCAGCTGAAGATTAAAACTGAGGATATTCCAAAGACTGCCTTCAGAACTCGGTACGGGCATTATGAATTCTTAGTAATGTCTTTTGGATTGACTAATGCTCCTGCTGCCTTCATGGATATGATGAACCGTGTATTCAAAGAATATTTGGATCAGTTCGTTGTTGTCTTTATTGATGACATCCTCATCTATTCCAAAAGCCGTGAAGATCATGAGCGCCATTTGAAGCTGGTACTGCAAAGGCTTCGTGAAAACAAGCTATATGCCAAACTGAAGAAATGCGAGTTCTGGCTTGAGGAAGTAGCATTCCTTGGGCACGTGGTGTCAAAACATGGAGTATCTGTCGACCCGGCGAAGATTGAAGCCATACAAAGTTGGGAGCAACCGAAGTCGGTAACCGAAGTACGTAGCTTTCTGGGCTTAGCTGGTTATTATCGGAGATTTGTGGAAGGATTTTCTCGAATCGCTACTCCGTTAACTCAGCTGACTCGGAAAGATACAAAATTCGTATGGAGTGAGGAATGCGAGAAGAGTTTCCAAGAACTCAAGAGGAGACTCATTTCGGCACCTGTTTTGACAATACCATCTGGTTCGGATGGATTTGTTATCTACAGCGATGCTTCAGGCAAAGGGTTAGGATGTGTTCTCATGCAACATGGGAAAGTCATAGCCTATGCCTCACGACAACTCAAAGAATATGAGAGGAATTATCCTACTCATGATTTGGAGTTGGCAGCAGTCGTTTTTGCGTTGAAGATCTGGAGACACTACCTGTATGGGGAGAAAGTGGAGATCTATACAGATCATAAAAGCCTCAAATATTTCTTCACCCAAAAGGAACTCAACATGCGGCAACGACGTTGGCTTGAGCTGTTGAAAGATTACGATCATACCATCCAATACCATCCTGGAAAAGCAAACGTAGTAGCTGACGCATTGAGTAGAAGATCATATGCGGGTACGAGTGCAATGTTTTTAACACAAAGGCCCATTTTGTATGACTTGCAAAGGATGGAGATAGAGATGAAGGCTCCAAGTACCCACATGATGATATCAAATATACGAGTAGAACCGACTTTAATCGATAAAGTTAAAGCTGCTCAAGCTACGGATATAGAGCTGATGCGTATGAAGAAGAAAGTGCAAGAAGGTGCTATTCCAGAAGCAAGAATCGATGAAGAAGGAATACTTCGAGTCAACTCCAGACTTTGTGTTCCTAACGATTTTGACTTGAAGCATAGAATAATGATGGAGGCACACAACACACCGTTTGCAATCCATCCTGGGAGTACCAAAATGTATCACGATCTTCGACATACATTTTGGTGGAGCAATATGAAAAGAGAGATCGCGGAGTTTATCTCGAGGTGTTTAACTTGTCAACGTGTAAAGGCGGAGCATCAAGTGCCAAAGGGTCCATTGCAACCACTTGAGATCCCGAAATGGAAGTGGGAACACATTACTATGGATTTTGTTACAGGTCTTCCCAAGGTTTCTCAAGGCATAGATGCGATTTGGGTTATTGTTGATAGATTAACCAAGTCCGCTCATTTCTTGCCGATACGTGAGACTTATTCCCTTGAACGTCTTGCTAGTATGTACGTGAACGAGATTGTGAGATTGCATGGCATGCCAGTATCCATAGTTTCGGATCGTGACCCAAGATTCACTTCACGATTTTGGGTTAGCTTGCAGAAAGCTATGGGCACGGATTTACGATTCAGTTCAGCATACCATCCTCAAACGGACGGACAATCAGAGAGGACTATTCAAACTCTTGAAGATCTATTAAGACTTTGTGTCTTAGATCTCAAAGGGAGTTGGGATAAGTACCTACCATTGGTGGAATTCTCCTACAACAACAGTTATCAGGCGAGCATAGGTATGGCTCCATTTGAGGCGTTGTATGGAAGAAAATGTCGTTCTCCAGTATGCTGGGACGAGGTGGGTGAAGCAACATTGTTGGGACCAGAGTTGGTACGCATTACTACAGAGAAGATCCAAACGATTCGACAACGTATACAAACGGCACAGGATCGACAAAAGAGTTATGCGGATCTTCATCGGAAGGACGTGGAATTTAATATTGGGGATCATGTATTGTTACGTGTTGCACCATGGAAGGGAGTTACAAGATTTGGGAAGAGAGGAAAGCTCAATCCAAGATTTGTTGGTCCATTTGAGATTCTTGAGCGAATAGGAAATGTGGCATATAGACTCGCATTACCTCCAAGCATGTCTCGTGTTCATAATGTTTTTCACATATCTATGCTTCGTAAATATGTTAAAGACCCGAACCACATTATTGAGTTAGAACCAGACGAGATAGCTGAAGATTTAACGTACGAGGAGGTACCTGTTAAGATCTTGGATAGGAAAGAGCATGTCCTACGCACGAAGGTTATACCACAAGTTAAGGTTTTGTGGAGAAACCATGCTATTGAAGAAATGACCTGGGAGTTGGAATCAGAAATGAAAGCGAGGTATCCTCACCTTTTTGAAACATCAGGTGCGTACGTCAATTTCGAGGACGAAATTTCATAAGGAGGGGAGGTTGTAAGACCCCAACTTATTAATGAATAAAATCAAATTTTCTCTAAATATTATTGTGAATAATAAGGGGGTTAATTTGATATAATACTTTGGTTATGGGTGAAATGTGCAAATTTTACAAAATAAGCAAGTGGTTATAAAATATTTATTTTTGGTCGGTGAATATTCGGTTGGTCGTGGAATATTCTTGCTGTCGGGGAATATTCGTACGACGACGCAGCCTTGTGTGGGCCCCATAACGGAAAGCGATTGGATGAAGAAAACGACAAGTATAAGTTGTTTATTAATAATGGCGTAGTTGTTACCGTTAACACTGTTTAAATACCCGGTGGTTAAAAATACAGTAATAACGCGTGGTTGCACAGTAGCACACGGATTGCACAGTATAGTTGAATTATTGATTCGTACGTAAGAAGGCACTACTCAATAATTGTTACAGTGATTACTGTTCAATATTTTATTTTATTGATTCAATAATTGCTGCATTGATATTTTATATTATTGTTGTTTCAATAATTATTGCTGCACAATATTTTCATTTATCAGATCAATAATTCATATTATTTGAATAATATTATTAGATAACATTATTGGCAATGTCTAGAAAGTTCTGTCTAAGGAGAGGTTTGGTCATCTAATTGCGCGCCAGTAAGGAGAAATCCTTATTGGAAAGCCCCCTCTTTCCTGGGAACGGCCTGGTTGTCATAAATGTGATTCTGTAATATTATTTGTGAATAATTAATTATTGATTCATATGATAAGGAAATATTTATTTTATGTGGATATAAATGAGGGATATATTTTTGTGGTTAAAAATGAAGGAGTTAATGTTGAGGTGTTTTATCAGTATTTTTATCGGAATGGAGGTATTAAAAATCAAATCAGGGTTTTTGAGAAATATTGCGGGTGTTATAATTTTTAATCCGACCGTTGGATCGTGGTAATTTTTGGATATGTTATACATATATAAGTTGAGTATATGTCCACAAATTTTGAACCGTTAAAAATGAACGTATGATTTATTATGAATTTTACGAGATGACTGGTTCAGAAATTGTTGAATTTTCGGAGTTTATCATTTTGATGGAAAATTCTAGAATTGGTGGGCCCCACTTGTGGTTGGTGAAGAAATGTGCTGAATTATATTTCAAATGTGGTAGGTGGGAATAGTAGCAGGTAAAGCCATCAGGTTGCAGGTCAAACCTACCAAAATTTTCCTATAAATAGAGGGCTAAGTTAGAATTGAAAATCACACCAGAAACAAGTTTTCTCTCTTTTTCTCTCTAGATTATTGAGTGTATTTTGTGAGTATTTAGATACTTTGAGAGTTTCTATTCATCAGAGCAAGTTTCTTTCAGCCTTATACCGGTATTCCGACCAGAAGTACTGATATTTTGAGGTAAGGGATATTATTTTCTTCTTAATGATATTATTTTCTTCAATATCATTATGCTGAAATATTGATATGAGTTTTTATCAAATTTAAAACTTTTTGTGTCGGGGGTTACTATTCACGTATACGGCACTATTCACGTATACGGCACTATTCACGAATACGGCACTATTCACCGAAAAATAAAATTTTTCCTTTTTGTCCAAGATGTCTATTATGGTTACTATCTTTGATTGTATCCATGTTTTGATCTTTATTTTTGAATTCTGCTTCACAATTGATTATTATGAAGTATTATTGATCTTGGATAAACTGTTATACGAATCCCTACTATTTGTCCTTCTGTCTCATTGGATTCGTTCTCTTTAAGATATTTTTCATCATCCTCAGTCCTAAATGATGATACAAATGAATATCTTTGGCCTGTAGTGCAAAGATGTATAATTACTTGATGAATATCTTTGGCCTGTAGTGCAAAGATGAACAGGTGTTGAGATGAACATGACCGACTGATGATACAAATGAATATCTTTGGCCTGTAGTGCAAAGATGAATATTTGGTTAAAGATGATTATTAATTGATGTTACAGGGATAAAATATTGATGATGGACTTTTAAATCTTAGAAGATAGTAGAATTCTTTCTCTACTTGACTCTTCTAATGGTTTGCTGTTTCCACTGCAGTTGTTGATCTAAAACTTGTTGTCGATTATATTTTATCAGATTTTTCCCTGTTGAAGACTAACGATAATTTGTTGTATATTATCTTAGTCATAATATTCTTTACTGGGCTAGTTGAGCTCACCCTTTTCCTTTTTGTTCCATTTTTCTTCTCAGGAGGTGAGAACATAGCAGGATCTAGTCGGGGTATGGAGTGATGGTTCTAGAAAGATGTATTAGCAGTCCTCACTATTTCTGTAAAATAGTGTTTGAATAATTGTAATGAGGATTTATTTGAGTGTGGATATTGTCTAGAAGACAATATTTGTATTTAAACTCACAGTATGTGTTGTCGTATTTTGCACGACAATTGTATTATTGAAGTTGTAGTTTGCTTTCTGTACCATGTATTTGGCGACTCAGAATGGGTGTTGTATACCTATTCTGGGGGCGTCACAGTTACTATGTGCTACTATGCAACCATGCGTATTACTGTACTTTTACTATCGAGTAGTTTAACAGTATTAATGGTAAAACTTCCGCCGTTATTTTCATAAAGTATTTTTGTCGTTTTCTCAATTCGACAATAATTCCGTTGTAAGGTCCACCAAAGATTGTGTCGTCGTACGAATATTCCTTGTTAAAACGAATATCCCCCGACCAATCGAATATTATATAGCAACTTGCGTACTTTACAAAATTTATAAATATTACCCACAACTATAAAATTATATCAATTTCTCTCAATAATATTTAAAAATGATATTTATAAAAAATTCATCTTTATTTATAAAAATTGGGGTCTTACATTGTGTTATTTCTTAAAAAGTGTGCTTAACTCTAAAATGACATTTAATCTGAATAGGAGGTAGTAATAAATAGTACAAAATCGTCAATCGATCTTAAAAATTTAAGGATGGTCCTCAACACTAAAATTTAGAAATAGAAACATAAATCTAGGTAAAAAAAATATTTTTTTCATCTTTTATTTTATTTCAAAATCTTTTTATCTATATTTATTGTCATATAATAATATACTTATCATTATTTTTTATTCCCATACTTTTTTTAATTTAGTTAGTATTTTTTAAAATTTATATTCTTGATAAAAATAATATTTTAATAGGAATAATATTTTAATTAATATAAAAAAAATATAAAAATAAAATAATTTTATAACAAAATACGTTCATGAGGTAATTATAAGAAAAAGATTAAAACTGACTAGAAAATTAGTGGGCATCAGCTGACGCAGCCAGTGCCCAGCTCCACAATTGACACACAAGTAGAAATAGATGATCAAGTGGCAATAAATCCCTTCGTCTTTATACAAGACAACTTGTATCCCATTATTTTTATGCTGTTGATATTTTACCAGCCGTATCCACAACTCAATAAGATCAATGGCGAGCCCAAAACAGTCCATTCCCACGTTGATACTAATACTACAGTTATGCTTTCTGTTCTTTTCTCCGATCATTCAGGGCCAGACCCCGATTCCGGCCAAGTACGATGGGTTTGTTTACAAGAACCGGCCTGCCAGCACCGAAACAATAATGGTCGAGGCCTTTTTCGACCCGGTTTGCCCCGACAGCAGGGACTCATGGCCCCCTCTCAAACAAGCTCTTGATCATTACGGCCCTTCTGTCTCTCTCATTGTTCATCCCTTTCCTTTACCGTTCGTATCTACTTTCCATACCCTCTAATTTTGGTTTTGTTTTTTAAGCTTTTTATTTTTTTTGGGTTGTTTATTGAAATACTCATATTTATTTGTGAACTGAAAGATTGGATTTTTATGGTACTTATGTGATCCATTTTGTTTATGTTGTAACCTGCTTTGTAGTAAGATATAGAACAACAATATTGTACTGGAATTTGTTTTAAGAACTTGAGAAGAATGGAAGTTCAAGTGTATGCTTTTGGGTAGACTTTGGAATCTATTTATAGGTTTCCAAAAATCCCTTTGCCTTTGAATTGGTTCACCTCTTCGTAAGAATGACATCCCAATTGTTGTTTCTGTGTCGCGTTATTCCAAATTGGATTTGCCGTAGTGATATTACCGTTGGCCCGACTAATTAATTTTAGAATTATGTTGCCATGACTTGACCAAGTCCTTAATATTAAAGTACTTTCACTTATCCAACTAAACCAATTCATTTGTTGCCTGTTCGGATAGCATATAATATATTTATTATATACTTTTAGATAATGAAAATATTTAACCGTTTATATCTTCATGATTGATCTGACTTTCTGCATCTGATTTAAACAATTTCCAGGTACATTTTCGTTTTAATTATAAGATGGCTACCATAGTTTGATTTCAGCCAACTATTTTAGACTGCTTAATTGCTGTTGAATTTAAGAACTGTAGTTTTGGCTGAAAATTCTACTTCTATCTAGAGTAATGTGGTCAGATTAGATTATCATGTTGTGGTTGACTGCTGATCATTTGTTTTGTTTTGTTTTGTTTGTCAACATTTTGGTAATTATTCTTTGAAGTCTTTAGTTCGTGGTTCTTACAGTGAATGTGATTCTGTTTGTTCGTCTTGACAACTTTAGATATGGCTTACATTTCCATTTGATGAATTGACAGTCCTTTTACCATCATATCCATACTCTTAATAACGAAGTTCGGTTTTCTTGTATATTTGTTCCCAAACATTGAACGAGAGCTTTAAAGTCTGGCCATATAATAACCTTTTTGTTTGATTAACACACAGCTGAAGCAGTTTGGTCCAGTCCACCATTGCTTGTAGGCTGTTGCAGCTGCCCTTTTCACTCACTCTCCCTTTCAGTCCTAACAAACATAAACAAAACTACATTTTGAAGCTTCTGTTTATCTGACATCAAAAGAAGGAAGTTGTAACAATGTTTAGAGAATAAATCCTATGCAGCGGAAAGGTTACACTTAACCACCCAACATGTTTTTGAATAAGTTTTTTTTTCTTTGAGTTACTTGGAAGGTTCCTTTCTTTTTTCTTTTCCATACTGAATCTGATGGTTTTAATGGTAATTTTTAGTTTTATACTGAAATTAAATCATAATTCTGTAAAATGTCTAATACACTTGTGTTTCTTGAATATGTAGTTACCATGACAATGCTTTTTTTACTTCTCGAGCTCTGCATATTGTAAATAAGTTGAATGCTTCTGCAACATACAACTTGTTGGAGATGTTCTTTAACCACCAGGTAAGGCAGACTTGATCATCATTCTCCTCGATAATGTTCTGGCCGGTGGCTCCCTTATCTTCTGTTTATCTGAAGTTGAATTTCCATACTGTTGTTTTGAGGCACTTGTCGTGCATCTAGGTTTTCTCGACTTTTCTGCACAAATACTTCTCTCTGTTTCACAAATTTCATTGTCATTGCATTTGCCACCTATATGCATGGCTAAATCATCTCTTCCTTAGTTACGTTAATAATGGTGATTAGGTTGATCTTCCTACTTGAAGTCATGAAGGTGATTCTTTCGAAAATTTTACCTTTCTCTTCATGTCAAATAACATGTATAATTTTAGGATGTCACAGAATAAGAACTAAACCAATGAGGGATTATATTTGAATCTTCTGAGTATCATATGTAGTCCCTCTTTTCGGAAATGAGAGTCCCATTTAACATTTGTTTTTTTCAATAGAAAAATTAGTTTTAAAATTTTTATACCGACAAAAAGCATATAAAAAGATTATATCTAAATGACTAAATATGTCCTAGGCTAAACTTAATTTGGGTAAAAAAATCAACAGGTGAAATGAGACTCCATTTCTATACAAAGAAAGGGAGTATTTCGTAAAATATTTTCAAGAACAATCTTTACTTGAGGTGAGAGCATTAGAGAGTTTTATGTACTATTACTAAAGTTTTATAACCAAAAAATTAAAACATAAGTAGATAACTTCTTATTTGCTATCATCGAGTATGGAAGGGTTTTTGAGAAAAAAAAATTAGCCTGTTTATGTCTCACTTATCTCATATTGTGGAAAAAGTTACAATTGACTAATTGACTGGGCGACCCAAGTCCATTAACCTGAATATGATGACCTCATTATCTGATGTACAAAACTCATTTTTTTACCCAGAAATTTTAATGCTTATTTTGTTTCTTAATGGAAAATAGTTTCTTGTGATCCTGTAACTTTTCGAGAAGCTGAAAATTTTCATGGTCATAGAATAATTTGTAAACATTATTACTATACTGATAAGAGTCATAAGACTGAGATATTTGCCTTTGATATAGATCACCTTTCTCTGACCATATGTTCCTTCAAATAATACTATTTCTGCAATCATCAAATGATTTTATTTTTGGTAAATATAACTTTAGGTTGCAAAGATTCACTTGTACCATGAACAGTAATTAACTAGTTATTAGAGGGAATACGTTTTGTCTATCACAGCCAAATGTGGACATGCAACGTTATTGATTGTTGTATTAATTCATTCTTTAAAGACTTGGATATTTCTGTGATACCAAGTTCTACAAATTGACTGTTTGACTATCATTATTTGGTAGTGAAGTACATTTCAGATTGTAGTTATTGGAATTTCATAAGTTGGAAATTTTGACAGGAGAAGTTGTACAACAAGCTAACATTCAACATGTCAAGGGCATCTGTTGTTAATCATATCACAAAGCTTGCGACCAATGTAGTTGGGAACTCACATTTCTCTACTGTTCAATCCGGCTTCAGTGACAGGAAAACCGATCTGGCAACAAGGATTTCTTTCAAGGTAAGGTTGGAAGTTGATATATCTATTCTCGTAATGTAGAGAAGTTGGGTGATTCATCTTTTTCCCTAAACAACCCAACTGATTCCTGTCATTTTTTTTTGGTATTAGTTTCGATGAACATCATCCTTTATATATTGTTGTAGTACTACTACTAGTTCCTTATGACATCACTATTATTATTAAGTGCATACCACCATTCTATTATAATTCTTACTCCTTTTTCTGGTACAACGCAGTACGGTTGCTCAAGAGGGGTGTTTGGGACGCCATTTTTCTACGTAAATGGATTCAAGTTACCCGATGGGAATTCTACTATTGACTACGTGAAATGGAGAAGCATTCTTGATCCGCTAGTTGGCACCAAGAGGCAGGAGCTTGTACATTTCTTTTGATGATGAAGACTTGATCTTGTATGAGCATATGAATAATGGATGTGGATTTGCATGTCAAATTGCACTACGCGATCCCAAATGAAAAGTGGCCAAGATACTCTTCTCAAATTAATGCATGCTTGAAGTTAGATTTTGTTAATGATATTTTTTTAATCAAAAAGTTGTATGAATTATATTAAATTTGAGTTTGAAAATATTTTATATTAATTTAAAAAACTAAATTTAATCTTTTATACTATTTTGGAAGAAAGGGAGTGGAGGACTCATAATTGTTCCTTTTATTTATGGGGAAATATTTAGCAGTTCCCTCCCTCCAAATAAAGTGAGAAAGAGAACAATAAAAGAAGAAAAATAAGATTAAAATGCAAAATTCTCCTTTGTATTTGTGTTCTTGTGGTATTTTTGTTTTTGAATTTGACTAATTCTCTCACTTAAATCTTATTTTTAAGATACAACTAGCGGTGCCGTGCCGTGCCGTGCAAGATTGATTCAAAATGTATAGTTTTACCAAAGTAATAATAAACTCAAGATATAATTTTATATTTTAGTCAAAAATAAAACTTTGTTTTTGACCAAAACCTGGATAAGTTCAATCCAGATACGATTTACTATCTAAACCTGGTTTATAATTCGGAGCCAATTAGGATTATACTCAGATTCAGATACTCCTAAGTCCTAAACCGGTTTGGACCGGATAGAGCCATAGACGTGAGGAAGTTAGGGACTTGGTTGGGGCTTGTTTGAAAAGGGTACCCGTATTGTATTTATATACTTGGAACTTCACTGTGTAGCGGTTAGGGCGTAAACGAAGAAACGAAGCCGAAGAACAGGGTTTTCCTTCGTGGAGCCGAGCGTACTAAAATCTTTATCCTTTGATTCTTTCAAGGTACGCAATTGAAATTCGTATTTTCTATAGTTTCACAAAAACCTAAACTTTATATTTCAGGTATAAACAATCAAAAACCCTATTTTTTTTCTTCCTTTCTCACAAGCTGAAGTTCTATTAAGCCATAGCTATGAAAAACCCTAGCTTTACTGCTTTGTTTTTTTTCTCGTGCCGTTCCTTTTGTTTCTGTCAGTTTCACTCTGTTATGTTAGGTAAAGTTAATAAGTGGTGAAGTGCTTGTAGATGGATCGGTACCAGAAGGTGGAGAAGCCAAGACATGATACACCAATTGATGAGAATGAAATTCGTATTACAAGTCAGGGTAGGATGCGAAGCTATATTACTTATGCTATGACCCTGCTTCAGGTTTGTTTCCTTTTTGTTTTACTAAATTCAGTTAATTTTCAGTTAGGTATGACTTTGATTTACGTTTTTTGTATCTCTTTACAGTCAAAGATTTATTTAGTCCTTAACCATTAACCCTTGTACAGATTATAACCCTTATTATTAAGCGTTTGTATTGTTGTTGTTTGTAGTTGCTGGTTTAAAGAAAGTGCCCGAGTTATTGTGCACAGTGCCTTTTATGATTTTGAGATTTTTTATTGGGAATTAGGAATTTTTTTTTGTTTATTAAGATAGCTGATGACATGGATATTTTTTACACTTTTTAATCCTTATCCTCGAGATTGTTTTATGTTTTCAGTTTGTCTGACTTATAATCTGACTTGGTATGTTATAGGAAAAAGGTTCTAAAGAAATTGTGTTCAAGGCAATGGGCAGAGCTATCAACAAGACTGTTACAATTGTGGAGTTAATCAAGGTTTTTCCCTTACCTAAGATTTTCTACGAATTGTAGTTCTAACTCGTGATTTGGATTTTGTTATGATGAAATTTCCGACATGGATGTTGTATTTGTAATGCAGAGGAGAATAGTCGGCCTTCATCAAATTACATCAATTGGATCTACAGACATAACAGATACATGGGAACCCCTAGAAGAAGGCCTCCTACCGTAAGATCCTACAAATTTAATTCTGAACTAGCAGTGTGTCACAACTTTTCTATAGGCATTTGTTTCTGCCTTAATGATGGCTTGATGTCACAAAAACGGGGACTCTCTCTTGTTATTGCTTTGACAATCATATTTTTTGGGTAGTGCAGTCTGGAAACCACAAGGCATGTTTCAATGATCACGATTACGCTCTCAAAAGAGGAGCTGAATACATCAGCTGTCGGGTAACTTGGCTCAATTCCATTACTTGTGCTTCATTGTTTTACGAATAATGACTCTTGCTAGGTGAGAGAGATTGTTCGCATATTTTTGTTTTTCTAATGAAATTTTAGCATACTTTGTGTTTGTTGAATAGTAGAAGTGGCCGAATTTTTCTTAGTAGTGAATCTCTTTGAGATTTGCAATCCCCCCCTCTGCTTTTTACATTTCTGTTAGTTCTAGTTTGTCTATGAGGGACTTGGATACCTAAGAATGCATCTAGGGTCGTCATGTTTGTTGATGATGCGTAATTTCTTAAATGGGGGCTGGAGTTGTTTAAGTTTCTTGTGAATCTTTCATTTTCTAGTAATCGATCACCGTAGTTCTCTTCTATTAGAGTGATTTATTTACGATAAGCTCAGTGATGATAAAGAATAATTAATCCATTGATTCAAGTTGTTGGGGTTAATTTCCCAATTATACCTGCTCTTGAGTTAACTAACTTACAGGTAATTAATTTGCTGCAGGTACCAGCCTCCATTGCCTGCCGAACAGGTTAAGGTGTCACCTGAATTCGATTATGAAGGAGGTAGTAATATCCATCAACATGTTGTCTAATTTTTATTGCAGACAACGGCAGTTTCTAACTTTCTATAACACGTGTTGATCATGCAGAGGGATCACCAACTAATCGAGGCAGGGGCCGTGGTGGCAGGGGAAGGGGAAGGCCTAGAGCTGTATCTGGTAGGAGCTGTAATTGAATCTTTGTATATGTGTGATTGTTATTAAGGGTGAAGATGATTACCTTAGTCTTCTGGTCAATATATTATAAATCAATTGTCTCTTAAACCTTCAGATGAGATATCAGACTTAGAGGCTTTGAATCAACATGACTAGAGTTAAGAAGGTTCTAGATATTGTACTATTGATATCACTCTTTACTAGGATATTTACCCATATAATAATCCTTCATTTTGGAGAAAGAGAGGGGTCATACTGTATAATATGGGAGAAGTATAAAGGATGGATCAACTGTTTTTTCTACCATTATTTTTCTTTCCCTGTATATCTGGGCTGGGCTTTGCTGTTCTTTTTACCAATTTTATTGTATTGAATTAATGTTATCAAAGATTGATGATTTGAAGATTATCTCATGGGCTCATAATTACTTCGTATCATAATATGTGTAGCTGAAATTGGGTTGACTCATGCAATCTTATCTAGGGACTTGGAAAATCTATATGCAGTAGGATTACAGTTATTTCATCTGAAGTGAATGTGGCATTTTATACAGGCAACGGCTTTGTGGAGTTTGAGGATGGTGGTTGGGATCGCCCTCGAGGTTATGCTAGGGGTAGAGGGAGAGGGCGTAATTTCCGTGGCCGTGGAAGGGGAGGGTACAATGGACCTCAGATGGATGCTCAGCAAGATGCAGGAGTCTATAATCAAGAAGCACCTGTTCAGGGCCGAGGTAGTGCTTCACATTTTTTCTAATCAAAGTTTCCGGAGATTGGCTGATGAATGTGCCCATTCATTTTTAGATGAGATTTTTCTTCCCCTCAAAATAGGCCAGGACGGGCTGGCTAGCCTGCAAACTAATACTACAATTTTCTTCGACTCTGTTGGATAATAAGATTGCAATGATGGTTGGTTAGTTTTTATGGATGCAGAACTGAACGACAACCCAAACCTGTGTTCCTGGCCAAGATGTGCATTTGACTGCTCAAATATTTGTTTATTTTTCTTCTTAATTTGTTGTATGGATCAACACCCCATTAGCTACTAGCTTACCCCATCTTCTGAGTTCTCGTACTTGAAAAATATAAAAGACCATGTATGGTTGGTCTTTTTTGGAACTTCAATGTTTTGAAGAACTAGTGTGGAATTTTGTGGTTTCAGCCCCCAGAATATTTTAAGAATATAGTGCTTTGTAGGGGAACTCATTTAATTATGTAACTGAAAGGATAGGATGTGGGAAGCCAACCTCATTATAAAATGTAACTGAATTTCGTTTAAAAGGCGGTGATATGTTTGTTTGTAGGCCTTTCGGATTTTTCCTTTCGATACTGCATTTATGTGAACTTATGGAACATTTGATATATTGACTCATTAGACTGCTATTTGTTTGGTAACCGATTGTGATGTGTTTCTGCTGTAGGCCGTGGTCGTGGTCGTGGGAGGGGATCTCATGGGAGGGGTCGTGGATTTAGATCTAATGGGCCGAACCATGCAGCTTCTGGAGATGCTTAGGTGGCTCCAGCTTCAGCGCATCGCATAGTTGATTGTTTTATGGTGTGTTGGGTGCCTTCTTCATTTCTATGTTTTACTGTTTTTCTTTCAGTTATTAAATTAACTATAGGACGTCTATGTGTAACATTGTAGACTAATTTTAGAAGCTTGGGACAGTGGCACTATGTGGTGAGGTTTTCTGTAATTTCATTATTAAACATTTGTAGGCTAATTTTAGAAGATTGGGACAGTGGCACTGTGTGGAGAGGTTTTCTGTAATTTCGTTAGTTTATACCCTTTTCCCCTTTTTTGTAGAATTAGGGAAAGTGTTGATCAATTGTAACTTGTTCAGTGAGCAGTTTTCTGGTGTCAAATTGATGTTTTTAAAATTTAACACGCTTTGAATGCTTGCCTCGTTATGTATAGTGAGAGGCACCTTTGGTAATTTTGTTACGTGAGCCACATTTATTTAGTCTGTTCAAAATTTATTTAATTTTTTACTTTGTTATGTGGTTGAGTGAGTTCATATGCAAGCATGAAGTGAGTGCAAAGTCGGGTTGCCTGGTGGTCTGGGACCTCTGCTTATGTTATGAATTTCGCATGCATCTAGCCTAAAAGCAGCAGCATCTAGCTTAACTGCAGCATTGTTTTGGGTTGACCCCATAAGGTGAACCACTTCACTTTAGGTCGGCGGTGTATGTGGATTTACAATGAAACTGAGGAATGGCTGGAGTTGTTGCATGTGGAATATTGTGAAAAAGTAGGAATGAGTTTGTGCTGTGAAATCTTTCTGAAATGGAAGTCATGCAAGGTACATTATTAAAATGAATTCCTTTGTTTCGACTGCTTTCAATTCAAATACTACCTCAAAGTATATTTGTAATATACAAAGGCCTCAAATTATTAGTCAACATATATATATATAGAGTCCGGATCAGGGACTTACCCCTGATCGAGCTTACCTAACTTACCTATTAAAGTTGCGTCTTACTAATTTCTCTCTCCTCGCTCAAACATTACACGGCTTATTTTCTCCCCTCTTATTTCTCTCATCTGAGCAAAGAGAAGCTCGATTCGGACTAAGCCAAATCTGAACGCCCTTTACACGAATCAGTAATAGCAAAGAGAAGCTCGATTCGGGCTCCCCCTTCCTTCATTCGATTCTCTCTCATATGCTTCCAAAACAAGCCCTAATCCTGGTATGTCAAATCTGAAGCCCCTTGACTGTTTCGTGTATTCCAAAGAGAAGCATAATTCGATTCTCTCTCGCTTCCAAAACAAGCCCTAATTCTATTAGTTTTAGTGTCCTTTAATGATTCCCAGGCCAAAAGGGTTTGCGTTCAGCCAACTGCAGTATGGTGGATGTTATCAGCTAATCTTGATTTAAAATGAGTTACAGTGTTGAGCACTTAACCAGAATAGTTCCTTAGTCCAACTGCCATCATTTCCTTTTAGAAAGGTACTTTTTTTTTCCTTTTAATTCAGCCATCATTTCACAATTTTATTATGTAGTGTAATCAGGTAATATTATTGGTAAAACATGAAATATTTGGAATCTGCAGGACCCTTTTCTTTGTTTTTGTCTTGTGTTATTTTTCTTCAAGTTCAAATGTTATAGTGACTTAATAAAATTTGAAACAGTTGAAATTGACTCAATTTATATGTTATGACAGAGAATTTTTTTAAAATCAAATTCTGATACTTGCAATATGGTGGATGTTATCAGCTAATCTTGATTTAAAATGAGTTACAGAGTTGAGCACTTAACCAGAATAGTTCCTTAGTCCAACTGCCAGCACCAGTAGCAATAATAAATTAAGGGATAAATAAATGAAATATGTTAGTTATTTTCATGGTTCACTCTGTTGACCTGTAAACCATTGGTTTTCTTTTTGACCCATGTTACATGAAGTGGTTCTGATTGTGCTACTTATATGCTACAATTATTTTGCTTACAACTGAATAGAAGTTTGTATCTCCTGGTTGGTCATGCCTTCCAAGTTTCCTTTTTACTTTAGCATAAAAAGCTAATTAGTTGTATTACAGCACTAGTTGTGTAACTCTCATTTGTCTGCCATTAATGAACTTTGATAATTAAATATGTCCTACCAATGTTAATTTACTCTTATTTACAGGTTTCTCACCACTGAAAAAAGTCTCAGTTGTTACACAAAAGACTGAAGGCAGTTCAAAGAGATAAACTTTCAATACTTTGTATCCAGCTGCAGGAGGTGGAAAACTACAGCAGTACACAAGTGTCAATCTTATCATAGTATCTAGATGTTGAAAGTACCTTAGTTTCTATGTTGGCTGAAATTGGTGTAGTAAGTTGTTGTAGTATGGCTTACATTCTTGCTTATTGGGATTTAATAGATTGTTTAAGGTAATATTTTGTGGTGACTTTTGGATTCGTTTTGGTAATCAAGACTGTTTGTGTTTTGGATTCGTTCAATGTTATCAGTTTGACTGGACAGTTTGTGTTTGTGTATTATCAGTTTGACTTTTGGTTTCGTTTTGGTAATCAAGACTGTGTTTTGTGTTTGTAAACCAAGCATGATTGTTGGTAACATGTTTGCTGTATAGTACAATTTGCAGTCAGTCAGCCAATACGTGGGATATCATATGGGGTTTAAACTTAATATTCAGTTTTTTGCAATTTCTACTAGCATGAAGTCCCCCCCCTCCCTAGAGGTATTGGAATAAAAGCTTCCAAATACTAACAAATCAAAATTTTAAAACATAAAGAGACGAATTCATCAAAATAGTTTAAACTGTCTTATTTTCTAACCACCAAATCAAACTAAACCAATTTCATTTTTATCAAAGTCAAAATTTTAAATTACATCAACCAAAGCAAAAACATGGATGTATGGTTTCTCCTCGACTACCCAAAAACCAACATATGCCCATCTCTCTTTAAAAAGGATGTACAAAACAAAGATTTGGTACCAAGCCTCTTTCAATTCACTTGAAAATCTGATCGTAGTATTCAACACATTTTCCAACTATTTAACAAAATACAACACAATATTCAACACATTTTTCAACTATTCAACAAAATACAACAAAATATTCAACACATTTTATAATATAATCAGATTCTTATAGATCCTTAATGAACATGACAATATTCAACACAATATTACAATATTTAGTACATCTATAATAACATGAATACAATCAACAACCAAGAAATAACAAGTGCAGTAATAAATTTGTTTCTTCGCATTTTGCCTAGTGCACGCATTTTCTAAATCTCTTGATCCATTTCGTTAATCTTTCGAAGTAATTCGAGGATTATTTGTCTTGATCTGCACACATTAGAGGATCATACCAAGCAAAAAATTGGCAAGCATTCCTCTGTAAACAAAGAATACAAAGAAAGTTTCAGTTTTATGTACAAGTAAATAGAATGGAAGAGATATAACTTAAAATTGAAACCCTAACACACTTACTTTTTCATAATTCGGAAATAAAAACCTTCTTCCTAAGTTTGAATCAGTCCATGATGTTTTAACTTGAGGTCGACTCTCACAATAACAATGTGAGTTCATAGCTGGCTAGCTGCTCAGACAAAATATATTAAAGTTTTGTAAGTCTCCATCAAAAAGGAAATTAAAGTCATAAAATGTGACAAAATGTTCTAATAAAGTGTGATAAATAAGAGTTCTTTGATCATTAAATAAAATTGATTAAATGATATCAAAATAATTTCAGATAGGATTCCTAATGAAATGTGGGTTACCCTAATTATAAACGATTAAAATACAGATTTAAGAAAGCAAACGTGAAACAAATTGAACAAGCACAGTAAGTTAAACATAATTCCACTGAAAACAAAAGATGTAGGAGAAAATAGTACGAAACTCAACAGATCTAGCAACATCAGAAACTTAAATCCACACCAAGACAATACAGAATAATCCCCAGGGACAAAATAATGTAACACATAATATAAGAAAATCAGAACAGTGCATAATCTGCCGCCAATTTACAAAAGAATATAGACTTGAACAGGTTTTTTGAAAACGAAGATAAACTCGATATGGTAATTAGTAACACATAATGTAAGAAGCGAATAATAGGTTATACCGCCAATTTACAAAATCCAACTTTTCCCAAAAAGGGAGGATATGGTATTTCTTAAACATGTTAATATTTTTACAGGAATGAAATGCACCAAAACAGTCCAAAACACTAATCACCACACCTTAATAAAACTCACAACCCAAACCTTAATATGTACAACAAATAGTGACTAAAACTCGAATTATGTAGAAATTAAAATGAAAACCCACAACCCAAACAAAGCTTATCTAGGGTTGCTTGAATTTATTCGGGTCAGTGGCAGGGGAAGAAATCGAACAAAGCTTCGTTCCTTTCGACCGAATCGGATGAGGGAAAGGGGTTTGTTTGTCTGAAAATGAGAGAGAACACGCAGGATTCAACCCAAAAAAACTGATTCCACACAAAAGTTTCAAATTTGGAGACGTACCAGGTTTAGGGCTTGAGTTGGAATCGGATGAGGGAAGGTATGTCACGATCAGAGCTTCTCTTTGGAATAACTGATTTGCTTCAAGGGGCTTCAGATTTGGCTTCGAAGCTCAGTCGATTTTCTGGATGAGAGAGGAAGGCATGTATAGGCAAGTTGGGTAAGCTCGATCAGGGGGTAAGCCCATGATCCGGACTATATATATATATATATATATATATATATATATATATATATATATATATATATATATATATATACGGAAAATTTTAAAAATATAATTTTTAAATAGTATAATGTCTTAAGTAGCATAATTTTATTAAAACGATGTCGTTTTATAGGGACGCGATGACATTTTTATAAATACCATGTCACCGTGTATTTACAAAAATGTAACCGCGTCCCTATAAAACGGCGTCGTTTTGATAAAATTATACTACTTAATATATTATGCTATTTAAGAATTATGCTCTTGAAGCTTCCCGTAAATATATAATCCTGAGATCCTCTTGGAGTGAATATATTTTAAGTATTTGTAATGTGCAAAGGCCTCAAAGTATTAGTCAAAAAATAATTAATCCTGCGATCCTCCAGGAGTGAATATCGCTGAGGTGTTATTATGAATGTTAGTGGTGCATTAGCAGGAAGATTTGAATCCATTGCCAATCTCCCCTCCCCTCTCCTCCCCTCCCTGTACTACCCAGCTAACACTTAAAAATATATATTTCTACAATTTTACTGCTTGCTTAAAAAAAATAAAGTTTACATGCCATTATTATTATTATCATATAAAGTTTACTTAAAAAAATTGATAACAATTATGTGTTTTGTTTGTATCCATGGAGTCAAAGTTGGACCAATCTGACCTGCCCTGGTTGCTCCCTTAAATAAAACGTATATGATTGCGTCATCACTCGCTCCGTGGCCACTGGCCTCCATTTATTTTAAAATAATAATGCACCTTTATGCCCAAAGCATCTTGTAGGTTTGCTATAATATCTACTTCTACTTCTTCGTTGCTTTAAACATATGGAGACGAGAGAGGAGGATGTTGTTATAGTAGGTGCCGGCATAGCAGGTCTCACTACTTCTTTAGGACTTCACAGGTATTCTTCGAGTTATTTTTTTGGTGAATATAACTGTGGCCGCTAGCTACAGTTTTTTATTTATAGCTACGCGTGTGTGTGTGTGTGTGTTCGGTTCCAAAATACAGACAGAATCCTGTTAAAAATTAAGTTATTGTTATTTTTTTGAAAAACTTTTTATAGGTTGGGTTTACGGAGCTTAGTTTTGGAGTCTTCGGATAGTTTAAGAATAACAGGATTTGCTCTGACTTTATGGACCAATGCTTGGAGGGCATTGGACGCTGTTGGCGTTGGTGATTCCCTCAGAAAACTATCTCTACAGATGCAAGGGTAAAATTAAATGGCATTTTCCAGTTTCCTACACTTTCATTTAATTGGTAACATGGATTCTGGCCTTCTGGGGAAGTTTGTTAAGGGAGCGTGTATTATTATTATTTGTTGTGAGGCTTAAATTTGATGTGCTGACTTGTGGTGTAGGTTTTCTGTAGCTTCTGTTGATTCAGATGTTCTTTCTTCGGAGGAATCGTTACTCGAGACAAATGGGAAACAGTGAGTATTTGTTCTTAATAACTCATTGGCATTCATTCCTATTCATTTTTATCTGTGTTCGATCCTTGAATATTAAATTGCACTACTTACAATGACTAAAAATGTTAGAGGGCATTTCAATGCTTGGGAGTCATTTACTGCTTTTTTTCATTCTGTAACATATATAGTTATAGATGTAAACTATACAAACTTGAGTGGCAACTTGATGCAGTGGCGGTCATGAAATTCGCTGTGTGAAAAGGAAAGACTTGTTGGAAACAATACTGGACGCGCTACCACAAGGCACTATCAGGTATTCTTCCAAGGTAGTTTCTATTGAGAAATCAGGACTCTTCAAATTGATCCACCTTGCCGATGGCTCCATCATCAAAACCAAGGTAGACGACTATGTTTCCCTGTAAATTGGCTACTTTTAATTTGTCAACACTACTTTTTCCAAGTGCCATTGTCATATGTATGCCGAACATTTCACTTATATGGGTCTTGACCAAATAATTAATATAAGTTACCAGAGTACACTTTCCAAAATTTCAATGGTGACTACATGAATTGCTAACTACTTGACTTCAATTTTCAATATAAGGTGTTGGTAGGGTGTGATGGAGTTAACTCGGTGGTGGCAAAATGGTTGGGTCTTGAGGAACCTGTGAATTCTGGGCGATCAGCAATTAGGGGCTTGGCTGAGTTCCCAGATGGGCATGGCTTTGAGCCCAAGTTCCATGTCCACTTTGGAGGTGGTGTTCGTTTTGGGTTTCTTCCGTGTGATGACAAGTTCTTGTATTGGTTTTGCACTTTCACCCCATCTGCTAATAATTGTAAGGCCAGAAGACAAGTACATTCTCTGATTCTCTGTCATAATATTTTCTAAGAAACTAATCTGATTGTGTCGTGATAATTTATTTCATTTCTGAAGATATATGAAGCAACAATAAATTTGAATTTTTTTTTTGGTCAATTCAGTTGACAAAGATATGGAAGAACACCCATTAAAGATGAAGCAATTTATACTGAGCAAGATTGCTAATGTACCTAGAAAAATATTAAATGTGGTGGAAAGAACTGAGCTAAGCTGCATCTCCTGTGCTGCATTGAAATTGAGATTGCCATGGAACTTACTAATGGGAAACATCGCGAAAGACAATGTTTGTGTAGCCGGTGATGCACTTCATCCCATGACTCCTGATATTGGACAAGGCGGTTGTTCATCATTAGAGGACGGTGTCATTCTTGCAAGGTGCCTCGGAGAGGCCTTGTTGACAAAACCAAAAGCAGGAGCAGATAATAGAGAGGAAAACGATGAAGAAGAATATGTAAGGATCAAAAAGGGATTGGACAAGTATGCGAAAGAGAGGAGATGGAGAAGTTTTAGTCTCATTAGTACTGCGTATTTGGTCGGATATATACAACAGAGTGATGGGAAGATTATGAACTTTTTGAGAGAGAAATGGTTGTTCAAATACACTGCTGCGGCTTTCTTGAGGCAAGCTGACTTTGATTGTGGCAAACTTGTCATTGCTTAGGTTGATGTATTGAAGTCTGAAATACTAGAGTATTTTGTTTGTTGTTTTGTGCTCAATGGCATTAAGAATCCCCGATGAGAAGTGTGACAATATATATGTACACTATAAGCATGATACTATTCGAGTACATTTTTGGATTGATTTTAGATTTTTGTTTAAATAAAAATATAAATTTTGGACATTTTTATTCACTTTTAAACCACGTAGTTAGAAAACAAAGAGCGAGAGTTATTACTATTCCAAAAACTTTCATAATCCAGATTCTCAGGGGAAAAAATAAAAAATCAAAGAAGCAATAATAAGAAGCCAAACCAAAAAGGCTCACTTGTTTACAAAAATGCTCTCAAGCCCCATTGTCTCCCTTGCGTCGATAGGTCTTGCTCTGTATTTTTAGCGGTAAGAACTAGGCAACAAGTTCATGGGTTAGCTTCAGCACTTGGGCTTGCTTCAGATTCATTTGTTCAATCCCATTTGCTCATTTTTATGTTATATGCAACCAATTAACTGATGCCCAGAAACTGCTCGACTTTTTGCCCGAGGTTTTTAGCTTTTTCAAAGAGATGTAGACTGTTGAGGCTGCTCATACGCTACCTTAATTAAAGAATGATGATCAGATAATTATATACTGGTAAGGATTTCCATTTATTTAAGTTCAAGTTTTGGTAAGGATGTAATTTTTAGCGCAAAGATGAATAATTATAAACGGCATAGTTTGGTTAGAAACCCGGCCCCCATGCTGTACAATGTGTACGGAAGCATCATGTGCTAGAATGTGGGGTTGAGTTCTTTAACATATTTAAAAGGCTGCAGTCATATTGGGTATGTATCCATCTCTTTCCTACCAAATTTAATGGGGAAAAGATTGGACCAAAAATTACCATTATTTTATCTTCAGTCTTCATTGTTTAAGAACAAATTCAGTTCTGCTAATAATAAGTTTATCTCTTGTGCATGTCACGCATTCACACTTATCTTCCACAAAATCATTCATATCTTACTGAAAATCCAGAACGCCCAACTTCTTGTTTGAGATTTAAGTTGGCTCCTATGACTTTATCGGAAGTATTCCGGATGTTCCAATGATTACAATCAACTTCCTAGTGGATATGCCCATTTCTTCATATTATTATAAATTCTTTTGGCTTAGCTTGACGGTGTGTTATTATAACATGGCCACTTTCTGTCAAATGGGAAGACAAAATTCTTATTCTTATTGCAGTTATGTGGAAAAAAATAAATACGTTGCTTCTATGGTACACACCGGAAAATAGGGGAAGGAATAGTCAACAGAAATAGATGGGGAAGATGGTGTACGGTCATGTACCTACCAATCAATCAGTTAAGCAGTTAAGGTTGACAAAATGGGGGGAAAATAAAGTCAACTTCATATAGAATGATCCAAAATAATTATTGGATGTCATCCATGTAAGGTCAAATGGGAGCCATGTGAGCTTCATATCAGATGATATAAGCAGAATTTTCTATCAGACAAGCCATTGAATGTATTGTATTTCCCTTCACACATCAACAACCAACATTAAAATAATTGCGAAAATGAGCAATTTGGTTCATGGGATTGAGGAATTCACGGCTCTTATGTTGGGGATGCCATGTGGGTGTTGTTTGATTCAATTGCGAGAGAACGTGGGAATAATTAAATGAGATACAGAATTCTTCAGACTTGCAGGGGTAATTCAATTGAAAAATCAGAACTATACTTGCAGATGTCATATGTGAGGTTGTCGCAGTAAAGAAGTTTGGTCCCTATTTAAGCACCAATCTTTGTGTGTGGAGAACCAATTGAATGTAGATAACAGTTCCATTAATTCTTCAACCTCCTCCTATCTTCTTCCTCAGCCGTTCTCCTGGTAAAGAAATGGCGAATCTTGGCCTTCTTGCATTGGTATTGGTAGTTCTGGTTGGCACTTGTTGTTTTCTTGTCAGTGTCAACGCGTTTGTGGCTTCTGGATGGACAAAAGCTCACGCTACATTTTATGGAGGTAGTGACGCTTCAGGTACAATGGGTATGTAAACTAAACTCCTCGACTTGTATAAATTTGTACTCTTTTCTTAACTATTTTACAAGAGAATGAATCAAAGAGACGCTAGACTGATGATGACTTGCTTGGTTGGACACAGGTGGTGCTTGTGGTTATGGTAACTTGTACTCGACTGGATATGGAACTAGGACTTCTGCTTTAAGCACTGCACTTTTCAATGACGGAGCATCATGTGGGCAATGTTACAAGATTATATGCGACTACAAGGCAGACCCGCAATGGTGCAGGAAAGGAGTATCTGTTACCGTTACTGCTACAAATTTCTGCCCCCCAAACTTTGCTCAGCCTAACAATGCTGGTGGTTGGTGCAACCCCCCACTCAAGCACTTTGATATGGCTCAACCCGCATGGGAAAAGATTGGTATTTACAGAGGCGGGATCGTTCCTGTGATTTACCAGAGGTATATTGATTTTCATCGGCCTCTTGTCTTGTGCATTGTTGTTCTTAATGTGTTTTCTTTCCCCAACATAACTGATGGTATATAAATATTTTCGATCCAGGGTTCCATGCATTAAACGTGGTGGAGTTAGATTCACCATCAATGGGAGGGACTACTTTGAGCTTGTGTTAATAAGCAATGTTGGAGGAGCCGGATCTATTCAATCGGTGCAAATCAAGGGTACAAGAACTAATTGGATAGCAATGTCTAGGAACTGGGGAGCAAATTGGCAGTCAAATGCATATCTCAACGGTCAATCTTTGTCCTTCAGGGTCACCACTACTGATGGAGTCACCCGGACTTTTAACAACGTTGTGCCATCTGGTTGGAGATTTGGTCAGACATTCTCAAGCTCAGTAAAATTCTAAGCTCGAGATATCTGGCTTTAGAGTTCAGGGTTCGTAGGCAGCGGCGTGCTTACTATTTTACATGAGCAGCCCGCATTTTTTTTACAAAAACTACGACGAAGAAGACTGATGCCACTGTGTTTATGTATACTTAAATTTCATATATTTTTCTGAAGATAATTACTTAAGCCATCAATAAGAAGTATGGCTAGGCTTCACATATAGATATTTTTCCTCATAAGCTTGTAATATGGATGTGTCAAGATATACTTGTTTAATGTGTCCGAGAATACTACAGGGTAGCTGGCCTGACTTTTCTTTATGTTTATATTTGTACACGTACCCCCCCCCCCCCCCCCCCCCCGCTTTAGACGTCGGTCCATCTACTGACCTCAGATATATAACAGGATTCCTAATTAAAGATTCAAGACCGAACTCTGAAATATGTTACAGTAACTTTGTTGGTTGAACCCTATCCAACAAATACATTGTTTCCATCTTCTTTAAAGTCTGTAGGGTCACTCTATAATTTCAGAAGAAAGGCCAATGATTACTATGAAAATTAATTAGTTATTTACATTCCCTATTAAAATAACTTTCCAGCACTTGAACAAACATGAACTACAACCCTCAATCCTCATACGGAAGAATAATCTATCTATCTATACATATATATCTATATATTATATAGGATTAGGGGTTGTCTTCATATGGAAATGCTTGCTTTATAACCACTCTATTACAATAAACTACTGCACTTAACTGTTCTTGTTCACCAAATTTGGTAATTACATAAACAACCATGTCCTACTTCAACTCCATTACAACCCTCGCTCCCTACAAATACCATCTCTATCTTTCTAATTTCTTCATTGATTAGCCCAAGAAGCTAATTAATAATAAATTCACAGATTAACTAATTTCTTTCCTACTATGGCATTGGCAGCCAGCAATCTTGCACTAGTTTTAATCTTTCTTCTGTTTACATTTTCCTATGCACTGAGCCCAAACTACTATGACCAGACATGCCCAGAGGTCGAAGCAGTCATAACCAATGTGGTGAAGAAAGGAATGATGAACGATAAAACAGTTCCAGCAGCACTACTTCGGATGCACTTCCACGATTGCTTCATTCGAGTAGTTTATTTATTTTTCCCTTTATAATGTCATATTTTTTTTGGGTGTTCTGTTTACTAACGGTTATGGATGTTGTGTATATATATATATAAAATAGGGTTGTGATGCATCTGTTCTACTTAATTCAACTAAGAAGAATAAAGCAGAAAAAGATGGACCTGCAAACATTTCGTTGCATGCATTTTATGTAATTGACAATGCTAAAAAAGAGGCGGAGGCTATGTGCCCTGGTGTTGTTTCATGTGCTGATATACTTGCTCTGGCTGCAAGGGATGCTGTTGCTCTGGTTAGTACATAAGGCGGTTTAAATGTAATAAATATATATTCTTGGGTTTCCGTCTATCACTCCTGAATTATATTTATTGGCTTTGCCAAAATTATTTCAAGTTAATTTTATGGTCTTTTCAGCTACTATTAAAACAAAACGACATCAGAAGGTAGCTAAGCTGCTAGTAGTATATGTTTGCGTTGGTAATAGTAATTATAATTGATTTTATAGTCTGGAGACCCCAGTTGGGAAGTGCCAAAAGGAAGAAAAGATGGAAGAGTTTCAAAGGCAAGTGAAACCAGGCAACTACCAGCTCCCACATTTAACATATCACAATTGCAGCAGAGCTTCTCTCAAAGAGGTCTTTCTATGCATGATTTAGTAGCACTCTCAGGTATACTTGAAACACCAAAAAAGTTTTTCCGACTTGTATGATGATGATGATGATATTACATGCTGCATGTTGCAGGAGGTTGTTCGGGAGTGTTTTCCCGACCCTCTTTTGTTCTGAAGGCTTGGGTCGGGTCAAAGGAGGTCGGGCTCGTATGTTCAGAGATGTAAGATCGGGGTCGGTTACCCGATCCCAATAGGCTGGGGCCCGTGGTCATCGTGAGGGTTGAGTTCGGGCCTGTTGGGTTGGGCTATTAGTTTGGGCCTGAGCGTATGAGCAGTCCACATGCAGAGTTGGTGCGACAAGGAGTTTACGTGATCAAGGGCATCAACCCTAATCCTACGTCAAACTCTGGATGTAGTGATGGAAAGGGATTCCACTTGCACTTTTTAAGGAGATTGTGTTGGACCCAAATATGGTAGCTAACATATTTAGGAGTCCTACTCTAATCCAAAGAAGAGGATACCAATGTGGTGGGAGTTCTATAAATACAAGGCCAAGGTTACAATTAACAGGTAAGATCTACTTTGAGCACTAAACATATAAACCTCCATTGTTAAACCTTGTGAACGGCCTGTGCTTATTCTCACACCGGAGCTATCCCCCGGCGGTACGGCCGTCAAGCTTCTGTGTGATCTGTTATTGTGCAGGATTCAGCGCGTGGATTTTGTGATTGGACGCGCGGACGAACTTGGCGTTAACATTGGCGCTAGAAGGAGGGCTTCTTTGCAACCACAAATACTTTTCTTCGGCAGCAATCATGACGAGTAGAGATAATATCGCTGTCTCGGAAAGAGCCAAGACCCAGCAGTCCCACCAAACAACTCAGGCGAGGGGGTCAGTGAAGGACCGACTGGGGTCTAAAATACAGGAGGTAGAAGAGTTACCAGTCCATGATCTTCGGCGGAAGCTCTTCCCCGAGAGTCAACACACGCCTCATCAGGCGAGTCAGACCGACGAGAGGCACTCTCAAGCCCTCGTGAGGCAAGACCGGGGAGCAGGAAGCCGAGACCAACGAGAGTTTCTCTTGCAGAAGAGACTGGACCAGAATAAAGACGCCATGTTGGCGCTCCAGCTACAACGATTGGAGTTGGAGAGACAGATGGCCAACATGGTCGGGGATCAAGAAGTGAGTTCCAGAAGGCGTAGGAATCGAAGCCGGTCCCGATCGCCTCGGCGGGGGGAGGCAAGAAGAGAACAGAGCAGGCACCGGAGTCGCTCTAGAGATGGAAAGAGTAGAGGGAGGAGTCCTTCGGCCGGGCGCCGATCAGAACACCGAGGCAGGACGGGGCAGATAGAAAGGAAAGCGTCTCCTGATTATGGGAGGGACAAACCTCGATCGTCCCCTCATAAGGAAGGATCCGACCCCCTTACCCGGAGAGTGTCTGAATTAGAAAGGTTGCTAGGGACAAAAAACTCGACGGGGACATCTTCGGCAGGTTTAGGATCTCCCTTTTCGCCCGAAATCAACCGGGTGATAGCCGATCCAAAGAAGAAGATGCCCCCGATGGAGACATACGACGGATTGGGAGACCCCTACGACCATTCGGATGGATATGATCGCCTGATGTCGTACTATGGGCATTCGGATGCAGCCAAATGCCACATGTTCGCTACAACACTTAAGAAGAGTGCCAGGGAGTGGTTGGGAACCCTGGCACCAGGATCAATCGGGTCATGGAACGATCTTCGTGAAAAATTCCATGCTCGGTTCGGCAGCAACCGAAGACGAGGGAAGATCACGGCGTCCCTCATGCAGGTACGGCAGAAATCAGACGAGACCCTAAGTCAGTTCGTCAAACGATTTAGAGAGGCAGTGGGATCTGTAGCGGAGCTGAATTCCCCACAAGCACTGGGATTTTTTACGACCGGCTTAGACATCGGGAGATCTAAGAAGCTGGTAAAGGATTTGGTGATTAACCCTCCGGCAGACTTGACCGAGGCCTTTCATCGGGCAGAAGGGTTCATCGCTATAGAGGAAGCTTTGGGAAATTTCAAACCACACCAACAACCTTACGAGAAAGCTAAAGATCGGGAAAAACCGACCTACCAACGTTCGGACAATAACCAGTGGAAATCAGACCGAACGGAAAAGAAAAACTTCAATGGGGGAGGTTCAGGTAGCAACCGGCCTCCACTACCCAATCGTAACGTCAGCAAGGTCTATACTCCCCTCACCGCAGATCGATCGAAAATCCTGCAGGAAATGAAAAGCCAACCATTCTACGAGCCATGCCCCAGGCGAACTAAGCCCGGAAAGCGTGGTCGGGATAAGTATTGTGAATACCATCAGAGTACCGGACACTCGACCGAAGCATGCGTTAATCTGATGGATATGATCGAGAAAAATGTCCAAAACGGACAACTGTTACAATACGTGGCAGGCCGGGGAAATGCCGAGGTGCCCAGAGAGGAGACCGCAGATCAGATCCCGGATACCCAGGCGCCGCAGAACCCCCCAGCCCGAGGTGTAGTTGATGTCATTTCGGGGGGTTCCGTTAGACGGGTATCGGGAAGAAAAAGAAGTGGGACTCTGGAAGCAGTGCTATCTGTTTCGGGGTCAACCCCTAGAAAGGATCGGGCATATCCGGGAACGTCTATCTCATTTACGGACGAAGACTACCCGACAGATCTCATTGAGCCCCACGATGGTGCTTTGGTAATAACGGCTCAGGTCGGGATAGTGGATATGAAAAGAATGATGATAGATAACGGGTCTTCGGTAGACATCCTGTATTCCCACGCCTATCAGAGGTTAGACCTGCAAGGGAAGAAGATGGATTTGGGAGGGGAAGGCCCCTTGTACGGATTTAGTGGAGATCCGGTGCTTGTGTTGGGCACCATCGAGATGCCAGTCAAATTTGGTACGGCACCTAATCAAGTCGAAATAGTGGTGAAATTTTTTGTCGTCCAAATAGACTCGGCATACAACGCGATCCTCGGAAGGCCTACCTTGGCAGCCCTGCAAGCAGTAACATCAATACCCCATTTTAAAATCAAGTTTCCAACACCGAACGGGATCGGGGAGGTAAAAGGTGACCTAGATATAGCCCGAAGGTGTTACCGAAACAGCTTGATTTCTTCAGGGGTCGGGGTCTGTAAACAAAAACAGACAATGGCCATTGAGATCGAACCATTCACGGAGGGAAGCACGGAGCCACTTGCTCTTCTGGCCGAAGAAACTGATGATGTAGAATTGGTACCTGGGCAGGAAGACAAAATAATTAAGATCGGGTCGGGGTTATCAGAACCCTTCCGGACCGGGCTGATAGAATTACTCCGAGTCTATGCCGATATCTTTGCATGGGAACCCAGCGACATGCCGGGGGTAAGTGAATCAGTGGCTCTACACCGGCTGCACGTGGACCCGAAAAAGAAACCGGTCATACAGAAGCGGAGGATTTTCGCCCCAGAAAGGCAAAAAATCATCGACGAAGAGATCACCAAGCTCCTGGAGGCCGAATTCATCTTCGAGATTGATTACCCGGAGTGGTTGGCCAACGTGGTATTGGTCCAGAAGCAAAATGGGAAATGGAGGTTGTGTATTGATTACACGGATCTAAACAGGGCGTGTCCGAAGGATTTCTACCCTTTGCCCAACATAGATCAACTGATCGACGCCACGTCGGGATACGGTATGTTGAGTTTTATGGATGCATTCTCTGGGTACCACCAGATTTCGATGAACAAGGAAGACATCCCGAAGACAAGTTTTATCACACATCGGGCGATATACGCATACAGGAAAATGACCTTCGGGCTATTAAATGCCGGGGCAACTTATCAACGAATGATGAACCTGGTGTTCACGAAGCAATTGGGGAGGAGCATGGAGGTCTACGTAGACGACATGATCGTTAAAAGCATGTCAGTCCGCAAACATCTTGAAGATCTGGAGGACTGTTTCGAGACGGTCCGAAAACGCAAGCTAAGGCTAAACCCGACCAAATGCACTTTTGGGCTGGGATCGGGTAAATTTCTAGGATACTTGGTCAGCAAAAGGGGAATCAAAGCAAACCCAGAGAAAATCCAGGCAGTCCTGGATATGAAATCACCAAAGTCATACAAGGATGTGCAGAGACTAACGGGTCGGATTGCGGCCCTACGAAGGTTCGTCTCTAAATCAGCTGAGAGGTGCCTTCCATTTTTTGACACCCTGAAAGGACCCACGAACAAGAAAAGCTTCCAGTGGACCTCAGAATGCGAGGACGCGTTCCAAGGGATCAAACGATATCTTTCTTCGGCACCTCTGCTGATGAAACCAATCCCTTCAGAACCCCTATATCTTTATCTGGCGGCGAGTTCGATGGCAGTGGGGGCGGCATTGGTTCGGGTCCAGGGAGGAAATCAGTTCCCCGTGTACTACGTCAGCCACGTACTTCGGGACGCAGAACTCCGATACCCGAACCTGGAAAAATTCGCCTATGCCTTAATCATTGCAAGCAGAAAACTTCGGCATTATTTCCAGGGTCGGGTGGTGGTGGTGTACACCGATCAGCCGTTGAAGAAAATTCTACACCGACCTGAGGTTTCTGGAAGACTGGCGGCATGGGCAATGGAGCTAACACAGTTCGCGATAGAGTATCATCCCCGAACGGTAATCAAAGGGCAGGCGCTAGCAGACTTCGTCGTGGAATGTTCGTTTTCGGAGCCAGATGTGGGATCGGTGGCCGAAACACAACCCATAAAGACTTCATGGACACTATATGTCGATGGCTCGTCAACGTCAGACATCAGTGGTGCAGGGGTCATACTGACGAGCCCTGAAGGATTCAAGGTCCAACAAGCTATTCGATTTAAGTTCAGAGCGACCAACAACGAAGCAGAATATGAGGCCGTTCTAGCCGGGTTAAAATTGGCCCGAAGCCTGGAAGTACAAAACTTGGTCATCTACAGTGACTCGCAGCTGGTCGTCAAACAGATATCGGGAGAGTATGCGGCTCGGGGGGCGAGAATGACGAAGTACTTAGCCGAGACAAAGAATAAACTGACATACTTCCACACGGTCAGCTGTCAGGGAATTGACCGATCCGACAATACAATAGCAGATGCCCTGGCCAGACTGGCGACAACCGATGCCAACTCCTTCAACGGTTCGGTATATCTAGAGACATTGGAGCAGCCTAGTGTCTCAAAAGAGGAGACATTATGTGTTGATCGGCTAGACTGTTGGCTTACGCCCTACATCTGTTATCTGGCTGACGGAACCTTACCATCAGACCACATCCTAGCAAGAAAGATCAAGCATCGAAGTTCGAATTTCGTACTGATTGATGGAGATTTGTATCGGAGGGCCTTCAGCTCTCCCTTACTTAAATGTTTAACACCGTCAGAGGCAATCTACGCACTTCGAGAGGTACATGAAGGGATCTGTGGAGATCACATGGGCGCCAAGTCACTGGCGAATAAAATTCTAAGACAGGGGTATTACTGGCCAACCATTTACACAGAGGCCAAGGAACTCGTCAAAAAATGTCCCAAGTGTCAACTGAACAGCAACATCCCGCATCAACCCCCCGAAGAACTCTACTCGGTCTTATCCCCGATCCCCTTCGCAGTATGGGGAATCGACATCCTAGGACCTCTGCCGAAGGCCAAAGGGCAAGTCAGCTTCATAATAGTGGCTATCGATTACATGACAAAGTGGGTCGAAGCCAAACCACTGCAGAAGATTACCGAACAGGAATGTCTTAAATTTGTGAAAGAAGGAATAGTTTATCGGTTCGGCATCCCGATGGCTGTAGTATCGGATAACGGTAGACAGTTCGTGGGGTCAAAGTTTGAAAGCTTCCTGAAAGAGTTGGGAATTCAACACCGGAAGACTTCGGTTGCCCACCCTCAGTCAAACGGTCAAGTGGAAGTGACAAATCGAACCCTACTCAACGGGATAAAAAGAAGATTGGATGAACTGAAGGGTCGGTGGCCCGAGGAACTGCTTAGCGTTTTGTGGGCATACCGGACGACCCCGAGGACAACCACTGGAGACTCCCCTTTCCGACTGGCCTATGGGACTGATGCACTCATACCAGTAGAGATCGGGTCACCCACTCTTCGGGTCAGCCAGTACAAAGAGCTCTACAACGATGAAGGTCTGAAAGTAAATCTGGACCTGCTAGACGAGGCTCGTGATGCCGCGGTGTTGAGGTTGGCCCTTTACCAACAGAAGACAGCCCGACACTATAACCAGAAGGTGAAGTTGAGGAGGTTCGAGGTAGGAGATTTGGTGCTTCGGGAGGCAGAGGCATCAACCCCCCAGAACACAGGAAAATTAATGCCTAACTGGGAGGGGCCTTATGAGATAGTAGAAGTGCCGAAGCCAGGGACTTACCGGCTTCGAGCAATGGATGGGTCGGAAGTAAAGAATACATGGCATGCTGGAAGACTTAGGAGATATTACCAGTAAATACATGCCTGTTCTTTCCCGATAATGGTGTAATTTATGCAATTTATCAATGAAAGGAAAACTTCTCTCAAGAGAAACGTTTGTACTTCATTTTAATCTTGCACTGCTGTAAGACCCCGAATTTTATGAAATAAAAGTATTCAATTTTTCTTATAATTACTATTCAGTAAATGGTTAAATTGATAAATTTTAAAGTTAAGGGTGAAATATGAATTTTTTTCAAAATAAGCAAGTGGTTATAAAATAATCATTGTTGTCGGGGAATATTTGTTTAGGTCGTGGAATATTCTTTCTGTCGGAGAATATTCGTACGACGGCGCAGCTATTTGTGGGCCCCATAACGAATAACTGTCGGGTGAAGAAAACGACAAATTTGAGTTTTTACAAATAATGGCGTAGTTGTTACTGTTAATACTGTTGAAATACTCGGTGGTTAAAATACAGTAATACGCGTTATTGTACAGTAGCACACGGTATTGCACCAATTATTGATTCTTACGTAAGAAGACACTACTCAATAATGGTTACAGTAGTTATTATTCAATATTTTATTTTATTGATTCAATAATTGCTGCGTTGATATTTTATATTATTGTTGTTTCAATAATTGTTGCTGCACAGTATTTTCCTTTATCAGATCAATAATTCATATTATTTGAATAATATTATTAGATAACATTATTGGCAATGTCTAGAAAGTTCTGTCTAAGGAGAGGTTTGGTCATCTAATTGCGCGCCAGTAAGGAAAAATCCTTATTGAAAAGCCCCCTCTTTCCTGGGAACGGCCTGGTTGTTATAAATGTGATTCTGTAATATTATTTGTGAATAATTAATTATTGATTTATATGATAAGAAAATATTTATTTTATGTAGATATAAATGAGGGATATATTTTTGTGGTTAAAAATGAAGGAGTTAATGTTGAGGTTTTTATCAGTATTTTTGTCGGAATGGAGGTATTAAAAATCAGGGTTTTTGAGATATTTTGCGGGGGTTATAATTTTTAATCCGACCGTTGGATCGTAGTAATATTTGGATATATTATACATATATAAGTTGAGTATATGTCCACAAATTTTGAACCGTTAAAAATGAATGTATGATTTGTTATGAATTTTACGAGATGACTGGTTCAGAAATTGTTGAATTTTCGGAGTTTATCATTTTGATGGAAAATTCTAGAATTGGTGGGCCCCACTTGTGGTTGGTAAAGAAATGTGCTGAATTATATTTCAAATGTGGTGGGTGGGAATAGTAGCAGGTAAAGCCATCAGGTTGCAGGTCAAACCTACCAAAATTTTCCTATAAATAGAGGGCTAAGTTAGAATTGAAAATCACACCAGAAACATAAGCTTTCTCTCTTTCTCTCTCTAGATTATTGAGTGTATTTTGTGAGTATTTAGATACTTGGTGAGTTGCTATTCATCAGTGCAAGTTTCCTTCAGCCTTATACCGATCAGAAGTACTGCTCTTTTGAGGTAAGGGATAGTAAGGGATATTAAGGGATTTTAAGGGTTGTTATGATTTTCAGTTTCGTAATTTTTCTGATCTTCAAAAATTCTGGAAAAATTTGAAATGATATTTTGATGAGTTTTCTTGATTGTGTCCAAAAATGGTGATTTTTGGATGTATAGATTGAGAGTTATGAATTTTATGAGAAAAGACTATTTTAAAAGTAACAGCTTATAATTCCTTGTGGTTAACTCCAAAATTGATGAAATTTTTATTGGGAGTACATGTATATGATAGAAGTATACTCTGTAAATTTCAGAATTTTTAGACAAAAGTACAATTTTTGATAAATGTCTAAATATTCGGCTATTTTGGCCATATGAAAAATAGTAAATGACTTTTAAAAATTCTGAGAAAAATATATGTTCACTATGGGACTATATTATGCTAAATCCCAGAAAAGAAATATTTTTAGAACTGATTTGGTATTTTTTATGAAAATGGTCTAGTTATGAGTAAATGAATTAAATATGTTTTGTGAGGAAAGAAAATTGGAAAATAGGATTTTATGGCTTGAGAATCCTATATGAGGTATATGCAGATTTTTGATGAGGGTTTTGGCTATTGATGATGAAATCTTAAGAGTTTACATTTTATGATGATTAAATGCATTAATTAGTAAAGTGTAAATAATTTAAATAAATTGTTTATAAGCTTAAGAAATGTTATTCTTTCAATATCATTATACCGAAATATTGGTATAGATTTTATTGTTGAATTTCTACCTTTTTGAGTCGAGGTTACTATTCATGAGTTACTATTCACGACAAAATTGGTTTCTTTTTCTAACCAAATTATAGTTGATTTATGAATATTGCTCTTGAAATTAAATCCATGTTTTGACCATATTATTTTTATAATCATATATAACATTTTTATAACCTTGATGTTGAAATTCTCTTTCGCTTGAGTGTAAAGATGGGTAAATTATTGGTATGATCATGACTATGGGTTCTCTTTGGCCAGTAGTGCAAAGTTGAATTGTTGACTGGTATGATCATGACCATTGAATTTGTAATTGAATATCTTTAGCTTAAGTGCAAAGGTGAAATGATCAACATGGTTATAATTATTGTTTATATAAATTCTTAAATGATTATATATTCTTTGAGGTATTAATATATTTGGCATGTAGTGCAAATATGAATTGTTGAGGAATATCTTTGGCCTGTAGTGCAAAGATGAATTGTAGATGAATATCTTTGGCCCGTAGTGCAAAGATGACCTGTTGTTGAATATCTTTGGCCAGTAATGCAAAGATGAACGGTTGAGGAATATCTTTGGCCTGTAGTGCAAAGATGAATTGTAGATGAATATCTTTGGCCTGTAGTGCAAAGATGGTCTGTTGATGAATATCTTTGGCCCGTAGTGCAAAGATAAACTGTTGTTGAATATCTTTGGTCGTAGTGCAAAGATGGATTTATTAGTATGATTATGAACAGGAACTGTGATTTGGTATAACCATGATCTTTGATGTTTCAGGTAAAGACATGTGATGAAAATATTCTTCGTCCTGGGTGCGAAGAAAAATTTAGAATCACAATTATGATTATGAGTTATTCATATGATTGTGGAAAGGAACTGTTGATTGATGTTACAGGGATAAAACATTGTTGATGGATTTTTAACATGGAGAAGATAATAGACTTTATAGTCTATTTGACTCTTCTAATGGATTGCTCGTTCCGCTGTAACTATGGTTGAAATTTTTATCATTTACCATATGTTCTAAATCTCTGATTTATTATTGATGAAGGCTACTGATAATTTAATTATCTTTAGTCATGATATTCTTTACTGGGCTAGTTGTGCTCACCCTTTTGCTTCACAATTCCTTTCAGGTAATAAGAGTGTAGCTGGGTCGAGCGAGGGTAACGGGAAAATAGAACAGTGGTCTCTAGCTGTGGATGTTCTCCCGAAGCAGTATAGAAAAGTTCATTTAGTTGTTATATTTGGTGAATCCAATAGGGTAAGGTGTACCCAACGTTGGAAGGGTGGTTTGCCACTGTGACGCCCCCAAAATTAGGTATACATCACCCATCTTGGGTCGTCAGATACATAGTACAGAATACAAATACAACTGATTAATACATCTGTCGTGTACAATACGACAAAACATAAACTGTGAGTTTGAATACAAATATTATCTTCTAGAGAGTATTCATACTCAAAAGGAGTCCTCATTACATTTATTAACACACCATTACATAGAATAGTGAGGACTACTAACTAATACTATCATTCGGACCATCACTCCGTACCCCGACTTGTCCCAGCTACGTTCTCATTTCCTGAAGAGAACAGTGAAAGAAAGGGTGAGCTCAACTAGCCCAGTAAGAAATATTATGACTAAGATAATGCAGAATAAATTATCATTAGCCTTCAACAATGTTAAACTGATAAAATATAATAGACATCAAGTTTAACTGCAGCGGAACAAGCAATCCATTAAAAGAGTCAAGTAGAAAATAAACTCTACTATCTTTTATGATTTAAAAGGTTTTTCAACACTGCGATCGCTGAGACTCAGCTTAATAAAATAATCCACATCATCGAATCACCCCTGCACTACGGCCAAGGATATTCGTGTATTCATTAATGGTCATGATCATGCCAACAACTGTCCATCAATGCACTACGGGCCAATGAGGACTTTTACCACATCATTTGTAACATTACGGTCATGATTATACCGAATAATCCCTGGTCATAATCATACCAAGTCCATCTATGCACTACATGCAACAGATGACTTTCAACATTTTATAAACATGAGGATGATGACAATGATATAAGAATTCAATAAAACAAGTTCAAGAATTAATTTATCCAGGAATTAACAACGTTCAAATTGTCAACATGATACTGCATTGTGGAGTAAAATTCAAGAACGCTTAGAAGAATATTTTCTTGAAAAGATACTGGATGAAACGCAACTATCAAGGATATTCCACAAATTTCATGGAGTATAGAAGTCAAAACTTAACCAACTGAGTACAATAAAGAATGGAATAACAAAAGAAATCACCATGCATGCGATAGACCGCACAGACAGGTTATTCCAATAGAATAATAAATAATGGAACCAGGTCCGGCGTAAACGCACAGACAGGATATTCCGACAGAATAATAAATAATGGAACCAGGTCCGGTGTAAAACACACAGACAGGATATTCCAACAGAATAATAATAAAACGGAATCAGGTCCGGTGTAAAACACACAGACAGGATATTCCAACAGAATAATAATAAAACGGAACCAGGTCCGGTGTAAAACACACAGACAGGATGTTCCAACAGAATAATAAACGGAACCAGGTCCGGTGTAAAACACACAGACAGGATGTTCCAACAGAATAATAGAAGAATGTCACCAAGTATAGGGTAGACCGCGTATACTGGTTATTCCAACAGAATAATAACAAATGGAATAACAGAAGTTCTCTTCATGAATATAAAAGAAATAATATTCCCTACCGTTTTAAAGAAGAGCTGAAGTAAGGAAGTAGTTAAGTAGCAGAATACTCTTCTTCTCTCTCTCTATAGTTTCTCTCTATAGTTTCTCTCTCTAGAGTTCAGTGAATTCGTAAGAAATAATGAAGGAATGAGCTTCTATTTATAGGAAAATGGAATGCATAGTAACTAATCCATGAACGGTCCAGATTGATTACTTTAATCTGATGGTCCATATTTAAAGAAAAATCTTTTAAATAAAATATAATATATTCTATTTATAGAATAACTTTAATAAAGTATTCTGTTTTATATAAAAAGATGTTTCTGTTTTATTACGTTAATAATACGAATAAAACAAAACGTCATTATCGCTAAATAATTCATATTATTAACTGACAATAATGGAATCAAACTGAGTGACTTCTCACTTAAGCATTAATAATTAATACCGTGTGCTACTATGCAACCACACGTATTACTGTACTTTTACTACCGAGTAGTTCAACAGTATCAACGGTAAAACTTCCGCCGTTATTTTCATAAAGTATTTTTGTCGTTTTCTCAATCCGACAATAATTCCGTTGTGGGGTCCACCAATAATTGTACCGTCGTACGGATATTCCCCGACAAAAAGAATATTCTCCGACCAATTGAATATAATATGACAACTTGCATACTTTGCAAAATTTATAAATACTACCCATAACTATTATATCAAATCCACACATTAATATAAAAAAAATTATTTCGAGAAAAATTAAATATTTATTCATAAAATCTGGGGTTTCACAATCTCCCCTCCTTATAGAATTTCGCCCTCGAAATTTACGTACGTACTTGGTATGCCGAACATGTGAGGATACCTTGACTTCACTTCAAATTCTAACTCTTGAGGTATAACCTTTAAGCATCGAATATGATCCTTCTTATCCAAGATGTTAACACGTATCTCCTCATACGTTAAATCTTTCGCTATTTCGTCCGGTTCTAAATTAATAATGCGGTTCGGGTCGTCCACATATTTACGTAACATCGATACGTAAAAAAAAATATTCTGAACACGCAACATACTTGGCGGTAAAACGAGTCTATAGGCCACAGTTCCTACTTCATCGAGGATTTCAAATGGGCCAATTAAATCGAGAGTTGAGATTTCCTCTCTTCGTCGATTCTTGCTTCTAGAATAACGCCCTCTTGAACCTTCTTCTTCACATTTATCAGCTCTTAGTATGTAGCTTGAGCGGCTTTAACTTTATCGATTAAAGTCGATTTTACTCGTATATTCGTTATCTTCATATGGGTCCCTCGAGTCTTTAACTCTATCTTCGTCATTTGTAAGTTATACGAAATGAGTCTTTGTTTTAACAACATCGCCCTCGTAAACACATACGATCTTCTACTCAACACGTCAGCTACCACGTTCGTTCTTCCACAATGATATTGAATGGTACGGTCGTAATCTTCAACAGCTCGAGCTAACGTCTTTGGCGCATGTTACGTTCGTTTTAGTTGAAGAAATATTTGAGGGTTTAAGAAATGGATTTTGTACTGGGGTCAATACAAAATTCGATTTTACGCTCTAGGGTAGGCTAAGAAGTCTTCAAGAATACGTCAAGAAATTTATTAACAATAGAAATATCGTTCAAAACTGTGACCCTCATCCAAGACTTGGATAACACGTCACATTGATACCTATCAACTTGTCATCGTCATTTACAACGTCTCCTACGGAAAGTCTAGCTTCGGTGCATTCCACACCAGGAAGTCAACAGCGAAAGGAACGGGGATTTTTACTTATGGCTTGATATGACAATGATTGACTTTAGTGGTTTGGTTACTTTGAATTTGCATAACAGGTTGGTTAGGAATATGAAAGCTAACAACCTTACGAGAAGCATGATGAGTAGTGAACCAATCGTTTAAAAAAATCACATCAATGGCAAGTATTTTCAAAGAGATAAGATCGACAGGTAACGTGAAAGTGTTGATTTGAACAAGATTTATAAATAGTAGAGGTAACGAAAGTTTCTCCCAACTGAGTTTAAACAGACATATCAAAGTCTAAGTTCTCCGGAGTTAACTTCAAACATTTAACACAACTAGGTGAAATAAAAGAGTGAGTAGAACCGGTATCTAACATGGTATAGACTTCGCAAGAGTTTATGACTAACATACCCGTGATAATTTTATTCAGGTTCCTCGTCACGAAAAAAAAATACTCTCTCTTAAACTACTGGCTTTGGCTTTTCTGGGACGGTCTTTGGTGCCTCCATCCTATCTGAACTTGTCTTCGGTGAACGACAAAATCGGGCTAAGTGACCTTCTCTTCCACAATTATAGCATGCTTTGGATGGCATCGCGCAGTTTGGACTGATGTGCCCCTCCCCTCCGCATTTGAAACATATGATAGGTGGTCGTTCTCCTTCCTTAACAACGGGTGCTGGTGCTGACGTCTTTCCATCATTGTTGAATCTCCTCTTCTTGAAATGACCATTCTTATTGTTTTGGCCTTGATTACCACCGAAGTGGTTACCATTTCTGGCCTGTTGATTCCCTCCACGCTTGTTGTCACCGCTTCGATGACTGCTCTCACTGGTATTATCATTTTGCCGACTGCCCTCTTTTGGTTGCGTTGACTCGTTATCGCGCTCCACTAACTGAGCCCTATTCACAACATCTGAATACAAACACAGTTTATGAGAAATAAGATGTTGACGTATCTCAGGTTTCAAACCTCTTAAAAACATCCGCGTCATTCTCTCTTCATTATCTACCAAGTGGGATGCAAATCGGGACAACTCGGCAAACTTGGCTTCGTACTGCGACACGGTCATGTTATTTTGTTCTAACTTGATAAATTCCACCTCCTTCATGTGACGAATACTTTCAGGAAAGTACTTGTCATTGAACAGTTCTTGAAACTTCTCCCAAGACATCTTGAGTGCGTCAGGCTGGGTACGTTTTACAGATTCCCACCAGTAATCTGCCTCTTCACGCAACATAAAAGTGGCAAAGGGAACCTTTTGCTCCTCGGAGCATCCCAAGACATCAAATATCTTGGTGATCTGCTTTAACCACGTCTCCGCCTTAAGTGGTTCTGGCTTTCCCAAAAACTCCGGTGGTCCTAGCACCTTGAATTGCTTAGTGGTGACCAACCGTGGGTTGTCATTGTTTCCTCCTTCATTTTGGATAGGAGCCGCTCTCGCCCGTTGTTGCATGAATTGCTCCTTGAACTGCTTAGCGGTGACCGTCCGAGAGTTATTTTGTTGTTGCATGAATTGCATAAAGTCTCTGACCATCCCATCATTCACCATTTCATCGGTGTTATTATTTTCATGAGGATTATTGTCCTCTGGTTGCACATTACCCTGAGCATTGATCGTTGGTGATTCAATGGTCTCATGTGCTTCATTGTTTATCTCAACATTTTCGGATGCCATTTGCAAATACTGCAACAAAACAAGGGTTAATTAACATATTATCCATATACTTTGACCGACTAATTAAATACCAAATAAACTTAGGTAGGTCATACTAGCGAAGGAATTCCCCGTCTCTCCCCTCCTAGTTCTATTCTCACATCCTAGCCAGGGATCATATCCCTAAGCTTTGATACCAACTGTGACGCCCCCAAAATTAGGTATACATCACCCATCTTGGGTCGTCAGATACATAGTACAGAATACAAATACAACTGATTAATACATCTGTCGTGTACAATACGACAAAACATAAACTGTGAGTTTGAATACAAATATTATCTTCTAGAGAGTATTCATACTCAAAAAGAGTCCTCATTACATTTATTAACACACCATTACATAGAATAGTGAGGACTACTAACTAATACTATCATTCGGACCATCACTCCGTACCCCGACTTGTCCCAGCTACGTTCTCATTTCCTGAAGAGAACAGTGAAAGAAAGGGTGAGCTCAACTAGCCCAGTAAGAAATATTATGACTAAGATAATGCAGAATAAATTATCATTAGCCTTCAACAATGTTAAACTGATAAAATATAATAGACATCAAGTTTAACTGCAGCGGAACAAGCAATCCATTAAAAGAGTCAAGTAGAAAATAAACTCTACTATCTTTTATGATTTAAAAGGTTTTTCAACACTGCGATCGCTGAGACTCAGCTTAATAAAATAATCCACATCATCGAATCACCCCTGCACTACGGCCAAGGATATTCGTGTATTCATTAATGGTCATGATCATGCCAACAACTGTCCATCAATGCACTACGGGCCAATGAGGACTTTTACCACATCATTTGTAACATTACGGTCATGATTATACCGAATAATCCCTGGTCATAATCATACCAAGTCCATCTATGCACTACATGCAACAGATGACTTTCAACATTTTATAAACATGAGGATGATGACAATGATATAAGAATTCAATAAAACAAGTTCAAGAATTAATTTATCCAGGAATTAACAACGTTCAAATTGTCAACATGATACTGCATTGTGGAGTAAAATTCAAGAACGCTTAGAAGAATATTTTCTTGAAAAGATACTGGATGAAACGCAACTATCAAGGATATTCCACAAATTTCATGGAGTATAGAAGTCAAAACTTAACCAACTGAGTACAATAAAGAATGGAATAACAAAAGAAATCACCATGCATGCGATAGACCGCACAGACAGGTTATTCCAATAGAATAATAAATAATGGAACCAGGTCCGGCGTAAACGCACAGACAGGATATTCCGACAGAATAATAAATAATGGAACCAGGTCCGGTGTAAAACACACAGACAGGATATTCCAACAGAATAATAATAAAACGGAATCAGGTCCGGTGTAAAACACACAGACAGGATATTCCAACAGAATAATAATAAAACGGAACCAGGTCCGGTGTAAAACACACAGACAGGATGTTCCAACAGAATAATAAACGGAACCAGGTCCGGTGTAAAAACACACAGACAGGATGTTCCAACAGAATAATAGAAGAATGTCACCAAGTATAGGGTAGACCGCGTATACTGGTTATTCCAACAGAATAATAACAAATGGAATAACAGAAGTTCTCTTCATGAATATAAAAGAAATAATATTCCCTACCGTTTTAAAGAAGAGCTGAAGTAAGGAAGTAGTTAAGTAGCAGAATACTCTTCTTCTCTCTCTCTATAGTTTCTCTCTATAGTTTCTCTCTCTAGAGTTCAGTGAATTCGTAAGAAATAATGAAGGAATGAGCTTCTATTTATAGGAAAATGGAATGCATAGTAACTAATCCATGAACGGTCCAGATTGATTACTTTAATCTGATGGTCCATATTTAAAGAAAAATCTTTTAAATAAAATATAATATATTCTATTTATAGAATAACTTTAATAAAGTATTCTGTTTTATATAAAAAGATGTTTCTGTTTTATTACGTTAATAATACGAATAAAACAAAACGTCATTATCGCTAAATAATTCATATTATTAACTGACAATAATGGAATCAAACTGAGTGACTTCTCACATAAGCATTAATAATTAATACCGTGTGCTACTATGCAACCACACGTATTACTGTACTTTTACTACCGAGTAGTTCAACAGTATCAACGGTAAAACTTCCGCCGTTATTTTCATAAAGTATTTTTGTCGTTTTCTCAATCCGACAATAATTCCGTTGTGGGGTCCACCAATAATTGTACCGTCGTACGGATATTCCCCGACAAAAAGAATATTCTCCGACCAATTGAATATAATATGACAACTTGCATACTTTGCAAAATTTATAAATACTACCCATAACTATTATATCAAATCCACACATTAATATAAAAAAAATTATTTCGAGAAAAATTAAATATTTATTCATAAAATCTGGGGTTTCACAGCCACTATCATACAAGATGTCTAACGACATACAACCTCGTGTCATCATAAGACAGGGATGTGCTCATCCACTTGCTGAGTATATATACGAACACTACCTATATAATCTTGGTGTTTGTTTAAAGTATAATTCTCAATTAGAGACAGTGGAGATAATGATAAGTCAAGAGAAGACTCACCATTGGGAAGAATATGATAGTAATCTTCTCGTTTTTCTTTGGGGTCTATTGGGTCAACCAAGGATAATTCTGTGGCCATATGATATCTATCATAACCTAGATGTGTGGCCTCCCATGTACGAAGGTTTCCTTGAGCACTTCCCAAAGATTCTAGTTTCTAAAACAGTTTTTGACTATACCTTTATGTAAGGTGTTATTGTGAGGTGATGTCCACGGTTGGAACATGAGTCACATTTGGTATATATTTGTATCCAAACTCACAGCATATGTGTTGTTGTATTTTGCACGACAATTGTTGTAATAAAGTTGTAGTTGTTTTCTGTACCATGTATTTGGCGACTCAGAATAGGTTGGATGGAATGGACCTATTTTGGGGTCGTTACAACTGCTTTACCAATCATATAAGCTTCGAGCGTAAAACGATCAGACGGTTCGAGAGAGCTTAACTGGTTGATAAACGCCACAAGTATAACTGATCGACAAAGCTACACATCCGATCATATAAGCTTTGAGCGTAAAACGATCAGACGGTTCGAGAGAACTTAACTGGTTGATAAGCGCCACAAGTATAACTGATCGACAAAAGTTACAAATCCGAGACAGTACGCTTTAGACATAAATTGACCAGACAGTCAGAAATGACCTAACTGGGCGATAAAAGTAAAGTTAAACTGATCGAGATAACTACTTAGAAAGTTTTTGTCTTCATTTATATTCACAAAGTTTTACAATTCCCGATCAGATGAGCTTCGGGTACATACACCGTCGGCTTCACTGGTCAGGTGAGTTACAAGACTTAGAAAAGAAAAATTACAACTATGAAAAGCAGATACTAAAAAGAACTATGGTAAGTCATCATCGGCCTCGGCCTCCTCATCGGAAGAGTCAAGGATCGAGGCATCCAGGCCGGCATCGACAAGGTTCGCTCTCGCTTTTTCCGATAGGCTTCCACCCCTTCACCAAACTGGGTCATGATCTTATCGGTCAAAGCAGGCGATTCTTCGTATTCCTTGATGGCAGCTTGTTTGAGGGAGACCTGTTCGGCCATCAAGGTGTTGTTCGCCTGGATCAAAGTCCTCAGCTGAGCATGAACCCCAGTGAACTTCCCCTCGAGGGCCTCCAGATTCCCCACCAGGGCTCTATTCTCTTCGGCCATCAACTCCTTGTCATGCACCAGCTTCTTGGCATGATCGTTGAGACCGACGAACTCTTGTTGAAGTAGGGAATTTTGTTCTTCGAGTTCAGCAATCCGACGATTAGCCTGGGATACTTTATTCCTGGTATCGGCATGAAGATCCCGCTCCCTCCTCAGCTCCGAATCCCGACCCGATAATTCGGCTTGGAGAAGCTCCACGTCGGTTCTCAGCTGGACCTCTCTCTTGGTGGATCGGGCAAGAGGAGCGATAGCTCGAGCAAGGATGGCGTTGGCCTAAATACATAGGCGAATTGGTCAGACAGCAAAAAAATGAATGAAGACATATATACAAATGAGGATAAATACCTGAGTCTGGGCTCGGAGATAGGTAACCAGAAAATCCTCTGACGAAAAGTTCTTGAACCGTTCATCATCACCGGAAAGCTTGAATTGATCAAGCAAGTGGAAAGGGAATTTGTCAGCTGGGCTCTTCGGCCAGCAGGTGGTTGGGGATCCTCCGGAAGAGCTAGCCTTGGACTTCGGGGAAGAAGCATTGATCGGGGCAACGACCTCCTCGGCATGGGAGGGCCCCTCGACCAACCGCGGCTTCTTCGAAGCGGGCTCCAGAAGCTGATCTGGAGTACCCTCCGAATCTTCGGCCACCGTCACTATGATCGGAGTTGGAGGAGTTGATTTCAGAGCAGGCTTCGGCGGGGGCGCGACAATGGCCTTGGGGGGAGCTCGAACAGAAGGTCTTTTCTTCGACTTCTTTAGCAAAGCCATCTTGTCGGCCCCCTTCATCTGCAACACACTTTTCGTGGAAGCATCAGTCTTCAAAGGTTCGGGAAGAGGGCCGGTTGATGAACCGACAGACATTTCGGCAATTAGAACAGCCTCGTCTGAAGGAGAGTCGTCAGCGGCTGGGAGATGGATTGGCTCGATAAGGATCGGCAATGGGGACAGGGCCTCTTCAGTATTGTTTGGCTTGAAGATGGTCACTACAGCATAAAATAAAAGGATCATTATGAAAATCGAAGCAAAAGATCGGGTGAATAAGAAAACAAGGTCGGATAGATTAACTTACAGCCGTGTTCGTAGAGCTAGGATTCGTTGGACACGATTCCTAGACCCCAATTAGTCTGCCTCAGAAGGGCGTAAAACTTCTTGAAGGCTGCCGAACGACTCTTCGGAAATTTGTTGACCTTCATGGGGACATCTTCGGGACCGGCCCAGTTGGGGAGAAGGTTAAGATCGGTTCCCCTCATGAAGAACCATTGTGAATGCCACCTCTTGTTGCTGGATGGGGTCTTCACGAAGGTGTCCCGTCCAGGAACACGGTTCAGATGGCGAAGGCCGGGCTCCTTTGACCGACCCACCGAGAACAGGACGAAGAAGAAATCCAGCCCGGGGGTGATGCCAGCCTCCTGGCAGAGGGCGATGAAGCTGATCAGCTGGATATAGGAGTTGGGAGCCAATTGGGAGAACCCGATCCCTACCAGGCAGAGGAAAGAGGAGATGAATTCGTGGAGGGGGAACCGAACCCCGTATCTTAGGGCATACAAATGGACGGCTACCCATTCGCCCTCGGGTCGGTGGTACATCCTCTCGCTGGCCTCAGGAACCCGAAGCTTGTATTCTTTGGGGATGTTGAATAAAGTTTGGATGTCCGACAGTTGTGAGTGGGTGATGGAAGATTTGGTGTTGATGACTCCGTAGTCGGTTTCCGAAGCGTAGAATTGGCGAATTTTGGTTTCGGCGTTCTCCACGGAGAGTTCAACCGGAGTAGCCTCCAGCTCGATTTGGAGAAGGTCACCGGAGTTAAGAGTGGGAGTGCCGGCTGCTATGGTTGGTAGAGGACGAGGATCGCTGGAATCAGCCATTTATGGTGGGAAGAAGGAAAGAGAGGTACAAGACAAGAGCTTAGTGGAGAAATGGCACGAACTGAAGAAATCTGGAAAAATGAGTGTCTCGCCGGAAATCGCTCTTGCCGGAAAAGTTCGACAGAGATTCAAAATATTAAAGGCTCGAAAAAGTGACGCTGCTGTATGTTGGGGGGCTTATATAGCCCGTCTGGCACGGCTTCCAAAGGCGGCTATTTATGGCAAGTGGGCCCAGTTGTGAGAAAACGTGTACTAGCTCGCGGACCGAGGAGAAACCGTTTGGGTTCCCGAGACAACTCACCATTATGGCGTGACTATCCGAATTCATGTCCTTTCAAGTCTCGTGTCATAAATATCTTATAACAAGAGACTGGGGGGCAATGTTCGGGAGTGTTTTCCCGACCCTCTTTTGTTCTGAAGGCTTGGGTCGGGTCAAAGGAGGTCGGGCTCGTATGTTCAGAGATGTAAGATCGGGGTCGGTTACCCGATCCCAATAGGCTGGGGCCCGTGGTCATCGTGAGGGTTGAGTTCGGGCCTGTTGGGTTGGGCTATTGGTTTGGGCCTGAGCGTATGAGCAGTCCACATGCAGAGTTGGTGCGACAAGGAGTTTACGTGATCAAGGGCATCAACCCTAATCCTACGTCAAACTCTGGATGTAGTGATGGAAAGGGATTCCACTTGCACTTTTTAAGGAGATTGTGTTGGACCCAAATATGGTAGCTAACATATTTAGGAGTCCTACTCTAATCCAAAGAAGAGGATACCAATGTGGTGGGAGTTCTATAAATACAAGGCCAAGGTTACAATTAACAGGTAAGATCTACTTTGAGCACTAAACATATAAACCTCCATTGTTAAACCTTGTGAATGGCCTGTGCTTATTCTCACACCGGAGCTATCCCCCGGCGGTACGGCCGTCAAGCTTCTGTGTGATCTGTTATTGTGCAGGATTCAGCGCGTGGATTTTGTGATTGGACGCGCGGACGAACTTGGCGTTAACAGAGGTCATACTCTTGGATTCTCTCACTGCTCATCCTTCCAAAATAGGATCCACAACTTCGACGCCACACGAGATGTTGATCCCACAATGCAACCTGCGTTTGCAGGCAGCCTACGGAATGTTTGCCCTGTGCACAACAAGGTGAAAAATGCGGGTGCCACCACGGATTCTTCAACGTCTACATTCGATAATACGTACTACAAATTACTTGTTCAGGGGAAGAGTCTGTTCTCATCGGATCAAGCTTTACTCACTACAGGAAGGACTAAGGGATTGGTTTCAAGATTTGGTAGCTCCAAACAAGAGTTTGAAAGCTCATTTGTGAGGTCCATGATCAAAATGAGTAGTATCACATTCACAGGTGGTGGTGGTGGTGGTGGTGGTGGTCAAGATCAAGAGGTTAGGCTTGATTGTAGAGTGGTTAATTAATTAATTACATGATTTGCAATTTCTTGGGAAGCTGGATCCTTCTCTACTCGCTCGCTCGCTCGCTTTATAATTTGACTTGTGTTGAGCTGATCGAACAGTTTTTAACTTTATTCAAGCTTTGATTTTCATTATATTGTTTTGAGGATTAAATTAATAAATATACCAAGTGCGCGAGTTTGTTCGTCCAGTCCTTGTGTTGATATATTTTACAAACATGTTTTCTCATTTTTGAGACAGTAATGTGTTCGGAATTGATTAAGGTAGTTGTATTTGTTTGCGTCTGTCTGTCTTAATTTACGACATAATTAAAGTATGTTGGGTTAGTTTTAAGTTGCATAAAATAGTTACAAGTATAAAATCATACTGCTATAATTTATATTTCATACGGGTTATATGGTTTGAATTCAAATGATAATAATTTCAACTCAAATCGACTTATATTTTAAATTATAACTTTGCCATGTGTATATACTCTCTTATTAACCCCAACAAAGGCAGGATTCAACAAATTGCAATGGTCTGAATACGATTGAGGCGTTGAGCTGCTTCCGTAATTACGCGTTATCTTACTGTTACATTTTTCTTTTCCTTTTTTTTAAATTTTTTTTTTTGTGAAACAAACCTCTTGTCACATGAACTTAGAAAAAGTAATACTCTTTCTTTCAATGTTAAAATCAATGCTACTCCTTGAAAGTTATTTTAGAATATTCAAAAAAATTATCAATATAACTATGAATATTAAAGTTAATTATGACAGTTCTTGTATTTAAAATTTAAATGAATAATTTGTAGATATCTCAAATTAACTCTTAAAAATTTAAAGCCATGTTTGAAACTAAAAAGTGTATTACTCTAATAAAAGTTTAAAATGACATTTTTTTTGTTAATATTTTGCAAATGGCCAAGTATTATATCATTAATTCAAATATTCGAAACTTGTAATTCAGTATGTAAGTGAAGAAAACCCACCTTGAGAAAGAAGATAACATATATAAATGTTCCAGTGAACAAGAAAACTTGAGCATCATAAAACCATCATAAAACCAAAAGAATATATATATATATATATATATATATATATATATATATATATATATATATATATATATATATATATATTATATATATTATGAAAATGTGATGTTAAATTTAAGAATTTTGTGTCATTAGGTCATCTATATATATATATATATATTATGAAAATGTGACGTTAAATTTAAGAATTTTGTGTCATTAGGTCATCTCCAGCAGATAGACTATCTGCTGGACTATATTTAGTCCATATGACATCAACAGCTGTCCTTTAGTCTTCAATCTTTCTAACAGATAGACTATCACGCGGACTATAATATAAAAATATTAAAATAATCAATGAATTTTAAAAAACTCCAACAGTCATATTCCAACGGCTATATTTTAAATAACAAATAATCTAGATATTATCAATAAAAAACAAAAATTAAATATAATAAAAATATAAACTATTATTAACAAAATATTTACAATTGTTAAATGTTGAAGTAGTTGATTAAAAGATGTAAAATATATTGAATTATTGTACATATTTATAAATTTTCCGATTAATCTTTCAATTTTTACTATTTTTTTATTACTGTTATGATACAACTCTTTATTACCTTTTCTGATCCAATTTCTATCCGTTGCTTTCCCGTCTTCTTCACTTCAGTATCATCTCCTTCATCTCCTTCTTCAACATCCCTTCATCTCCTTCTTCTTTTTCTTCATCCTCTCTCCCATTTAAATATATTAAAATTATAATTCACGAGATTTTGGTTCCTTGATTTGGTCGGTTTGGGTCACCGGAAAAATGACTAGACTATATTTAGTCCATCTGCTGGAGCAAAATCTCTTTCCTAGACTAAATATAGTTTAGGATTTTCACTGCTCCGACCTGCTGGAGTTACTCTAAATATCATCAATAAAAATAAAAATTATTATTCTAAAATAAAATGAACAAATAAAACACTTTTTATGAAACAGATTGAGTTTTCCGGTTTGAGATTAAATTTTAATGCCTTGGCGTAAAATTCTAAATTTAATATCAAATATTAGAAATTAACCAAAATGAAATGTTTTCATAGAAGCGGTTATTTTTTTAAAAGACTTTTCTCTTTTTGGGTAACATATCAATCATTTCGGAGGATGATGGAACTTATAATATTCTATGCTAGTCTGAATAGTTAAATTTTCTTCGCCAACTCTGTACTTGTTATTTGGAGTCATATAGATCAAACTTATTAATTATTGATTAATATAGGTTAAAATTAGTTAAATTGGTTTTAATTTATATTTGTAATTAATAATATGCGCCCAAAACTAAATCAACTCATAACATAAATACTAGTTAACCAATCTATTAAAATTCATGTAATTTTGGTCAACTAAATATTTTTCAATTTAAATTGTCAGGTCTGGATTTGAAATCTATATTAAATTTTTATTGAAGGAAGAGATTCAAATGTATGGCCTAGGCTGGGCTAGATATCTTTGAATAGAAAGTAAATCTAATAACCGAAAACAATAAAATTAAATAAGTAGTCATGAAACTGATCATTATTAATATAACTCGGATGGACACAATTTACTTGATACACTTTCAGGTTACAAGTAATTTAGAGGCTGTTTGTTTAGGGCTGAATACATCTTGTTAACGTCAAGATTCTTTCATACGTCCCAATCATGTATGTGACGCCCCCAAAATAGGTATACAACACCCATTCTGAGTCGCCAAATACATGGTACAGAAAGCAAACTACAACTTTAATAATACAATTGTCGTGCAAAATACGACAACACATACTGTGAGTGTAACGACCCCAAAATAGGTCCATTCCACCCAACCCATTCTGAGTCGCCAAATACATGGTATAGAAAAAAACTGTAACTTTATTACAACAATTGTCGTGCAAAATACAACAACACATATGCTATAAGTTTGGATACAAATATATACCAAATGTGACTCATGTTCCAACCGTGGACATCACCTCACAATGACACCTTACATAAAGGTATAGTCAAAAACTGTTTTAGAAATTAGAATCTTTGGGAAGTGCTCAAGGAAACTTTCGTACATGGGAGGCCACGCGTCTAGGTTATGATAGATATCATATGGCCACAGAATTATCCTTGGTTGACCCAATAGACCCCAAAGAAAAACGAGAAGATTACTATCATATTCTTCCCAATGGTGAGTCTTCTCTTGACTTATCATTATCTCCACTGTCTCTAAATGAGAATTATACTTCAAACAAACACCAAGATTATATAGGTAGTGCTCGTAAATAAACTCAGCAAGTGGATGTGCACAACCCTGTCTTATGATGACACGAGGTTGTATGTCATTAGACATCTTGTATGACAGTGGCAAAACACCCTTCCAACGTTGGGTTCGCTTCACCCTATATGATTCACCAAATATAACTACTAAATGATGACCACCATTCTATTCCCATGCTACCCCCGCTCGACCCAGCTACACTTTTATTACCTGAAAGAAATTGTGAAGCAAAAGGGTGAGCACAACTAGCTCAGTAAAGAATATCATGACTAAAGATAATTAAATTATCAATAGCCTTCATCAATAATAAATCAGAGATTTAGAATATATGGTAAATGATAAAAATTTCAACCATAGTTGCAGCGGAACGAGCAATCCATTAGAAGAGTCAAATAGACTATAAAGTCTATTATCTTCTCCATGTTAAAAATCCATCAACAATATTTTATCCCTGTAACATCAATCAACAATTCTGGTCCACAATCATATGAATAACTCATAATCATAACTGTAGTTCTAAATTCCTCTTCTCATCCAGGACGAAGATAATTTTCATCACCTATCTTTACCTGAAACATCAAAGATCATGGTTACACCAAATCACATTTCCTGTTCATAATCATACTAATAACTTCATCTTTGCACTACGGCCAAAGATATTCATTTGTATCACCAGTTGGTCATGTTTATATCAACATCTGTTCATCTTTGCACTACTGGCCAAAGATATTCAACAACATGTCATCTTTGCACTACGGGCCAAAGATATTCATCAACAATTCATCTTTGCACTACAGGCCAAAGATATTCATCAATATTTCATCTTTGCACTACAGGCCAAAGATATTAATATCTCAAAGAAATATATAATCATTTCAGAATTTATATAAACAATAATTATAACCATGTTGATCAATTCACCTTTGCACTTAAGCTAAAGATATTCACTTATAAATTCAATGGTCATGATCATACCAATCAACGATTCAACTTTGCACTACTGGCCAAAGATAACCCATAGTCATGATCATACCAAAAATCTACCCATCTTTACACTCAAGTCAAAGAGAAATATCATCATTAGGGTTATAAAAATGTTATATATAATAATAAATATAATATGATCAACATCTAGTTTTAATCTCAAGAGTAATATTCGTAAATCAACTATAATTTGGTTAGAAAAAGAAACTAATTTTTTTCGTGAATAGTAACTTGTGAATAGTAACTCATGAATAGTAACTCGTGAATAGTAACTCATAAATAGTAAACCCGACACAAAAAGGTAGAAATTCCACAATAAAATTCATACCAGTATTTCGGTATAATGATATTGAAAGAATAATATTTCTTAAGCTTATAAACAATTTATTTAAATTGTTTACACTTTACTAAATAATGCATTTAATCATTCTAAAATATCAAACTCATAAGATTTTATCACCAATAATCAAAACCCTCATCAAAAATCTGCATATACCTCATATAGAATTCTCAAGCCATAAAATCCTATTTTCCAATTTTCTTACTTCACATAACATATTTAATTCATTTACTCACAACTAGACCATTTTCATGAAAAATACCAAATCAGTTCTAAAAATATTTCTTTTCTGAGATTTAGCATAATATAGTCCCATAGTGAACATATATTTTTCTCAAAATTTTTAAAAGTCATTTACTATTTTTCATATGGCCAAAACAGCCGAATATTTAGACATTTATCAAAAATTATACTTTTGTCCAAAAATTCTGAAATTTACAGAGTATACTTCTATCATATACATGTACTCCTAATAAAAATTTCATCAATTTTGGAGTTAACTACAAGGAATTATAAGCTGTTACTTCTAAAATAGTCTTTTCTCATAAAATTCATAACTCTCAATCTATACATCCAAAAATCACCATTTTTTGACACAATCAAGAAAACTCATCAAAATATCATTTCAAATTTTTCCAGAATTTTTGAAGATCAGAAAAATTACGAAACTGAAAATCATAACAACCCTTAAAATCCCTTAATATCCCTTACCTCAAAAGAGCAGTACTTCTGACTGGATATCGGATATGATGCTGAAGGAAACTTGCACTGATGAATAGAAACTCACCAAGTATCTAAAAACTCACAAAATATGCTTCATAATATAGAGAGAGAAAGAGAGAAAGCTTATGTTTCTGGTGTGATTTTTAATTCTAACTTAGCCCTCTATTTATAGGAAAATTTTGGTAGGTTTGACCTGCAACCTGATGGCTTTACCTGCTACTATTTCCACCCACCACATTTGAAATATAATTCAGCACATTTCTTCACTAACCACAAGTGGGGCCCACCAATTCTAGAATTTTCCACCAAAATGATTAACTCTGAAAATTCAACAATTTCTGAACCAGTCATCTCGTAAAATTCATAACAAATTATACGTTCATTTTTAACGGTTCAAAATTTGTGGACATATACTCAACTTATATATGTATAACATATCCAAATATTACCACGATCCAACGGTCGGATTAAAAATTATAACCCCCGCAAAATATCTCAAAAACCCTAATTTTTAATACCTTCATTCCGACAAAAATACTGATAAAAACCTCAACATTAATTCCTTCATTTTTAACCACAAAAATATATCCCTCATTTATATCCACATAAAATAAATATTTCCTTATCATATGAATCAATAATTAATTATTCACAAATAATATTACAGAATCACATTTATGACAACCAGGCCGTTCCTAGGAAAGAGAGAGCTTTCCAATAAAGATTTCTCCTTACTAGCGCGTAATTAGATGACCAAACCTCTCCTTAGACAGAACTTTCTAGACATTGCCAATAATGTTATCTAATAATATTATTTAAATAATATGAATTATTGATCTGATAATGGAAAATACTGTGCAACAACAATTATTGAAACAACAATAATATAAAATAGCAACGCAGCAATTATTGAATCAATAAAATAAAATATTGAACAGTAACTACTGTAACAATTATTGAGTAGTGCCTTCTTACGTAAGAATCAATAATTTTAAAAATACTGTGCAATACCGTATGCTACTGTGCAATAACGCGTATTACTGTATTTTAACCACCGGGTATTTCAACAGCGTTAACGGTAACAACTACGCCGTTAATTATAAAAACTCAATTTTTGTCGTTATCTTCATCTGACAGTTATTCTGTTATGGGGTCCACAAATGTCTGCGCCGTCGTACGAATATTCTCCGACAAAAAGAATATTCCACGACCAAACGAATATTCCCCGACAACAATGAATATTTTATAACCACTTGCGTATTTTGAAAAGTTTTCACATATCACCCATAACTTTAATTTTTTATCAATTTAACCATTTACTGAATTGTAATTATAAGAAAAATTGAATACTTTTATTTCATAAAATTCGGGGTCTTACAATCTCCCCTCCTTATGAAATTTCGTCCCCGAAATTTACGTACCTGGTATTTTAAAGAGTTGAGAATACCTTCCTTTCATTTCAGATTCCATCTTCCCTGTCATCATAATTTCTACATTGCTCATCTCCTGTATTTCAAATATCATTCTAGAATACAGCTTCAAAACAAGGGTTAATTTAACAAATTAATATATCACATAATATCCCGATATTATGACTGACCAACAAATAAGCTTAGGTAGGACACACTAGCGAAGGATTTACTCATCTCTCCCCTCCTAGTTCTATTTCCCGATCTCCGCCAAAGATCATATCCCTAAGCTCTGATACCAACTGTAACGACCCCAAAATAGGTCCATTCCACCCAACCCATTCTGAGCGCCAATACATGGTATAGAAAAAAACTGTAACTTTATTACAACAATTGTCGTGCAAAATACAACAACACATATGCTATAAGTTTGGATACAAATATATACCAAATGTGACTCATGTTCCAACCGTGGACATCACCTCACAATGACACCTTACATAAAGGTATAGTCAAAAACTGTTTTAGAAATTAGAATATTTGGGAAGTGCTCAAGGAAACCTTCGTACATGGGAGGCCACGCGTCTAGGTTATGATAGATATCATATGGCCACAGAATTATCCTTGGTTGACCCAATAGACCCCAAAGAAAAACGAGAAGATTACTATCATATGGCCACAGAATTATCCTGTGCAATACCGTATGCTACTGTGCAATAACGCGTATTACTGTATTTTAACCACCGGGTATTTCAACAGTGTTAACGGTAACAACTACGCCGTTAATTATAAAAACTCAATTTTTGTCGTTATCTTCATCTGACAGTTATTCTGTTATGGGGTCCACAAATGTCTGCGCCGTCGTACGAATATTCTCCGACAAAAAGAATATTCCACGACCAAACGAATATTCCCCGACAACAATGAATATTTTATAACCACTTGCGTATTTTGAAAAGTTTTCACATATCACCCATAACTTTAATTTTTTATCAATTTAACCATTTACTGAATTGTAATTATAAGAAAAATTGAATACTTTTATTTCATAAAATTCGGGGTCTTACAATCTCCCCTCCTTATGAAATTTCGTCCCCGAAATTTACGTACCTGGTATTTCAAAGAGTTGAGAATACCTTCCTTTCATTTCAGATTCCATCTTCCCTGTCATCATAATTTCTACATTGCTCATCTCCTGTATTTCAAATATCATTCTAGAATACAGCTTCAAAACAAGGGTTAATTTAACAAATTAATATATCACATAATATCCCGATATTATGACTGACCAACAAATAAGCTTAGGTAGGACACACTAGCGAAGGATTTACTCATCTCTCCCCTCCTAGTTCTATTTCCCGATCTCCGCCAAAGATCATATCCCTAAGCTCTGATACCAACTGTAACGACCCCAAAATAGGTCCATTCCACCCAACCCATTCTGAGCGCCAAATACATGGTATAGAAAAAAACTGTAACTTTATTACAACAATTGTCGTGCAAAATACAACAACACATATGCTATAAGTTTGGATACAAATATATACCAAATGTGACTCATGTTCCAACCGTGGACATCACCTCACAATGACACCTTACATAAAGGTATAGTCAAAAACTGTTTTAGAAATTAGAATCTTTGGGAAGTGCTCAAGGAAACCTTCGTACATGGGAGGCCACGCGTCTAGGTTATGATAGATATCATATGGCCACAGAATTATCCTTGGTTGACCCAATAGACCCCAAAGAAAAACGAGAAGATTACTATCATATTCTTCCCAATGGTGAGTCTTCTCTTGACTTATCATTATCTCCACTGTCTCTAAATGAGAATTATACTTCAAACAAACACCAAGATTATATAGGTAGTGCTCGTAAATATACTCAGCAAGTGGATGTGCACAACCCTGTCTTATGATGACACGAGGTTGTATGTCATTAGACATCTTGTATGACAGTGGCAAAACACCCTTCCAACGTTGGGTTCGCTTCACCCTAGATGATTCACCAAATATAACTACTAAATGATGACCACCATTCTATTCCCATGCTACCCCCGCTCGACCCAGCTACACTTTTATTTCCTGAAAGAAATTGTGAAGCAAAAGGGTGAGCACAACTAGCTCAGTAAAGAATATCATGACTAAAGATAATTAAATTATCAATAGCCTTCATCAATAATAAATCAGAGATTTAGAACATATGGTAAATGATAAAAATTTCAACCATAGTTGCAGCGGAACGAGCAATCCATTAGAAGAGTCAAATAGACTATAAAGTCTATTATCTTCTCCATGTTAAAAATCCATCAACAATATTTTATCCCTGTAACATCAATCAACAATTCTGGTCCACAATCATATGAATAACTCATAATCATAACTGTAGTTCTAAATTCCTCTTCTCATCCAGGACGAAGATAATTTTCATCACCTATCTTTACCTGAAACATCAAAGATCATGGTTACACCAAATCACATTTCCTGTTCATAATCATACTAATAACTTCATCTTTGCACTACGGCCAAAGATATTCATTTGTATCACCAGTTGGTCATGTTTATATCAACATCTGTTCATCTTTGCACTACTGGCCAAAGATATTCAACAACATGTCATCTTTGCACTACGGGCCAAAGATATTCATCAACAATTCATCTTTGCACTACAGGCCAAAGATATTCATCAACAATTCATCTTTGCACTACAGGCCAAAGATATTCATCAATATTTCATCTTTGCACTACAGGCCAAAGATATTAATATCTCAAAGAAATATATAATCATTTCAGAATTTATATAAACAATAATTATAACCATGTTGATCAATTCACCTTTGCACTTAAGCTAAAGATATTCACTTATAAATTCAATGGTCATGATCATACCAATCAACGATTCAACTTTGCACTACTGGCCAAAGAGAACCCATAGTCATGATCATACCAAAAATCTACCCATCTTTACACTCAAGTCAAAGAGAAATATCATCATTAGGGTTATAAAAATGTTATATATAATAATAAATATAATATGATCAACATCTAGTTTTAATCTCAAGAGTAATATTCGTAAATCAACTATAATTTGGTTAGAAAAAGAAACTAATTTTTTTCGTGAATAGTAACTTGTGAATAGTAACTCATGAATAGTAACTCGTGAATAGTAACTCATAAATAGTAAACCCGACACAAAAAGGTAGAAATTCCACAATAAAATTCATACCAGTATTTCGGTATAATGATATTGAAAGAATAATATTTCTTAAGCTTATAAACAATTTATTTAAATTGTTTACACTTTACTAAATAATGCATTTAATCATTCTAAAATATCAAACTCATAAGATTTTATCACCAATAATCAAAACCCTCATCAAAAATCTGCATATACCTCATATAGAATTCTCAAGCCATAAAATCCTATTTTTCAATTTTCTTACTTCACATAACATATTTAATTCATTTACTCATAACTAGACCATTTTCATGAAAAATACCAAATCAGTTCTAAAAATATTTCTTTTCTGAGATTTAGCATAATATAGTCCCATAGTGAACATATATTTTTCTCAAAATTTTTAAAAGTCATTTACTATTTTTCATATGGCCAAAACAGCCGAATATTTAGACATTTATCAAAAATTATACTTTTGTCCAAAAATTCTGAAATTTACAGAGTATACTTCTATCATATACATGTACTCCCAATAAAAATTTCATCAATTTTGGAGTTAACCACAAGGAATTATAAGCTGTTACTTCTAAAATAGTCTTTTCTCATAAAATTCATAACTCTCAATCTATACATCCAAAAATCACCATTTTTGGACACAATCAAGAAAACTCATCAAAATATCATTTCAAATTTTTCCAGAATTTTTGAAGATCAGAAAAATTACGAAACTGAAAATCATAACAACCCTTAAAATCCCTTACTATCCCTTACCTCAAAAGAGCAGTACTTCTGACTGGATATCGGATATGATGCTGAAGGAAACTTGCACTGATGAATAGAAACTCACCAAGTATCTAAAAACTCACAAAATATGCTTCATAATATAGAGAGAGAAAGAGAGAAAGCTTATGTTTCTGGTGTGATTTTCAATTCTAACTTAGCCCTCTATTTATAGGAAAATTTTGGTAGGTTTGACCTGCAACCTGATGGCTTTACCTGCTACTATTCCCACCCACCACATTTGAAATATAATTCAGCACATTTCTTCACCAACCACAAGTGGGGCCCACCAATTCTAGAATTTTCCACCAAAATGATTAACTCTGAAAATTCAACAATTTCTGAACCAGTCATCTCGTAAAATTCATAACAAATCATACGTTCATTTTTAACGGTTCAAAATTTGTGGACATATACTCAACTTATATATGTATAACATATCCAAAAATTACCACGATCCAACGGTCGGATTAAAAATTATAACCCCCGCAAAATATCTCAAAAACCCTAATTTTTAATACCTCCATTCCGACAAAAATACTGATAAAAACCTCAACATTAACTCCATCATTTTTAACCACAAAAATATATCCCTCATTTATATCCACATAAAATAAATATTTCCTTATCATATGAATCAATAATTAATTATTCACAAATAATATTACAGAATCACATTTATGACAACCAGGCCGTTCCTAGGAAAGAGGGGGCTTTCCAATAAAGATTTCTCCTTACTAGCGCGCAATTAGATGACCAAACCTCTCCTTAGACAGAACTTTCTAGACATTGTCAATAATGTTATCTAATAATATTATTTAAATAATATGAATTATTGATCTGATAATGGAAAATACTGTGCAACAACAATTATTGAAACAACAATAATATAAAATAGCAACGCAGCAATTATTGAATCAATAAAATAAAATATTGAACAGTAACTACTGTAACAATTATTGAGTAGTGTCTTCTTACGTAAGAATCAATAATTTCAAAAATACTGTGCAATACCGTATGCTACTGTGCAATAACGCGTATTACTGTATTTTAACCACCGGGTATTTCAACAGTGTTAACGGTAACAACTACGCCGTTAATTATAAAAACTCAATTTTTGTCGTTATCTTCATCTGACAGTTATTCTGTTATGGGGCCCACAAATGTCTGCGCCGTCGTACGAATATTCTCCGACAAAAAGAATATTCCACGACCAAACGAATATTCCCCGACAACAATGAATATTTTATAACCACTTGCGTATTTTAAAAAAGTTTTCACATATCACCCATAACTTTAATTTTTTATCAATTTAACCATTTACTGAATTGTAATTATAAGAAAAATTGAATACTTTTATTTCATAAAATTCGGGGTCTTACAATCTCCCCTCCTTATGAAATTTCGTCCCCGAAATTTACGTACCTGGTATTTCAAAGAGTTGAGAATACCTTCCTTTCATTTCAGATTCCATCTTCCCTGTCATCATAATTTCTACATTGCTCATCTCCTGTATTTCAAATATCATTCTAGAATACAGCTTCAAAACAAGGGTTAATTTAACAAATTAACATATCACATAATATCCCGATATTATGACTGACCAACAAATAAACTTAGGTAGGACACACTAGCGAAGGATTTACTCATCTCTCCCCTCCTAGTTCTATTTCCCGATCTCCGCCAAAGATCATATCCCTAAGCTCTGATACCAACTGTAACGACCCCAAAATAGGTCCATTCCACCCAACCCATTCTGAGCGCCAAATACATGGTATAGAAAAAAACTGTAACTTTATTACAACAATTGTCGTGCAAAATACAACAACACATATGCTATAAGTTTGGATACAAATATATACCAAATGTGACTCATGTTCCAACCGTGGACATCACCTCACAATGACACCTTACATAAAGGTATAGTCAAAAACTGTTTTAGAAATTAGAATCTTTGGGAAGTGCTCAAGGAAACCTTCGTACATGGGAGGCCACGCGTCTAGGTTATGATAGATATCATATGGCCACAGAATTATCCTTGGTTGACCCAATAGACCCCAAAGAAAAACGAGAAGATTACTATCATATTCTTCCCAATGGTGAGTCTTCTCTTGACTTATCATTATCTCCACTGTCTCTAAATGAGAATTATACTTCAAACAAACACCAAGATTATATAGGTAGTGCTCGTAAATAAACTCAGCAAGTGGATGAGCACAACCCTGTCTTATGATGACACGAGGTTGTATGTCATTAGACATCTTGTATGATAGTGGCAAAACACCCTTCCAACGTTGAGTTCGCTTCACCCTAGATGATTCACCAAATATAACTACTAAATGATGACCACCATTCTATTCCCATGCTACCCCCGCTCGACCCAGCTACACTTTTATTTCCTGAAAGAAATTGTGAAGCAAAAGGGTGAGCACAACTAGCTCAGTAAAGAATATCATGACTAAAGATAATTAAATTATCAATAGCCTTCATCAATAATAAATCAGAGATTTAGAACATATGGTAAATGATAAAAATTTCAACCATAGTTGCAGCGGAACGAGCAATCCATTAGAAGAGTCAAATAGACTATAAAGTCTATTATCTTCTCCATGTTAAAAATCCATCAACAATATTTTATCCCTGTAACATCAATCAACAATTCTGGTCCACAATTATATGAATAACTCATAATCATAACTGTAGTTCTAAATTCCTCTTCTCATCCAGGACGAAGATAATTTTCATCACCTATCTTTACCTGAAACATCAAAGATCATGGTTACACCAAATCACATTTCCTGTTCATAATCATACTAATAACTTCATCTTTGCACTACGGCCAAAGATATTCATTTGTATCACCAGTTGGTCATGTTTATATCAACATCTGTTCATCTTTGCACTACTGGCCAAAGATATTCAACAACATGTCATCTTTGCACTACGGGCCAAAGATATTCATCAACAATTCATCTTTGCACTACAGGCCAAAGATATTCATCAACAATTCATCTTTGCACTACAGGCCAAAGATATTCATCAATATTTCATCTTTGCACTACAGGCCAAAGATATTAATATCTCAAAGAAATATATAATCATTTCAGAATTTATATAAACAATAATTATAACCATGTTGATCAATTCACCTTTGCACTTAAGCTAAAGATATTCACTTATAAATTCAATGGTCATGATCATACCAATCAACGATTCAACTTTGCACTACTGGCCAAAGATAACCCATAGTCATGATCATACCAAAAATCTACCCATCTTTACACTCAAGTCAAAGAGAAATATCATCATTAGGGTTATAAAAATGTTATATATAATAATAAATATAATATGATCAACATCTAGTTTTAATCTCAAGAGTAATATTCGTAAATCAACTATAATTTGGTTAGAAAAAGAAACTAATTTTTTTCGTGAATAGTAACTTGTGAATAGTAACTCATGAATAGTAACTCGTGAATAGTAACTCATAAATAGTAAACCCGACACAAAAAGGTAGAAATTCCACAATAAAATTCATACCAGTATTTCGGTATAATGATATTGAAAGAATAATATTTCTTAAGCTTATAAACAATTTATTTAAATTGTTTACACTTTACTAAATAATGCATTTAATCATTCTAAAATACCAAACTCATAAGATTTTATCACCAATAATCAAAACCCTCATCAAAAATCTGCATATACCTCATATAGAATTCTCAAGCCATAAAATCTTATTTTTCAATTTTCTTACTTCACATAACATATTTAATTCATTTACTCACAACTAGACCATTTTCATGAAAAATACCAAATCAGTTCTAAAAATATTTCTTTTCTGAGATTTAGCATAATATAGTCCCATAGTGAACATATATTTTTCTCAAAATTTTTAAAAGTCATTTACTATTTTTCATATGGCCAAAACAGCCGAATATTTAGACATTTATCAAAAATTATACTTTTGTCCAAAAATTCTGAAATTTACAGAGTATACTTCTATCATATACATGTACTCCTAATAAAAATTTCATCAATTTTGGAGTTAACTACAAGGAATTATAAGCTGTTACTTCTAAAATAGTCTTTTCTCATAAAATTCATAACTCTCAATCTATACATCCAAAAATCACCATTTTTTGACACAATCAAGAAAACTCATCAAAATATCATTTCAAATTTTTCCAGAATTTTTTGAAGATCAGAAAAATTACGAAACTGAAAATCATTACAACCCTTAAAATTCATTAATATCCCTTACCTCAAAAGAGCAGTACTTCTGACTGGATATCGGATATGATGTTGAAGGAAACTTGCACTGATGAATAGAAACTCACCAAGTATCTAAAAACTCACAAAATATGCTTCATAATATAGAGAGAGAAAGAGAGAAAGCTTATGTTTCTGGTGTGATTTTCAATTCTAACTTAGCCCTCTATTTATAGGAAAATTTTGGTAGGTTTGACCTGCAACCTGATGGCTTTACCTGCTACTATTCCCACCCACCACATTTGAAATATAATTCAGCACATTTCTTCACCAACCACAAGTGGGGCCCACCAATTCTAGAATTTTCCACCAAAATGATTAACTCTGAAAATTCAACAATTTATGAACCAGTCATCTCGTAAAATTCATAACAAATTATACGTTCATTTTTAACGGTTCAAAATTTGTGGACATATACTCAACTTATATATGTATAACATATCCAAATATTACCACGATCCAACGGTCGGATTAAAAATTATAACCCCCGCAAAATATCTCAAAAACCCTAATTTTTAATACCTTCATTCCGACAAAAATACTGATAAAAACCTCAACATTAATTCCTTCATTTTTAACCACAAAAATATATCCCTCATTTATATCCACATAAAATAAATATTTCCTTATCATATGAATCAATAATTAATTATTCACAAATAATATTACAGAATCACATTTATGACAACCAGGCCGTTCCCAGGAAAGAGAGAGCTTTCCAATAAAGATTTCTCCTTACTAGCACGTAATTAGATGACCAAACCTCTCCTTAGACAGAACTTTCTAGACATTGCCAATAATGTTATCTAATAATATTATTTAAATAATATGAATTATTGATCTGATAATGGAAAATACTGTGCAACAATAATTATTGAAACAACAATAATATAAAATAGCAACGCAGCAATTATTGAATCAATAAAATAAAATATTGAACAGTAACTACTGTAACAATTATTGAGTAGTGCCTTCTTACGTAAGAATCAATAATTTTAAAAATACTGTGCAATACCGTATGCTACTGTGCAATAACGCGTATTACTGTATTTTAACCACCGGGTATTTCAACACTGTTAACGGTAACAACTACGCCGTTAATTATAAAAACTCAATTTTTGTCGTTATCTTCATCTGACAGTTATTCTGTTATGGGGTCCACAAATGTCTGCGCCGTCGTACGAATATTCTCCGACAAAAAGAATATTCCACGACCAAACGAATATTCCCCGACAACAATGAATATTTTATAACCACTTGCGTATTTTGAAAAGTTTTCACATATCACCCATAACTTTAATTTTTTATCAATTTAACCATTTACTGAATTGTAATTATAAGAAGAAAAAAATTGAATACTTTTATTTCATAAAATTCGGGGTCTTACAGTGAGTTTAAATACAAATATTATCTTCTAGACAATATCCACACTCAAATAAGTCCTCATTACAATTATTCAAACACTATTTTACAGAAATAGTGAGGACTGTTAAAATATCTTTCTAGAACCATCACTCCATACCCCGACTAGATCCTGCTATGTTCTCACCTCCTAAGAAGAAAAATGGAACAAAAAGAAAAAGGGTGAGCTCAACTAGCCCAGTAAAGAATATTATGACTAAGATAATATACAACATATTATCGTTAGTCTTCAACAGGGAAAAATCTGATAGAATATAATCGACAACAAGTTTTAGATCAACAACTGCAGCGGAAACAGCAAACCATTAGAAGAGTCAAGTAGAGAAAGAATTCTACTATCTTCTAAGATTTAAAAGTCCATCATCAATATTTTATCCCTGCAACATCAATTAATAATCATCTTTATCCAAATATTCATCTTTGCACTACAGGCCAAAGATATTCATTTGTATCACCTGTCAGTCATGTTCATCTCAACACCTGTTCATCTTTGCACTACAGGCCAAAGATATTCATCAAGAAATCATACATCTTTGCACTACAGGCCAAAGATATTCAGTAATATCATCATTTAGGACTGAGGATGATGAAAAATATCTTAAAGAGAACGAATCCAGTGAGACAGAAAGACAAATATTAAGGATTCGTATAACAGTTTATCCAAGATTAATAATACTTCATAATAATCAATTGTGAAGCAGAATTCAAAAATATAGTAACGTATACGTGAATAGTAACCCCGGCACAAAAAGTTCTAAATTTTATAAAAAACTCATATCAATATTTCAGCATAATGATATTGAAGAAAATAATATCATTTAAGAAGAAAATATTATCCCTTACAAATATCAAACGAAAATAATATTCATTACGAATATTAAACGAATATAATATTTCTCACGAATATTGAAAGAAATAAAATTTCTTATGAATATTGAACAGAAATAATATTCATACGAATACGAAAAATAATATCTCTTCAGAATGTGAAATAAATAATACCCCTTACCTCAAAATATCAGTACTTCTGGTCGGAATACCGGTATAAGGCTGAAAGAAACTTGCACTGATGAATAGAAACTCTCAAAGTATCTAAATACTCACAAAATACACTCAATAATCTAGAGAGAGAAAGAGAGAAAACTTGTTTCAGGTGTGATTTTTAATTCTAACTTAGCCCTCTATTTATAGAAAAATTTTAGTAGGCTTGACCTGCAACCTGATGGCTTTACCTGCTACTATTCCCACTCACCATATTTGAAATATAATTCAGCACATTTCTTCACCAACCAAGAGTGGGGCCCACCAATTCTAGAATTTTCTATCAAAATGATAAACTCCGAAAATTCAACAATTTCTGAACCAGTCATCTCGTAAAATTCATAATAAATCATACGTTCATTTTTAACGATTCAAAATTTGTGGACATATACTCAACTTATATATGTATAACATATTCAAAAATCACCACGATCCAACGGTCGGATTAAAAATTATAACCCCCGCAAAATATTTAAAAAACCCTGATTTTTAATACCTCCATTCCGACAAAAATACTGATAAAAACCTCAACATTAACTCCTTCATTTTTAACCACAAAAATATATCCCTCATTTATATCCACATAAAATAAATATTTCCTTATCATATGAATCAATAATTAATTATTCATAAATAATATTACAGAATCACATTTATGATAACCAGGCCGTTCCCAAGAAAGTGGGGGCTTTCCAATAAGGATTTCTCCTTACTGGCGCGCAATTAGATGACCAAACCTATCCTTAAATAGAACTTTCTAGACATTGCCAATAATGTTATCTAATAATATTATTCAAATAATATGAATTATTGATCTGATAATAGAAAATACTGTGCAGCAGTAATTATTGAAACAACAATAATATAAAATATCAACGCAGCAATTATTGAATCAATAAAATAAAATATTGAACAATAACTACTATAACAATTATTGAGTAGTGCCTTCCTTCGTAAGAATCAATAATTGGTGCAATACCGTGTGCTACTGTATTTTAACCACCGGGTATTCCAACAGTATTAACGGTAACAACTACGCCGTTATTTATAAACAACTTATACTTGTCGTTTTCTTCATCCAATCGCTTTTCGTTATGGGGCCCACACAAGGCTGCGCCGTCGTACGAATATTCCCCGACAGCAAGAATATTCCACGACCAAACGAATATTCCCCGACAAAATGAATATTTTATAACCACTTGCTTATTTTACAAAATTTGCACATTTCACCCATAACCAAAGTATTATATCAAATTAACCCCTTATTATTCATAATAATATTTAGAGAAAATTTGATTTTATTCATTAATAAGTTGGGGTCTTACAATGTAAGACACGTCCGATCCTGCACAGTAAACACGACAACGCCCAAAAGCTTGACGGCTTCGACCGTCGGGGGATAGCTCCGGCGTAAGAATCAGTACAGGCGATCACAAGGATAACAATTGAAAAAAATAATATCTAGTGTATTGAGGGAGAGAAAAATATCAGTTACCTTTCCTTTTGTGTGATCCTTGCCTCCTATACTCCAACTCCGGTTTGTCCTATATGCAACCGACTCAGAATATATCCAATCCCCATTAATGAAATGCAGAGATGACAGTCAAAGTTAATCCCCATAATCATCACCGGTCAAAGCCCAAGTGGAACCATACTCACCCCATGGTTCGGCCCATTGCTTGGGCCCAAAATAAAGATATTATCCACCCAATGGGTCGGTCCAATGAACCGGCCCAATACTTTTAAGACCCTAACCCAACATGTTTAAAGTATTATGGCCCAACATTGCCCCCCAGTCTTTTATTAAACAGGATGTTTAATGAAAGAGTATACATGACCCAACTGATGAATCTCAAAGAGCAATTCAAATAAAAACCGGAAGCCCAATCGAGAAGCCCACTCCGGTTAATCAATTAAGACCAAAAACGTATGCCACCTCTTCAAATTCTCATCATTGCTGGCATTAAAAGAGCTGCCCTCGAACTCCGTGAAAAGTTGAAGAAACTGCCACTATAAAAAGTGATTTCCCCCAACCTTGACAATTTTACACGCCAATTTGAATTTCAGACATCTCCCACATTCTTCCTCCTTCAAATTTCTCTTTCTTTCTACAAATCAGCATTTATGGCTTCTCATAATTCCGGCGAAGAGGTTCCCCTCACTGTGACTCCCATCACCTCTATTCCTCCAAGCCCTATCAAAGAAGCTTCAGGTCCAAACCCCAAATTTGTTGTTACTCCTAGCAAGAACCCACTACCAAATCCGTCAGAGTTCTTTACGAATGAAGAATACTTCCCTCATGCCAATACTCCTTCTACTGTTACAGAAATCAAGCTGCGTGACATCTAGACTCGATATCAGATTCCGGACAACCACTTGGTAAGGGCTCCAGCGCCCCAGGAATGAATGTACCAACGACCTGAAGGTTGGACTGCCATGCCGGTGACCCTTCTCGAAAAGGGAGTTCGCCTACCCCTCCAAGCCTTCGTTGTCACTCTACTAAGGTTCGTAGGCGTGGGGCTTGCCCAGCTTGTCTCGAACTCTTACATCCACATCCTGGCATTTATCGCCTTCTGCCATGAACAAGGGATTACACCTGCTGTCGATTTCTTCTTCACTCTCTTCATAGCTGGCAAATCTCAGGAACGAGGTTTCAAGATGATGAGCAAACTGTGACGCCCCCAAAATAGGTATACAACACCCATTCTGAGTCGCCAAATACATGGTACAGAAAGCAAACTACAACTTTAATAATACAATTGTCGTGCAAAATACGACAACACATATAGTGAGTTTAAATACAAATATTGTCTTCTAGACAATATCCACACTCAAATAAGTCCTCATTATAATTATTCAAACACTATTTTACAGAAATAGTGAGGACTGTTAAAACATCTTTCTAGAACCATCATTCCATACCCCGACTAGATCCTGCTATGTTCTCACCTCCTAAGAAGAAAAATGGAACAAAAAGGAAAAGGGTGAGCTCAACTAGCCCAGTAAAGAATATTATGACTAAGATAATATACAATAAATTGTCGTTAGTCTTCAACAGGGAAAAATCTGATAGAATATAATTGACAACAAGTTTTAGATCAACAACTGCAGCGGAAACAGCAAACCATTAGAAGAGTCAAGTAGAGAAAGAATTCTACTATCTTCTAAGATTTAAAAGTCCATCATCAATATTTATCCCTGTAACATCAATTAATAATCATCTTTATCCAAATATTCATCTTTGCACTACAGGCCAAAGATATTCATCAAGTAATCATACATCTTTGCACTACAAGCCAAAGATATTCAGTAATATCATCATTTAGGACTGAGGATGATGAAAAATATCTTAAAGAGAACGAATTCAGTGAGACAGAAGGACAAATATTAAGGATTCGTATAACAGTTTATCCAAGATTAATAATACTTCATAATAATCAATTGTGAAGCAGAATTCAAAAATAAAGATCAAAACATGGATTCAATCAAAGATAGTAACCATAATAGACATCTTAGACAAAAAAGGAAAATTTTATTTTTCGGTGAATAGTGCCGTATTCGTGAATAGTAACGTATACGTGAATAGTAATCCCGACACAAAAAGTTTTAAATTTGATAAAAACTCATATCAATATTTCAGCATAATGATATTGAAGAAAATAATATCATTTAAGAAGAAAATAATATCCCTTACCTCAAAATATCAGTACTTCTGGTCGGAATACCGGTATAAGGCTGAAAGAAACTTGCACTGATGAATAGAAACTCACAGAGTATCTAAATACTCCCAAAATACACTCAATAATCTAGAGAGAGAAAGAGAGAAAACTTGTTTCTGGTGTGATTTTTAATTCTAACTTTACCCTCTATTTATAGGAAAATGTTAGCACGCCGAATCAGACTTAACCTGTAACCTGATGGCTTTACCTGCTACTATTCCCACCCACCACATTTGAATAAAAATCTCAGCACATTTCTTTACCAACCAAGAGTGGGGCCCACCAATTCTAGAATTTTCCACCAAAATGACTAACTCCGAAAATTCAACAATTTCTGAACCAGTCATCTCGTAAAATTCATAATAAATCATACATTCATTTTTAACGGTTCAAAATTTGTGGACATATACTCAACTTATATATGTATAACATATCCAAAAATTACCATGATCCAACGGTCGGATTAAAAATTATAACCCCCGCAAAATATCTCAAAAATCCTATTTTTTAATACCTCCATTCCGACAAAAATACTGATAAAAACCTCAACATTAACTCCTTCATTTTTAACCACAAAAATATATCCCTCATTTATATCCACATAAAATAAATATTTCCTTATCATATGAATCAATAATTAATTATTCATAAATAATATTACAGAATCACATTTATGACAACCAGGCCGTTCCCAGGAAAGAGGGGGCTTTCCAATAAGGATTTCTCCTTACTGGCGGGCAATTAGATGACCAAACCTCTCCTTAGACAGAACTTTCTAGACATTGCCAATAATGTTATCTAATAATATTATTCAAATAATATGAATTATTGATCTGATAATAGAAAATACTGTGCAGCAGCAATTATTGAAACAACAATAATATAAAATATCAACGCAGCAATTATTGAATCAATAAAATAAAATATTGAACAATAACTACTGTAACAATTATTGAATAGTGCCTTCCTTCGTAAGAATCAATAATTGGTGCAATACCGTGTGCTACTGTATTTTAACCACCGGGTATTCCAACAGTATTAACGGTAACAACTACGCCGTTATTTATAAATAACTTATACTTGTCATTTTCTTCATCCAATCGCTTTCCGTTATGGGGCCCACACAAGGCTGCGCCGTCGTAGGAATATTCCCCGACAGCAAGAATATTCCATGACCAAACGAATATTCCCCGACAAAATAAATATTTTATAACCACTTGCTTATTTTACAAAATTTACACATTTCACCCATAACCAAAGTATTATATCAAATTAACCCCTTATTATTCACAATAATATTTATAGAAAATTTAATTTTATTCATTAATAAGTTGGGGTCTTACAATCTCCCCTCCTTATGAAATTTCGTCCTCAAAATTGACGTACGTACCTGATATTTCGAAAAGGTGAGGATACCTCGCTTTCATTTCTGATTCTAACTCCCAGGTCATTTTTTCAATAGCATGGTTTCTCCACAAAATCTTAACTTGTGGTATAACCTTCGTGCGTAGGACATGCTCTTTCCTATCCAAGATCTTAACAGGTACCTCCTCGTACGTTAAATCTTCAGCTATCTCGTCTGGTTCTAACTCAATAATGTGGTTCGGGTCTTTAACATATTTACGAAGCATAGATATGTGAAAAACATTATGAACACGAGACATGCTTGGAGGTAATGCGAGTCTATATGCCACATTTCCTATTCGCTCAAGAATCTCAAATGGACCAACAAATCTTGGATTGAGCTTTCCTCTCTTCCCAAATCTTGTAACTCCCTTCCATGGTGTAACACGTAATAATACATGATCCCCAATATTAAATTCCACGTCCTTCCGATGAAGATCCGCATAACTCTTTTGTCGATCCTGTGCCGTTTGTATACGTTGTCGAATCGTTTGGATCTTCTCTGTAGTAATTCGTACCAACTCTGGTCCCAACAATGTTGCTTCACCCACCTCGTCCCAGCATACTGGAGAACGACATTTTCTTCCATACAACGCCTCGAATGGAGCCACACCTATGCTCGCCTGATAACTGTTGTTGTAGGAGAATTTCACCAATGGTAGGTACTTATCCCAACTCCCTTTGAGATCTAGGACACAAAGTCTTAATAGATCTTCAAGAGTTTGAATAGTCCTCTCTGATTGTCCGTCCGTTTGAGGATGGTATGCCGAACTGAATCGTAAATCTGTGCCCATAGCTTTCTGCAAGCTAACCCAAAATCGTGAAGTGAATCTTGGGTCACGATCCGAAACAATGGATACTAGCATGCCATGCAATCTCACAATCTCGTTCACGTACATACTAGCAAGACGTTCAAGGGAATAAGTCTCACGTATTAACAAGAAATGAGCGGACTTGGTTAATCTATCAACAATAACCCAAATCGCATCTATGCCTTGAGAAACCTTGGGAAGACCCGTAACAAAATCCATAGTAATGTGTTCCCACTTCCATTTCAGAATCTCAAGTGGTTGCAATGGACCCTTTGGTACTTGATGCTCCGCTTTTACACGTTGACAAGTTAAACATCTCGAGATAAACTCCGCGATCTCTCTTTTCATATTGCTCCACCAAAATGTATGTCGAAGATCGTGATACATTTTAGTACTCCCGGGATGGATTACAAACGGTGTGTTGTGTGCCTCCATCACTATTCTATGCTTCAAGTCAAAATCGTTAGGAACACAAAGTCTAGAGTTGACTCGAAGTATTCCTTCTTCATCGATTTTTGCTTCTGTAATAGCACCTTCTTGCACTTTCTTCTTCATACGCATCAGCTCCATGTCCGTAGCTTGAGCAGCTTTAACTTTATCGATTAAAGTCGGTTCTACTCGTATATTTGATATCATCATGTGGGTACTTGGAGCCTTCATCTCTATCTCCATCCTTTGCAAGTCATACAAAATGGGCTTTTGTGTTAACAACATTGCACTCGTACCCGCATATGATCTTCTACTTAATGCGTCAGTTACTACGTTTGCTTTTCCAGGATGATATTGGATGGTATGATCGTAATCTTTCAACAGCTCGAGCCAACGTCGCTGCCGCATGTTGAGTTCCTTTTGGGTGAAGAAATATTTGAGGCTTTTATGATCTGTATAGATCTCCACTTTCTCCCCATACAGGTAGTGTCTCCAGATCTTCAACGCAAAAACGACTGCTGCCAACTCCAAATCATGAGTAGGATAATTCCTCTCATATTCTTTGAGTTGTCGTGAGGCATAGGCTATGACTTTCCCATGTTACATGAGAACACATCCTAACCCTTTGCCTGAAGCATCGCTGTAGATAACAAATCCATCCGTACCAGATGGTATTGTCAGAACAGGTGCCGAAATGAGTCTCCTCTTGAGTTATTGGAAACTCTTCTCGCATTCCTCACTCCATACGAATTTTGTATCTTTCTGAGTCAGCTAAGTTAACGGAGTAGTGATTCGAGAAAATCCTTTCACGAATCTCCGATAGTAACCAGCTAAGTCCAGAAAGCTACGTACTTCGGTTACCGACTTCGGTTGCTCTCAATTATGATTCATATCCCAATCTTGGATAGCACGTCACAATGTCACCTATTATTTTACCACCACACAAATATAGAGTCCCTTACGGAGAGTCTGGCTTTAGAGCATTCCACAAAGGAAGTCACCAGATAGAGGCTCGGGTACCAACTTCTATAGTTGGGTTTTTAACTCCTGAAGTTCAATAGGAGCCATTCGATATGAGATTTTAGAAGTTAGTTTTGTACCGAATTCAAAGATGATACAAAATTCAATATCACGCTTTGGAGGTAGGCCAAGAAATTCTTCAGAAAATACGTTAGGGATTTACTAACAATAGAAATATCATTCAAATCTGACGTATTTTTGTTCAAGTCCATAACATAGCTAAGAAAGCTTGACATCCGTTTTTCAATAAACGAATGACTTTACGGCTTGATATGAAAGAGTTTGACTTCAATGGTTTGGTTGCTTGAATTTGAATAACAGGTTGCCTAGGAATATGAAAACTAACAACCTCACGAAAGCAATCAATTTTGGCATGATGAGTAGTTAACCAATCAATTCCTAAAATCACATCAAAAGCAAGTATCTTTAAAGAGATAAGATCAATAGGTAATGTGATAGTGCCAACTTGGATCATGCAAGATTTATAAACTGTAGATGTAACGAATGTTTCACCCAACGGAGTTTTAACAGATAAGTCAAAGTCCAATTTCTCCAGAGTCAAGTTTAAATGTTGAGCACAAGCAAGAGAGATAAAAGAATGGATAGAACCGGTATCTAGTAAGGTATAAACTTCGCAAGAATTTATAATTAACTAACCCGTTATACCTTCGTTCAGGTTCTTCGCATTTTGGGCAGTCACGACAAACTCCCTTCCAGGAACCGCTGGTTTCGACTTATCCGGGACAACTTTTGGAGTCACCATCCCCGCTGAACTTGGTTTTGCTACAGAACACTCTCGAGCTATATGACCCTCCTTTCCACAGTTATAACATACCTTAGATTGTTGTGGGCAGTTTGGGCTGATATGTCCCTCTTTCCCACATTTGTAACATACGACCGGTGGTCGTTCTCCTCCCCTAGAAACAGTTCATGTTTGTGCTGACGTCTTCACGTTATCATTGTAGTACCTTCTCTTCTTGAAATCTCCTCCTGACTCGCTCCTTTTATTATCACGACCACGATTACCACCAGAGTGGTTACCACTTTTGTCCGAATGTTTTTCTCCTTGCTGGTTTTTATTGCTTCGATGACTGCCGCCACCGGTATGACCCTGGTTGTGGTCCCTCGGTTGCACATACTCATTATCTCGCTCTAATAATTGAGCCCTGTTTACAACATCTGAGTATAAAGAAAATTTATGAGAGATAAGATATTGTCGAATCTCGGGTTTTAGACCTCTCAGAAACATCCTTGTCATTCGTTCCTCATTTTTGACCAAATGAGGTGCAAACCTGGAAAACTCTGTAAACTTCGCCTCGTACTGGGACACCGTCACGTTGTTTTGTTCCAGTCTGATAAACTCCACCTCCTTCATATGACGAATACTTTCAGGAAAGTACTTGTCATTGAACAGTTTTTGAAATGTTTCCCAGGACATGTTGAGTGCGTCAGGCTGGGTACGCTTCACAGACTCCCACCAGTAGTCTGCCTCACCGCGGAACATAAAGGTGGCGAATGGAACCTTCTGTTCCTCCGTGCATCCCAAGACATCGAATATCTTGGTAATTTGCTTGACCCACGTTTCCGCCATGATCGGATCCGGCTTTCCCTTAAATTCTGGTGGTCCTAATTCTTTGAACTGCTTAGCTGTGACAAACCGCGCGTTGTTATCATTTCCACCCGTATTCTGCACACGAGTCTCCCTCGTCTGATTTTGCATGAATTGCAAAAAGCTCCTAAACATTCCATCATTCATCGTTTGCTCGGTAACGTTGTTTACAGGAGGAATATTGCCTTCCTGTTGCACGTTCCCCTGGGTGGTGATTAAAGGTGTCTCCACGGTCTGATTTACTCCATTATTAACGTTCTCAGCTGCCATTCTTAAATACTGTCATAAAACAAGGGTTAATAGTCATGTCATATATTATCCCTATACTCTGACCGACCAAATAAATACCAAATAAATTTAGTCAGGTCATACTAGCGAAGGAATTCCCCGTCTCTCCCCTCCTAGTTCTTGTCTCACATCCCAGCCATGGATCATATCCCTAAGCTCTGATACCAACTGTGACGCCCCCAAAATAGGTATACAACACCCATTCTGAGTCGCCAAATACATGGTACAGAAAGCAAACTACAACTTTAATAATACAATTGTCGTGCAAAATACGACAACACATACTGTGAGTTTAAATACAAATATTGTCTTCTAGACAATATCCACACTCAAATAAGTCATCATTACAATTATTCAAACACTATTTTACAGAAATAGTGAGGACTGTTAAAACATCTTTCTAGAACCATCACTCCATACCCCGACTAGATCCTGCTATGTTCTCACCTCCTAAGAAGAAAAATGGAACAAAAAAGAAAAGGGTGAGCTCAACTAGCCCAGTAAAGAATATTATGACTAAGATAATATACAACAAATTATCGTTAGTCTTCAACAGGGAAAAATCTGATAGAATATAATCGACAACAAGTTTTAGATCAACAACTGCAGCGGAAACAGCAAACCATTAGAAGAGTCAAGTAGAGAAAGAATTCTACTATCTTCTAAGATTTAAAAGTCCATCATCAATATTTTATCCCTGTAACATCAATTAATAATCATCTTTATCCAAATATTTATCTTTGCACTACAGGCCAAAGATATTTATTTGTATCACCTGTCAGTCATGTTCATCTCAACACCTGTTCATCTTTGCACTACACGCCAAAGATATTCATCAAGTAATCATACATCTTTGCACTACAAGCCAAAGATATTCAGTAATATCATCATTTAGGACTGAGGATGATGAAAAATATCTTAAAGAGAACGAATCCAGTGAGACAGAAGGACAAATATTAAGGATTCGTATAACAGTTTATCCAAGATCAATAATACTTCATAATAATCAATTGTGAAGCAGAATTCAAAAATAAAGATCAAAACATGGATACAATCAAAGATAGTAACCATAATAGACATCTTGGACAAAAAGGGAAAATTTTATTTTTCGGTGAATAGTGTCGTATTCGTGAATAGTGCCGTATACGTGAATAGTAACGTATACGTGAATAGTAATCCCGACACAAAAAGTTCCAAATTTGATAAAAACTCATATCAATATTTCAGCATAATGATATTGAAGAAAATAATATCATTTAAGAAGAAAATAATATCCCTTACCTCAAAATATCAGTACTTCTGGTCGGAATACCGGTATAAGGCTGAAAGAAACTTGCACTGATGAATAGAAACTCACAGAGTATCTAAATACTTACAAAATACACTCAATAATCTAGAGAGAGAAAGAGAGAAAACTTGTTTCTGGTGTGATTTTCAATTCTAACTTAACCCTCTATTTATAGGAAAATGTTAGCACGCCGAATCAGGCTTAACCTGTAACCTGATGGCTTTACCTGCTACTATTCCCACCCATCACATTTGAATAAAAATCTCAGTACATTTCTTTACCAACCAAGAGTGGGGCCCATCAATTCTAGAATTTTCCACCAAAATGACTAACTCCGAAAATTCAACAATTTCTGAACCAGTCATCTCGTAAAATTCATAATAAATCATACGTTCATTTTTAACGGTTCAAAATTTATGGACATATACTCAACTTATATATGTATAACATATCCAAAAATTATCATGATCCAACGGTCGGATTAAAAATTATAACTCCCGCAAAATATCTCAAAAACCCTATTTTTTAATACCTCCATTCCGATAAAAATACTGATAAAAATCTCAACATTAACTCCTTCATTTTTAACCACAAAAATATATCCCTCATTTATATCCACATAAAATAAATATTTCCTTATCATATGTATCAATAATTGATTATTCACAAATAATATTACAGAATCACATTTATGACAACCAGGCCGTTCCCAGGAAAGAGGGGGCTTTCCAATAAGGATTTCTCCTTACTGGCGCGTAATTAGATGACCAAACCTCTCATTAGACAGAACTTTATAGACATTGCCAATAATGTTATCTAATAATATTATTCAAATAATATGAATTATTGATCTGATAATAGAAAATACTGTGCAGCAGCAATTATTGAAACAACAATAATATAAAATATCAACGCAGCAATTATTGAATCAATAAAATAAAATATTGAAAAATAACTACTGTAACAATTATTGAGTAGTGCCTTCCTTCGTAAGAATCAATAATTGGTGCAATACCGTGTGCTACTGTATTTTAACCACCGGGTATTTCAACAGTATTAACGGTAACAACTACGCCGTTATTTATAAACAACTTATACTTGTCGTTTTCTTCATCCAATCGCTTTCCGTTATGGGGCCCACACAAGGCTGCGCCGTCGTATGAATATTCCCCGACAGCAAGAATATTCCATGACCAAACGAATATTCCCCGACAAAATGAATATTTTATAACCACTTGCTTATTTTACAAAATTTGCACATTTCACCCATAATCAAAGTATTATATCAAATTAACCCCTTATTATTCACAATAATATTTAGAGAAAATTTGATTTTATTCATTAATAAGTTGGGGTTTTACACAAATAATCTCCCAAACCTAATGCCAAGTTCGAAAGCGACCTCTAATGGACACTCCTTCGAGCAACCAGTGATGGCATAAGGAGTGGTTCTTTGTTAAAGGATCCGAAGTCTCCTCTATACCCGACTGGACCATTTCTAATCGTATCTCTGCAAACTTCGGAGATATTTTGAAGGAACGTGTAAGAGAAATGGCTAATTTTCTAGAGAAGATCCCCCACCAAGGAATGGAGCTTCGGACTTCTGAGCAAGCAAGCATGGTTATACGACCATAAATGTAAGTCCCAAACCCAATTTATTGTATAACTTTACCAATTTCCATCAGTAATTATTCTAAATAATTGTTCCTCATCTTTCGCAATGTCTCTGATCAAACCGACGTCGATTGACCAAAGGGATCTATACAAATTCCTCTTGGGTATATCTTCACCGACGGGTACTGAAATCCTGGTTGGTGAGCCCTCACCTTCCGAAGCTCAAGCCACCGAACCAATTCCTCCCGAAGGGACAAACCAACCTCGCCGAATCAAGCGAGCTGGCCGAAAAAGCAAACACACCCCCACACAAACTTTCAACGAGTGTCTTCTCGATATGCCCCTCGACGAAAGGACCCGAGTCCTTCGTGCTAAAAAGAGGAAAATCAAAATAACTCCTCCAGCCGCCGAAGAACCACAAGTACCTCCCACAGAAGCCAATCCTCCGCCAGACATCCCGGTTAAAATTGTTGTTTCCGAAGATGATTCCGAAGAACAAGTAGAGCGCACACCCAAACTTGCTCGAAAAAGAAAACCAACCTCTTCAGAATTTAGGCCCGAAGCCAAGGGATCCCCCACTCTCTAGTCAGATTCCAATGAGAATTTCCCATTTCAGCTCTACAACTCCTTCGTCCGTGATGCCGATGACTACCAGTTCGGCAATAGTTCCATAATGGATCTGATCGACGAGGGAATGAAGTACCAAGCTAGAGTAAGTTGCTATTTAACTTATCCAATTATATGTTGCCCCATCAATTTGAAATGATTGACTAACATTGATCATCTGTAGGCAAACGCCCTCTTCGGGCGCCTCTGCTCCAAATATAAAGAAGCCGAAGCCGAAGCCAAGGAGGATACCGCTCGAAGAGAGAATACCATACTTAAGTCTGCCTTGGCGAAAGAGAGAAGCAATTTTAAAATTGCTCTCCTCAACAATGAGCGTCTTCAGAAAGATCTTACTCAAACTAAAGAAGAAGTGAAGACGACCAAGGCCACCTATCGAGTTATCACCGATATAAATGTCAATCTGCTTCAGAAAAATGAAATTTTGATGAAGAAGACTGAAGATCTGGCCCAATCCAACTCAAGCCTGGCGAAGTAAAATAATGATATCCAAGCTAAAGAAGCAAGGCATCTGGCATACTGTCAAAAGCATGAAGAGGAACTTCGAGAGCTCCGGGCTCTCAGGGATCAAGGCCCACCATTGATTGACAAGCTTCGCAAGGAGATTGAAGCAGATTACGGAAAGTCTGTCGAGCTGAACGATAAAATTGTCCACATGTACTCTGAAGGGTACGAGGTCTGCCAAAGTAAATACAAAGCCAAACTTGTAGTAGCAAAAGTAAACCCGGCTCTCCTCGACTCTTCAGACAGCGAAGACGATAAGGAAACATAAAGATGCCATTTCATCCGTAGCTTTAGGACTCCCTGTAAAGACTTATACCTCTTTTGTTAAATAATTAAATATCAATGAAATATTAACTTCATTCCTTATTACATCTTTGTGGTCTTTTCTTGTCAATACTTCGCCATCAATCAATTTAAAAAATGTACAAGCTCTTTTTAAACTTAACTTAAACTGTTAGTAAACAATTATGCAAGTCATATAACAGATAAGATCAGGCAATAATACAATCCGAACTCAACACTTAAACAAAATCGGGTAATAAAGTAATGTAATACTTATTCGTTACCGAAGTGTGAGGTAGATCTGCATCGTAGGGAATTTGTCTACCACGAAGGGCCTAACAAATTCATAAGGACACACCTGCCGATAAGGCTACTATTGAATGGTCAGCTAGTCCACCCGAACCTCCTTACACCGATGAAGTTTGTTTACCACGCAGGGCCTAACAAATTCATAAGGACACACCTGCCGATAAGGCTACCATCGAATGGTCAGCGAGTCCACCCAAACCTCCTTACACCGATGAAGTTTGTTTACCACGCAGGGCCTAACAAATTCATAAGGACACACCTGCCGATAAGGTAATGGTCAGCGAGCCCACCCAAACCTCTTTACACCGATGAAGTTTGTTTACCACGCAGGGCCTAACAAATTCATAAGGACACACCTACCGATAAGGCTACCATCGAATGGTCAGCGAGTCCATCCAAACCTCCTTACATCGATGAAGTTTGTTTACCACACAGGGCCTAACAAATTCATAAGGACACATCTACTGATAAGGCTACCATTGAATGGTCAGCGAGTCCACCCAAACCTCCTTACACCGATGAAATTTGTTTATCACGCAGGGCCTAACAAATTCATAAGGACACACATGCCGATAAGGCTACCATCGAATGGTCTGCGAGTCCACTCAAACCTCCTTACACCGATGAAGTTTGCTTGTGCCCGTTAGACTGTGGATAAGCTACCGAAGTCCTGCTGTTGTACGCCCCATTCCTTCAAGAATGCTCCAAACTTTGATCCCACAAACATGGACCTATTACATTTATCCCCCAGACAGCAAAAGGTATAGGAGATAAAATCGAGTATAGCTCTTTTGGTGACTGATGTGGGATCGGATTGTTGAGCTGGCGCTTTTTGACACTTCTTCACGTACTCGGTAGCCTCCTGTAGAGCATAATCGGCTTCGGATGGAGTCAAACTATAAGACCCCGCATTTTATGAAATAAAAGTATTCAATTTTTCTTATAATTACTATTCAGTAAATGGTTAAATTGATAAAAGTTTAAAGTTATGGGGGAAAATGAATTTTTTTCAAAATAAGCAAGTGGTTATAAAATAATTATTTTTGTCGGGAAATATTCGTTTGGTCGTAGAATATTCTTTCTGTCGGGGAATATTCGTACGACGGCGCAGCTATTTGTGGGCCCCATAAAGAATAACTGTCGGGTGAAGAAAACGACAAATTTGAGTTTTTACAAATAACGGCGTAGTTGTTACCGTTAACACTGTTGGAATACCCGGTGGTTAAAATATAGTAATACGTGTTATTGCACAGTAGCACACGGTATTGCATAGTATTTTTGAAATTATTGATTCTTACGTAAGAAGGCACTACTCAATAATTATTACAGTAATTACTGTTCAATATTTTATTTTATTGATTCAATAATTGCTGCGTTGATATTTTATATTATTGTTGTTTCAATAATTTTTGCTGCACAATATTTTCTATTATCAGATCAATAATTCATATTATTTGAATAATATTATTAGATAACATTATTGGCAATGTCTAGAAAGTTCTGTCTAAGGAGAGGTTTGGTCATCTAATTGCGCGCTAGTAAGGAGAAATCCTTATTGGAAAGCCCCCTCTTTCCTGGGAACGGCCTGGTTGTCATAAATGTGATTCTGTAATATTATTTGTGAATAATTAATTATTGATTCATATGATAAGAAAATATTTATTTTATGTGGATATAAACGAGGGATATATTTTTGTGGTTAAAAATGAAGGAGTTAATGTTGAGGTTTTTATCCGTATTTTTGTCGGAATGGAGGTATTAAAAATCAGAATTTTTGAGATATTTTGTGGGGGTTATAATTTTTAATCCGACCGTTGGATCGTGGTAATTTTTAGATATGTTATACATATATAAGTTGAGTATATGCCCACAAATTTTGAACCGTTAAAAATGAATGTATGATTTATTATGAATTTTACTAGATGACTGGTTCAGAAATTGTTGAATTTTCAGAATTTATCATTTTGGTGGAAAATTCTAGAATTGGTGGGCCCCACTTATGGTTGGTGAAGAAATGTGCTGAATTTTATTTCAAATGTGGTGGGTGGGAATAGTAGCAGGTAAAGCCATCAGGTTGCAGGTCAAGTTTGCTAAAATTTTCCTATAAATAGAGGGCTAAGTTAGAATTAAAAATCACACCAGAAACATAAGCTTTCTCTCTTTCTCTCTCTATATTATGAAGCATATTTTGTGAGTATTTAGATACTTTGAGAGTTGCTATTCAGTGCAAGTTTCCTTCGGCTTTGCATACCGATCAGAAGTACTGCTCTTTTGAGGTAAGGGAGGTAAGTACTGCTCTTCTAGAAAAATTTAAAATGATATTTTGATGAGTTTTCTTGATTGTGTCTAAAAATGGTGATTTTTGGATGTATAGATTGAGAGTTATGAATTTTATGAGAAAAGACTATTTTAAAAGTAACCGCTTATAATTCCTTGTGGTTAACTCCAAAATTGATGAAATTTTTACTTGGAGTACATGTATATGATAGGAGTATACTCTGTGAATTTCAGAATTTTTAGATAAAAGTACAATTTATGATAAATGTCTAAATATTCGGCTATTTTGGTCATATAAAAAATAGTAAATGAGTTTTAAAAATCTGAGAAAAATATATGTTCACTATGGGACTATATTATACTAAATCCCAGAAAAGAAATATTTTTGGAACTGATTTGATATTTTTCATGAAAATAGTCTAGTTATGAGAAAATGAATTAAATATGTTTTGTGAAGTAAGAAAATTGGAAAATAGGATTTTATGACTTGAGAATCCTATATGAGGTATATGCAGATTTTTAATGAGGGTTCTGATTATTGGTGATAAAATCTTATGAGTTTGGTATTTTAGAATGATTAAATGTATTATTTAGTAAAGTGTAAACAATTTAAATAAATTGTTTATAAGCTTAAGAAATATTATTCTTTCAATATCATTATACCGAAATACTGGTATGGATTTTATTGTGGAATTTCTACCTTTTTGTGTCAGGGTTTACTATTTATGAGTTACTATTCACGAGTTACTATTCACGATAAAAATTGGTTTCTTTTTCTAACCAAATTATAGTTGATTTACGAATATTACTCTTGAGATTAAAACTAGATGTTGATCATATTATTTTTATTATTATATATAATATTTTTATAACCCTAATGATGATATTTCTCTTTGACTTGAGTGTAAAGATAGGTAGATTTTTGGTATGATCATGACTATGGGTTATCTTTGGCCAGTAGTGCAAAGTTGAATCGTTGATTGGTATGATCATGACCATTGAATTTATAAGTGAATATCTTTAGCTTAAGTGCAAAGGTGAATTGATCAACATGGTTATAATTATTGTTTATATAAATTCTGAAATGATTATATATTTCTTTGAGATATTAATATCTTTGGCCTGTAGTGCAAAGATGAAATATTGATGAATATCTTTGGCCTGTAGTGCAAAGATGAAATATTGATGAATATCTTTGGCCTGTAGTGCAAAGATGAATTATTGATGAATATCTTTGGCCCGTAGTGCAAAGATGACATGTTGTTGAATATCTTTGGCCAGTAGTGCAAAGATGAACAGATGTTGAGATGAACATGATCAACTGGTGATACAAATGAATATCTTTGGCCGTAGTGCAAAGATAAAGTTATTAGTATGATTATGAACAGGAAATGTGATTTGGTGTAACCATGATCTTTGATGTTTCAGGTAAAGATAGGTGATGAAAATTATCTTCGTCCCGGATGAGAAGAAGAATTTAGAACTACAGTTATGATTATGAGTTATTCATATGATTGTGGACCAGAATTGTTGATTGATGTTACAGGGATAAAACATTGTTGATGGATTTTTAACATGAAGAAGATAATAGACTTTATAGTCTATTTGACTCTTCTAATGGATTGCTCGTTCCGCTGCAACTATGGTTGAAAATTTTTATCATTTACCATATGTTCTAAATCTCTGATTTATTATTGATGAAGGCTATTGATAATTTAATTATCTTTAGTCATGATATACTTTACTGAGCTAGTTGTGCTCACCTTTTTGCTTCACAATTCCTTTCAAGTAATAAGAGTGTAGCTGGGTCGAGCGAGGGTAACGGGGAAATAGAACGGTGGTCTCTAGCTGTGGATGTTCTCCCGAAGCAGTATAGAAAAGTTCATTTAGTAGTTTTATTTGGTGAATCCAATAGGGTAAGGTGTACTCAACGTTGGAAGGGTGGTTTGCCACTATCATACAAGATGTCTAACGATATACAACCTCGTGTCATCGTAAGACAGGGATGTGCTCATCCAATTGCTGAGTATATATACGAGCACTACCTATATAATCTTGGTGTTTGTTTAAAGTATAATTCTCAATTAGAGACAGTAGAGATAATAATATGTCAAGAGAAGACTCACCATTGGGAAGAATATGATAGTAATCTTCTCGTTTTTCTTTGGGGTCTATTGGGTCAACCAAGAATAATTCTGTGGCCATATGATATCTATCATAACCTAGACGCATGCCCTCCCATGTACGAAGGTTTCCTTGAGCACTTCCCAAAGATTCTAATTTCTAAAACAGTTTTTGACTATACCTTTATGTAAGGTGTCATTGTGAGGTGATGTCCACGGTCGGAACATGAGTCACATTTGGTATATATTTGTATCCAAACTCACAGCATATATGTTGTTGTATTTTGCACGACAATTGTTGTAATAAAGTTACAGTTGTTTTCTGTACCATGTATTTGGCGACTCAGAATAGGTTGGATGGAATGGACCTATTTTGGGGCTGTTACACAAACATTTCCGTAATGGAGACAAAAAAGTCCTTCGATAAAGATCTCCATCAATAAGAATAAAGTTAACACTCTTTTACTTAACTTTCTTGGCCAGCAACTGATCCGAAGGAAGGACACCATATGCCAGATACTCCAGATATAGACTCCACCAGCAGTTAGAACGGTTAACATACATCACTGATTCATACTGAAGACTATGAACCCGAATATAATGGCCTGTTGCACCTGGACTCCCTTGGTACCTGTCAAAATAATCTCTGCTCCACCGATGCCCGAAGTAAAAGATCCATCTGCATACAATATCCCCGAATTTTACTTCTGCCGAAGTACTGCAACGGCTTTGTCAGACTCTTCAGCTTCTCCCTTGCTTGCTTGTGCCATAGCTCCGATAGCCCCTAGGGTAAGGTATCCTCTTCGGATCCTTAAGAGTATGGCTTCTGGGTCTTCTTCGGTCCCGAGGGCGGCCTCGAGACACCTCTTCAGAGTGCATAGGCTTCTTCCACCGCTTCAGAAGAATATCTAAAACTTTATGAGCTCTTCTTCGGCCACCTTGGCCAACTTGAACGCTCTGCCATCCTGACCAACTCGGTGTAGGTTCTAAGCAGTGTGCCTTCTACCCTTTTCCGATCTTGATCATGTCTTTCGCTATCAGTATAAATTAATCTTCGTTTGTCATCACCATAAACTTTTGCATGAGAACCAAAGACGAACTTGCAGTCATGGGCTGTCTTTCAACAGCAGCTGTTTTACTCTTCACCATAACTTCTGACGTAGAACAACTTAAAATTTGTGATTGAAAACTCTAGAACACTAGAAATAGCCCTCCTTCTAGCGCCAATGTTAACGCCAAGATCCTTCCACACGTCCCAATAACGTAAGACACGTCCGATCCTGCACAGTAAACACGACAACACCCAAAAGCTTGACGGCTTCGACTGTCGGGGGATAGCTCCGGCGTGAGAGTCAGTACATGCGATCACAAGGTTAACAATGGAAGAAAATAATATCTAGTGTATTGAGGGAGAGAAAAATATCAGTTACCTTTCCTTTTGTGTGATCCTTGCCTCCTATACTCCAACTCCGGTTTGTCCTATATGCAACCGACTCAGAATATGTCCAATCCCCATTAATGAAATGCAGAGATGATAGTCAAAGTTTATCCCCATAATCATCACCGGTCAAAGCCCAAGTGAAACCATACTCACCCCATGGTCCGGCCCATTGCTTGGGCCCAAAATAAAGATATTATCCACCCAATGGGTCGGCCCAATGAACCGGCCCAATACTTTCAAGACCCTAACCCAACATGTCTAAAGTATTATGGCCCAACACATCTGAATGGCTGAATCAGTCAGTCATTAAATGTGTTTATTTTGGAAAAACATCGTCTGAATGGCTGAATTGGTCAAATGATTGAGCTGAATGGCTAAGTCAGATTTTTTTTGGCTGAATGAGCGGCTGAATAAAGTAAACAAAATTAAAAAATTAAAAAAATTTATTAACTATTATATTAAGTAATATTAAATAAATTTACAACAACTTTGAATTTTTCTCAGAGGTAAAATAATTAAATTCTGTCATTCAGATGTTTCAGACATGTTAATTATCAAATAATTTTTTTTATTAAGATTCAAATTCAGGTCATTCAGATTCAGATTCATTCAATTTTTATTAAACACCCCCTTAATAATGACTTTATTTTTTTTGTTGAAGTTTGTTGGGGGTCATTTGAAGTTTTATTTTTTTTCAAAAAGTGGAAATTTTAGGGAACCGCCAACCAACAGTTTCACAAACCTGCCCAATTGGGCTCATCATCTACTACCCATCCAAGTCCAACAATCAACAAGTAGTGTACTAGTCCAATTAACAAAACACTCCAACTGAAGCCTAAACACAACTGAAGTATTACCAGCAAACTGCCAACACCCGACGCCATGAACAAACTTGAATGCACACACGAAGAAATCCTGAATTCGTCACTCCTCCTTGTTTCTTGTTCCAATTTAAATTCCACCGAACAAAAAATGGTAGATTCAGAAGGTCAAAAAGAAGACCAAGAAATGCACAGTCTTGTTGTCCCAGATATCAGCAGTCTCCCTCTCACCCCTCCTTCTGCTATTGAATCCAATTTCGTCACCTATTTTGCTCCGGGTAATTAATCCCTAATTTCACTCTGTTTTTTTTTCTCTCAGAATTCAATTAAACCTAAATTTTTTATACAAAATTTCATATTTTCAGATTTCATCAAACCTGGATACGATCAGTATGTTCATCGCCATGCCAATGGGTATAAATTTGTGTATATGTTTGGTTTGTTTTTGCTTTTAGATAAAACTGAATTTTTTGTAACAGTTTTATGTTTGTATGTGAGCAAAGCTTGTGTATTATTGGCATGGCTTCCAGTCATATGGCCTTTAAGGATGAAGGAGGTGTTACATCCGTTGATTTCAATGTGGGGAAGTCTGATCGGAGTGGAATTAAGGTCACTGGAAAACGGAAGAAGGTACATTATATTGCTTTTTGATTTTCTTTGTGATAGTTGACTCTTAAAAGGTGTTAATTTTAATACCGCTTGAAGAAATTAGAAAGTGATATAATTTTTTAATGTAGTACTCTTTCTATAAAGTGATTTCTGGAATTTTTGCTTTTGCTGCAATTCATGTTTCCCTTATTAGATCCCTTTAAGTTACTTCTACCCCTATTCTCTGCCACAAGTGCTTGTGTCTCAAAATTCAAACCGTGCTTCTTTTGTCTTGTTTCCTCATTGTGTATTGCTATCCTTATTTTTCCTTCCGGAGCTGAATTAGGCAACGAACTGAGAAGCAACAATACCTGAATCTCGTCCTCAAGATTCAACTTCATGGTAAACACCAATCCCTGGAACTCACTCATATGCTCGGATACACTGTTACCATATTTATACTGCAGGTTCATGATATTTTGAATCACAAAGATCTTATTCTGAGCATTCTTCTTCTTATACATCTCTAATGTAGTCTAAAGTGTATAAACATCTGTTTTCTGCGAAACATGGTAGAACACACTCTGATCCATTGTCGGATGTGACCGATCGTCTTCCTGTTCATCTTTTTTCAATCAGCCTCAGTCTTGTCCACTGGCTTTTTCCCCTTAAGCTCCAATGGATCATACAAATCCTTGCAGTAAAGAATGTCTTCTATTCTAGGCTTCCAGATCGAAAAATTAGATGAGGTCAATTTAATCATGGCGCCGCTTGATTCCTCCATTTAAATTATCAAAAACCAAATGCGCAAAGAAATTTGCTCTGATACCATTTTGTAGCGGAATTGCACGATCCATCTCACATCAATTCATCACACACCTGTGTAGACTAGCCCAATATGACTAGGATCCTCTCCATTTCAAATGAAATGGAGAGTCTCCATTCTTTGTATATTACCCATCATCATCTCTCTCTTCCATCTTCATGTTGTCACCATGAAATGGAGACTCTCCAATTCATTTGAAATGAAGAGGATCTTAATTCAGCTCAATAAGCATGTTGGACTACCTCTTTATGGTTAACCTATTAGGTTGTGGCTCTACCATACTTATTAACCCAAAATTTATCCGATGTGGGATTCATGTGAAATATCCCAACAATATGTTAGCTATTTGTTTGCCAGTTCTTGATCACAGTTTTCACTTCAAACAGTTTCAGTAGTTTGCGATGCAATCAAGGCTGTCGATTTCATTTATTGTCACCACGTGCCTCTGCTAATTTAGGACCTTATTGTTACTGAAATTTCCTTATCCAGAACGCACAACATTTCGAGTCCAACACAGCTTTGTGCAAAGTATCAACCAATGATACTTCTTATATTGTGAGGTGCAGTTTTCTTCTCTTGTTCACTGTCCATGGTCCTTCATTTAATTATGCTTTCATGTTTGTACACTTATTCATCATGTTCAAAGTTGAGGGCATTAGTGAATTCTGACAGATGCTGTGTTAAAGGTTCTCTCTTGGAAGTCAATGACCGGTTAATCAAGCAACCAGATTTGCTTAACTCATTGGTAAGAATAACTTGATACATATGTTTATAGGTTACACTAAAATACACTAATTTTCAGTTTAGAAATCATCATACATACACTATTTTTCGGTTTATACATCAGCATATATCACTCAATCAACACAGCTTAGTGTGAACTGCAAAGTACCCACAAATTATTATTTTTTTCCTTTTATCACGGAAAGGTTCAGTCTTGATGTTTATTCAATATGCCTCAATATATCCGCTGCAAGTTTTTTCTAAGATAATTCTTTTAATCAATTAAATGCTGAAAGTGACTATTAAGCAGGTGAAGTAAATGAATTTTACTTAAATCAAATTATATCCGGCTAGCTAAGTTAAATCAGTACCAGTTAGTTATCACCTACTTAATTTCTTTATGTAATTGATGCCTAGGGAAGTGCTTGTGAACTATAGAAATGGTGAAGAAACATAAGTTCGGCAATTTTTACCCCCTTTTGAGGCGGAGTATCAGGTCAATTTAGCTATATAAACCTAACTTGACTAATCTGATTTCAACAGTGCACCTTATTATCTATAATATCTATATAAGCCTAACTTGAATAATCTGACTCCAGCAGTGCAGCTTATTATCTATAATATCTCATACCACAATATCAGGTTCCTAAAAGTCAGTTCTTTGTTATCTCAGAGAGGTCTGTTATTCTCATTATTATATGTAGGATGTAGGTTCTCCTACATTTTGCTTCTTTTGATTCCAATAATATCATGATATTTTTGACATCTAGTTCCTTATCAGTCTCTTGCACATTCAGTTTTTCTTCTTGTTCTTATCGAGTCCTGATACAACATGAATTTAGTTTGTCAAGTAAATTTTCATGAGAGAAATCCAAATAACAGATATATCTTTTCATCGCAGGCAGCTGCTATTTGAGTAGTAAGGAATCTTATATCTTTTAGGAATAAAATTATTGTTTTATTATTTGAGTAAGAGAAGTCATGAATCAGAATAAACAGAGATGAAGAACTTAGACACTATTCTCCACTTGAGTTGTTTTTATTGGTCATATTGTTTTACTTTTTACAGTCACAAGTCATAACTATACGCAAGTGTACCCTGTGTGGGCAATCTGAGCACTTAGCACATGTGAGAAACTAGTTCTGAAGGTTGTATGGAACAATTGAAGATTCATTCCTGATTAAAAAAAAGAAGCCAACTGTTAATAAAATTTGAAACTTCATTATGCCTATTATTAGATTTCCCTTGCATGAAAGTTTTATAAATTTGAAAGAAATTCATGCATAACACCACTTAAACGAGTGGGTCTAGCTAGTATATGTGATATATTATGAAATTAGCCTTGTGGAGGATAATTGCTGATGATGCAGGCCCTGAAGGACGTATATATTTTGTGCTCATTTCTATTATGTCCCCTTTTGTTTTCCTATATCCTGATCAGAATTTTCACCATTTTCCTGGATTCCTTCTACTCTACTACTCTACTACTCTTTATCTGTACCATTATGTTCTTTTGCTTATTTATTTTCTCAACATATATGATTATGGATCATATAGTATTCTTTGCCTTTTTAGCTTGCATCAACATATGCTAGGAAGCACATACATTGCTTTATGATTACGTTATCATTTACACATATCGAAATCTTGAGGAGATTCATCTTTACGTCTTGGTAGTCTGTCTAATCATCAATGGGTAGTAGCATGTCTAAGGTTTTGCATCGATTTGAGATCTTTTGTTGTTAGTTTTCTTTGTTAATATTATGAAATCATCTTTGTGACCTAGAGCTGTTTCTGATACGTCATCTAGGAGTAATTTTTAAGAGAGCTATTTCATCTGTTTCATTTGGTCTGAATTGCAGGCCCACAGGGAAGGATACATAGCTATAATCATGCCAAAACCAGCAGACTGGCTTAAAGTTAAGGGTTCTTTACTGACCTTTGAAGAGTACAAGAAGTTGAGAGATGCTTGTTGACTTGTGAGCATGCCTCTTTAGGGTCTTTTCTTATCTTCTAGTTTCCCCAGCTGCACTGGGTTCACTAGTCTAAGTGAAGGGGCCTCGGAGGAAGAATCTGATCTTTGAGGGCTCGAGGGAAATCATATAAGCAATGCCATCTATTTAGCTGTTGGACTGCACTAAGACTATGGGCATGACATTAGATTAGGGAAATGCTGGTTTGAACAAATCCGAATAAGCTGCAATTGCAATAATTTGATCTCATGTACAATAGCTATATTGTGTTTTGCATTATTATCGAACAACAATGACTTTGTATGAGAAGTTAGGACGATTTTGGTAAGTAATAAATCATAAATCACTTGTGTTGATTCGATATGTATGAGTATGCATCATGTCTGTATATCAACTTCTTTTTAAGTGAAGAACAAGTCGTAGCTTTCCTAAATGTCTCTTGGACCCAAAAATACCGAAATGTTAAAACTATGAATATGGATTAATGTATTGTATGTTTCTCTACCCCTCTAATTTATTAAGATAATATGGGAGTACTGTATGTATGTGATCATTTCTTAAAATTAAAAATATGTAGTTAAACCTGATCATACTTGTACAAGTCGATATATTTCAATCTTTTTAGATTGTTTCGAAAAATAAAATAAAATAAAATGTAGACAGTTTTTTCATAAATACTTGCGCCTTTGAATGAATAATACTAGTTTATTCTTTTTCAAATCCTCCAGAAAATATATCTTTTTCAAAAAAAAAAAATATATTCTTAACAAAAGCAGGTAGGAAACAATAATAAAACAAATTAATCAGTGTTCCTAGACTAAAACCTTTTGTAGCAGAGAAAAAAAAGAAGAAGCCAACAATACCAAGACATAAAAATAAAAAATAAAAATATGATGATCTAATTGTCTAAATATATCGTCTACAATTTGATTGTAGCGCCATTCGTAAGTTCTTCTACAAGTAGTCTTCTAGATCTGTTAATGGTCAGAAAACACAAATAGATGTGATCTTCAAGCTCTTCTAGCTGCTCCAACAAGCACGTCTCTTCCATCCGAAACTCCCTAACAACCTCCCTCAACACCTCAGCCTTTCCATTCCTTGCACACATATTAGCCATGGCAATTCTGTGTTCAATCTCATCATTTAACCTCCTCACTAGCCGGCTCATCGTGTTAAAATCATTGATCAAAATATAAACCCCTTTTGCCGCAAGATCAAGCTGTGTCCCAACACTTTTCGAACTTGCCTTGAGCAACAGTAGTCGTGATTTATTTCTCAACTTTTTTTGCCTCTTGAAAAATCCTATGGAGCAAGTTAGCACTGCAGGCGCAGTTACGATCCCAACCATGGAATGAAAAGCAAGGACTAGAAGTGCAATTGCGAGTGCAGTATAAGCAACTACAATTGTACACCCCACAATTTTCTTAAAACATTTCCTCAACTTTATTCTCCTTGTGATTTTTCTACATTGTAACGTTAATTGATGCAGTAAATCATTACGGGTGGCTTGAGTTTGGCGGAACTCAAAAGGGCTAATAATACTTGATAAAGGGTTCTTCTTCGATGCGAAGGAAGCAAGGTGTTTAAACATGGCAGTGCAGCATTGATCATCCGTGTAATTACGCGTTCTTTTGCTTAGCTTGATTACCCTTTTGATTATACGATAATTTGCTCGTGTTTGACGGATGCTCTGAAGGAAAAACTCGCATAGATTGCATGCCTGTGTGGTAATCTTGAAGTAATCAACTAGGAGGGGATGAAGATTATAGGATTGAATGATGTCGGCTAATGTTTCTTGTCCGGGTTCTACAAGGCTTTCGGTTAGATCATGAACGAATAGAGGGAACGAAGATAGTTCGTCATTATTAACCTCCTGCATCTGCATATGACCCTGAACTTTACTGCATATATCAATGTATGATTGTGTTCTAAAGGCTTCCTTGTACTCTTCATTCACGTTTAACTGTTTCGCCAAGCTGTTACTTTCACATTTTTTTCCACATCTACCTGAAATCAGAAAACTTAAGTAAGTAAGGATTATCGATCGAAGAAAACATCATCATCATCATCATAATCTATATCTATCTATATATTCTGTTTATAATTAATTTATTATCTAAAATCAACCCTATTTCATTAATTTCAATGATCAAGGAAACAGATGATGATGATGCAATTTGAATGAAATTGAAGATCGAATTCTTCATGCACAAATTAAATTAAAGATTTGAAAAATAAAGTAACTAACCCAGTATCCTGAAAGGATGTTTGATCGGCTTGGGCCAAACCATCTTTTTGGATGGATTCAGAGGAGTAAATGATGAATATAACTTAATTTGTGTTGGAGGCGATCGAGAAACAAGAAATTAGTAAAATACTGTAGAACATTAATTAATGGTTGAGCTAGCTAGCTAGCTATCTATCTGATGGAATATTTAAGCTAAGCCTAGCAGCAGCACCGCCTCAAATTGGTTATGGCTAATTTCTTCACACATACGACATCGTCCTTTACACGTTTTTCGCCACACCCGTAAATTAAAGCTTAATTAATTAAGGAACTTTAAATTAAATACATGCACCCATCCGAATCCAATCCGATCCGATCCGATCCATCATATTTTTTTTTTCTCCTTAATACCCGTTCCCTCCTAATTTAAATTTTGTATCTCATATTTTATTTGTCCCATCTGATTATCTATCTATAATCTATCATATATTTTTTAACTATTTACCAGTAAATAAATAGAAATATCTAAAATATAAAGTTGACTGATTTTTTAAAGTGACATTTGAATATTTAAAATTGGCATGGATTCTTTTCATTTTAGCCAATAAATGATTATTATTGTAAAATATTTTTAAAAAAAATACTAATTATTAAAAAATAAATTGTTTTATAATTTTTAACAAGTGATCTCAATTTAATTTTTAAATATTAATAATAATCTTATAATTTAAAATGAATATAATATTATTCTTGAAACTACACACGAGAGGTGAAACATGGGAGGAAAAGAAATTTAGACTTGTCCATCAATCCTAAAAGTGATGATATCTTAAAAGTTTGTTTATATATATACGGTAAGGATCAAGAGCACTCTCCTTAAATAGCATTCCGTCTTAAATAGCACTCTGACATCAAAACGACGTAGTTTTGGAGGGACGCGGTGGCATTTTTGTAAATACGCGGTGACATTGTATTTACAAAAATACCACCGCGTCCCTCCAAAACTACGTCGTTTTGATGTCAGAGTGCTATTTAAGGCAGAATGCTATTTAAGGATAGTGCTCTTGATTGACGGTATATATATATATTGATTTGATTGCCACATACATATATAAAGTTTGGTGTTTGGAAACACATCTCACTTGTATATTAATTAATTAATTAATTCCCATGCACCGACTAGCTAGCGAATGTGTTGGTGGTGGAGCATATATATATATATATATATATATATATATATATATATATATATATATATATATATATATATATCTTACACGTAAAATCTGAACAAATAAATATACTCCCTCCCTCCCTCCAATAATCTTTTCTTAGACGCTGAGAATTGTAGTTCCATATGATTGGCAGCAAATGAGCGATGACTTATACGCGGTTTATGAAGTAACGGTCGGTATATATATATGTATATAATTACTAACACCATTCATCACGTACCAAACAACCTAATTGGAGTACTAAATTATACTCCACGTAGTAGTATCTATCTATCTATCTGCATGTTGTTAATTAGTTAGTTACTACCAAGTGATTTGTAATTAAACTAATTATTATTACTACTTAATTGCCATCACTTTGATCGATCGTATCTCCTCTCCTCTCCTCTCCTCCTGTTTTTTTGTGGCTGATTTTTAGGATTCAATTAAGGAAAGTAATAATATAATTGCACCTTCCTTTTAATTACTCATTTTAAAAGGTATACAAACACAATTAGCTAGCTAGCTAGCTAGCTAGCTTCGGTTTATATATATATATGCTACTACTTAATTGCCATCCCCGTCCCATCTCCAAAAGCCAGCTGTTGTTGTCTTTATACTTGTTGCATTCGATATAAGATATATATTTTTCTCCCTCTTTTTTTTTCAAAATTAAAAATATTTTTTAAAATTTTAATTGTAAAATGCCATACATTCTTAATATAATAATTCTTTTTAGCAGTATCATGTCATTACTATTATATTTTTAATTAATATTAATTAAAAATATGTATAAAACAAATAAAAAAAATCAAACATCATCGTTTTAGCTAGCGTAAATCTAATTTTTGAAATTAACGGATGGAGTAAATAATAATATGATACTGCTCAAGAGAATTATTTGTCTGTTTATTATGTCATGTGCTATAGGAGACTCCCTGTTAATTAATCATTTCGAGCTATAGGAGACTGCTATATATATATATATATATATACTTGTCGAAATACTTGGTCTCCATCTTTTTACTTCGATAAATGATATAACTTTGGGATTTTTTATTGTGAGTTAGTCACGTGAATAATTAATTATATTTAGTAATATTTTAAAGATATATTTTTTATATAATGAGTCAACTTTATAATTATACTCAATTTAATGTATTGATATATGCTGCGGTTGTAATTTGACAAAAAAATTTCATAATATATAATAAGACTTGCGATTGTTTGGTAGTGCAATTTGATGTTGTGCGGTGAGATAATACAATTATAACGTATTTAATACAATTATAAAGTATTTTTAAAAAATTAAGGGCAAATTTTATATATATATATATATATATATATATATATATATTTTTAGGTGTGCATCATCATCATCATCATTATTATTATTTATATATTCCTTTTTAATAATTTAATGGATAATATATAAGACATTCTTGCTTTTACTTTTGAATGTGAAATCTCAACCAAACGATCAGGACACATCCACCACATGACTGTGAGATTACGATTAATTGTATTTGTGGCAACTTACCTTTACATGAAAATTGGAATGTCTGGCCCAAAATTAATTTGTACTATTATATTATATGTAATTGTTCCTTCATTTATTTGTAATAAAAAACTATTAAGTAGTTTTTTTTTTCTTCCTATTTCTAATAACTAATATCGTAATATTTAGCAATAAAGAAGTTGTAATTTTCTTACCAGTAGACACATGGATTATCCATATATTTATATAATTATTACAATTGTATCTAGCTAGTCATACTTAATTTTTTTTTTAGAAGATAGAATTCACAAGAAATCTCACATACAAAATTCTCAGTTTGAAACAGAAATCGTACATTTACATTTTATTATCCTCTATTACACAAAATAGACTCGGTCATTTATAATTTTACAACCTTTGAAATCATATTATTATTATTATAATTATAATTATTATTATAATTATTATTATTATTATTATTATTATTATTTTTCAAAAATTTATCTAAAAAAACATCATTATAAATTATGATGATGAATTTGGACATTTTATTATTTTCTCTGCATTCAGTAGAAATGTGACACCTATTTCAATAGGGAAAGTATGCACATTTTAAGAAATATAAGATTGTATTTTTCTTCCCAATTTGATATTGTTTATGCATTACACAAATTTTCGGTAATATACAATTAAATATTAAAATAAAATTTAGGAAAATTCTAATTATCTAACTTTTTTAATAAATCTAGTATTAAGAAAAACATGCACAGTGTAATAGACGGTTAAAAATTATAGATAATTGTTTAAATTTAATTTCTTTCCCCAAAACTTTCTAGTCCAAACACAAATAAGCCAATTAACCTAAAACAAATCCAATTTAATGGAGATTTATTAGTATTTATTTTTAGGATGCGTATACCCAATTGAGACGAGGAAAAAAAAAAAAAATATATATATATATATATATATATATATATATATATATATATATTCTATTCTGGGCCCAATATTCCCTTTAGGCCCTATCCCAGTTTCACTTGGAAATGTGGGCTTGATTGGGTAGTTACCTAGCTCTGTTAGGAGTATCCATAATTAGGTCACCTAGACCTATGTTGGGCTTCATGGACTTGCAACACATTCCATTTGGATGTCCAAAGAAATTTATGATTTTGTCAAAATAAATTACTCTTTTTATAAAACTACTTATTATAATTGAAAATTATAATAATATATTTTAAAACTTAAAGTGATCACATAAAGAAAAATAAATTACTCTTTTTATAAGACTACTTATTATAATTGAAAATTATAATAATATATTTTAAAACTTAAAGTGATCACATAAAGAAATCCATTTTAAGAAAAATAATATTTGGAAAAATAATTTTTTTTTAATTAATGCTGATAATAAATGACACAATGAATTTCATCGGTATGACATAAATATATTCTTAAAAATATATTATATTTTAAAAAAAAATTGTATTTTTGTGAGTTTTAGACGTAGACGTAGACGTAGGAATGCATTAGGGTTTCCAAATCCTAGTGGCAAGCAAGGCAACCCAAGGGTGTGACCGCGTGTTTAGGAATAGAATAGTATAGAATAAAATAAAAGGTAACCTGAGGTCCTTTTTTAGCAAATTGGAAATGGCAAACCACGCCACACTGCCACAGAGGAGTCCTAAAACTTAAACACGGTTAAAACGAGAGTGATCGCCCTTCTGACGGCATGATCGGCCGCGTTTTATTGTTCTACGTTTACTCACGCTCAGAAACCCTAGTTCAATTCTCTCTTTCGTAGCCGACGATGAAAATGTTGGTTTATAATGTCGTTTAATTTTTTACGAATGTACTCTGTTATATACTGAATTTGATCAATACTATTACTCCTCGTTTACCCTATTGGGCATGGCGGCCGATTTATCTCCTACCAATCCCTCCTCCACCGCTCCTATAACTTCTGCCGTTAATAGTCCAAAATCTCACCGGAAAACTTTTCCGTCTCCGTGGGCCCAGGTGGTTCGCGGCGGCGAACCGGTGACACTCTCCGCCAAAGCTCCCTCCCCGCCATCTTCTTCGTCATCGCCCGAGAAACCCACTCCATCAGATAGTCTGTCGGCTGCGCCGCAGGGTGACAACGCCACCGCGCAAGAGGTTCCTATGGAGAGTTCCGACTGTACTAACGGCAATGCCAGTGTTTCGAAGAAGTCTGCTTGGGCCAGACCTGAAAACGGTGTCGTTGGGTCTGGTCCGGTGATGGGAGCTAGTTGGCCCACTATCTCTGAGTCAACTCGACCTTCGCCTAAATCTTCACCTGATTCCCCGAAACCAGTTTCTAATGGATCAATCTCTATTTCTCAGGTTCTCTTCCCTAAAACCCACATACATCTTTCTTATATACATTTGCGTTTGTAAAAGTCCATTGAAAGATTGAATTTTCGTTTGTTTTGAATGTGAATATGAATGCATCTGTTTTGTACTGGGACCTGTAATTTTCATACAAATTAGAATGCTTTAATATCTCTAAATCTATATGACAAATTCTATATGTTTATGCCTATTAATCTTGGTAAATGTACATATACTAATTTTGAAGATTGATTGTTGTTTTGCTTATGAGTTTGAAGATTGCATTTAGTTTTGCATAGTGTGTGTGGTCTTGTATTTACATATTTGTTTTTCCCTTTACTTTTCTTTTAATACAGGGTCCTGTAATATCACATGCATCTCAGAAACAAGCCAATACTATTGGAAACCCAAATTTTACTCCAAAACACACACAACCTGTTAGACAAAGGTCAATGAAGCGAGGTGGTGGCCTAGGGGGTGGATCAGGACATAGCGGATTCAGTCGGCCACCGGCACCAGGCCCACCACCACCTCCACCACTTCCACCTCCGTTTCCAATACCTTTTGGAAATTTGTTACCACCAGTGATGGAGTTGCCTATTAGAGAACCTCCATACAATGGCAATAGTTGGGAGACTAGACCGATTGGAGGTGTTGGTTCTCATTCACAAGCTGGAAATGATCACTCTTCGCATCGGCATTCTTCCAGGAGGGGCAACTCGGGCTCCCGTCCCCGTGGAGATGGAGTATATCATAATGGTTATCGAGGTAGGCGTGGTCAAGACCGTGACTGGAATGCTCCTCGAAATTCTACTGCAAGAGATATTCATTTGCATCAGATGGCTCCTCCACCGAGGGCTTTTATGAGACCAGCCATCCCAGGTTCTACCCCGTTCATTCCACCCCAACATGTTAGACCCTTTGGGAATCCCATGGCTTTTGGTAAGTTTAATTTGTGTTCTTTATCCTTTAGTGAAGTAGAACTAATACCATTATTCATCGATATCATACAGATATGGTCCCTCCATTTTTATATGGTCCACCATTGCCTCCGGAGTCTTTAAGGGGTGTTCCGCTCATGGCTCATCCACTACCACCGGCAATGTTTTTCTCTGTTATGGACCCTAATGTGCGTACTTTGTTAGTCAATCAGGTTGACTATTATTTCAGGTAAATAAGCATTGGTGTAATTATGTTCTTAGAAAAATATGTTATGCTATCACTTTATTTTTCAACGTGGCATTTACCTCTTTGTAACCCAATTGCTAATATAATTCCTTGTTTATTGCAGTGATGCTAATTTGGTTAAAGACGATTTCTTAAGGTCAAACATGGATGATCAGGGCTGGGTAAATATCAGTTTAATAGCCAGCTTTCCTCGAGTAAGTAATACCTGTTGTACTTACCGCTGCTCTTTCATTTTGTTGACAATTGAGATGGTTATCTAATTAGGGGGTGTTTGATAAAACTGAATGAAATAGTTCTTAACGTTTAAGTAATCTGAATAAGCTGAATGAAACTGAATGAAAAAAGTTGTTTAATAATTGATGTGTCTGAAACATTTGAATAACAAATTTATATTATTTTACCCCTCTGAAAAAAATTCAAAATTGTTATAAATTTATTTAATATTACTTAATATAATAGTTAATATTGTAAAAAAAATATTAAATACAAAATACTTCATTCAGCCAAACAAATTACACTTAGCCATTCAGTCCAAAAATCTGACCGATTCAACCATTCAGAAGATTTTTATTCAAAACAGACGCACTGAATGGTTGATCGATTCAACTATTCAGCTCCGTTCAACTCTAAAAAAACACCTCCTTAGTTTTCTTTGTTCTCTAGTCACTGTTCTTCCATAAAGAATGTTCAGGAACTTAATTGATATATTACTTTATACTATATGAGTCATGACTTATTGATTACCAACTGAAATAATAGTGTACGTGTAAACTCTAAAGTAAATTGATAGTCTTGGTCAGTTTCAGTCTTTACTTTCAAGAATAGCAAACTGAAATCAATCTTCTTCACCCCTACAAAGTGAATAGATAGAAATGCTACTCAAACTTCTCAAATATTTCATTGACCGATTTTTTTTTTTACGCAAATCTTTATGTTTTATCCAAAAAAACACACTCCAAAGGTCAAAGAAGAAAATGGTACTCTTTTTATTTTTAAAAAGTTAATTGCATTATTTTTTTAGGGCAGAGCCACTATCTTTTCTAATGATATATAAGAGTAAGTTTTATTTTTTGGCCATCAAGTGAGACTTGGGTTTTCAAAAATGAGCTTATTATTTTGGCCTTTGGAAGTCTGTACTAACATAATAGGTCTTTAGTAAAAAACAATAAAGCAGTTAAAGGCTATAGTTCTATGTTTGGAAATACTTTGTGATGGGTGATGTCTTCATCTGTTCGCTGATTATTTCACAGTGTGTCTTCCTAATTGTTTTTGCAAGAAGCTAACAAAAGAATTGTCAATGATGTTGATCTTCATACTTCAAAGTTAAGGGCTATCTTTTCTTGATTCTTATTTTGTTTTCCTTTCTCTTTTTCTGTTTTCATTCTGTCGGTCAAACTCGTTGACAATGTTTCAGTTTTTCTTAAACCTTTAGTAAATGCCTTAGCTCTACTGCTGGAGCATGAGAACCGGACTTTTCTTTTAAGAAATATATAAAAGTATGCACCTGTTTTTTCTTACCATAACAATTTAGAAAAATTACTTTGTTTTGGCTCGACCTTTCTTTGGTTATAATTGTTTGAGAATCTAGATATATTATCTTCATAGTCGTATGCTTCATATCAGCTCTTTTCAATTTAAAAAAACGCTTCATATATGGCTGATATTGATCAAGTTTTCTCAGTTGAAATTGAGGAAATTTCATAAGCTGTATAGTAGATTTCCCAAATAGTAAGTGAGGGACTAAATGCAATATCATGCAATATGAAATATGTCCATCTAATCTCCCCGACTGGCAGAAAAATACACATACGATGATCGTGTTAAGACCTCCAAATTTGTAACTCATCTATAAAGAAGTGAGTAACTATGATCTGCATTAAAATGTTAAGGCTTTAAATTTCAAGATTTATTTTTAAGTTTGGAATGGGTTGTTCCGGTCATTTTTTTGTGAGGGAATTCCTCTCATGCTTAGCTGTACTGTTTTTCATGTTATGTTTCAAAATATTCTTTCGTCACTAAAAAGTAAGTTGCTCTTGCTTTATGGTGGGCCAAAATGGCGGAAGATGAATAGGTGATATTTTGAGGAATTGGAAAAGTCTATGCCCTATATTGGTTCTTTATTTTTAAGTTTGTTTTTTTTGGCAGAACAAGGCTTACCTTCTTTCTGTGGTTGACTATTTATGCTAGTATGCCTTGCATCCTTCGGGGTGAGTTTTTTGGGGCAATCTTTCACGCAGGTGTTTTTTTGTGTCCACCCGCATATTGTGCACTAGGTTGCATGCACCCCATTCATAGTTGTCAAATCGTGAATCGTATTGTATATCAAAAAACCTCATATTGTGTTTCATCATATATGTATCGTATCGTGAATCGTATCGTACGATATGAAAACGAAATGAAAAATGTGGTATTATATATTTAAACATATAAAATACAATTTATTGGACAATCAAGCATATTAGCTTGACGATATATAAAAGTAATCAAATATTATTGTAGGCTAAAAATAAATTTTAAAGTTAAATAGTAGACAAAATACTCTAAATTGATTTACTTGATATTATTTTAGATTCACCTTTAATCTATAAAACAAAAGAGAATAGTTAAAATTAACAAATGGAGATTTATGTATCTACTTATGGAAAGTGGCGTGAGAAAAATAGAGCGACATTCTGAAGAAGAAGATATACAATTCTAAAAAGTGTTTAGGAGATTATCAAGTTATATGTAATATGTTTGTGCTAAAAAACCTCTTCATTTGAATTGGTAAAAGGTATAAAAGTTTTATTTTTATTCTTTTGGATTTACATAAAAAAAATTCAAGTCGGTTGCTAACTTTAAAAAGTATCGTGTATTGTATTGTTTCGTAAGAATCGTATTGCATCGTAACTAAATCGTATGATACGATATCATTTTCGATTCACTTTGCAATACGTATCGAATTGTCTCTATGTCGTATCGTATTATTGTATTATTTTGACAACTATGCCCCCATTTGATACATATTCTAGTTATATTCTGGCAAAGAATTGATACATATGAACGGTTATATTTTAGTTATTCTGGCAAAGAAACAATCAATTTTACTTCATGAGCTGTCTTTTTTTATCAGATGAAATTTCTTTAGCCCATCTCTCTTGTCTGTTTTTGTTATGTTTAAGTATCGTATGGAGTGTGGATCCTTTCTTGTTTTTTCATTTCAATTTCCCTTTCAATAACTTCATAGAGTTTTAACTAATCTTATATATATATATAAATAAATAAACCTTCACATAGCTCTGTATTATTTCTCTTTGCAGTAGTGCCTAGCATTCTTTGCCTGGTTCCTTTGATCTAGATTTGAGGGAATAGGAATCTGGTTCCTTTGCCTGGTTCCTTTGATCTAGATTTGAGGGAATAGTAACTTAAAAAGTTTTATGCATACAAGACGGATTCTAATTTGCGGGCCTGTCATTATTTGTTTATGTATAAATGGATACTGATTGTTAAAACGTACTCTTCATTCTTCCAGCTTGGGTGTATTGGAATGTCATTTGGCCAATAGTTAACTTGTTGAACGTAACTATCTTTCTTTGTATTACTTGGGGCTTTTATTTAAACAGTAAAACAAAAGTAAGGCCGGTAGTTTCATTACCTTGGTTAGGTTTTCTTTTTCAGTCTTTTTCGTTTGTTTGTTCTTATTGTTAATTCTCTTTTACTGATTTTCATTTGCATTACTAATTCAATACTCAAATTTTCTTTTAAAGGTAATATTTTCCATATGTTTTGGTCTTCATATTGTTCTAAACTGATCTTTTCCTTTTTAACAGAAGGAATTTAATTGCTTTCTTACTTATCATAAATGTTATTGTTGGTTTTAAAGTAAATTACAATGTTTTTTTGGTGAAACCCTATCGTTAGTAGTTTGTGGTAGAATTGCAGATTTTGCTTCAACATATTTTGGTTACCTGAACTAATAAATAAGTAGTTACATATATAATTATTCTGCTTTTGCATCTATGTTAACCCTTCTTGATTTCTTCCCTACATAAAATTATCAATTTACCAAATTTTGCACAATTCAAATTAATCGGTTATTGATGATATTAAACAATACTACCTTCATGTAAACTTCTAAGTTCCGCAGTTTTACCTTTGAGAAAGTTTTAGAAGTTTTTGTTTCAATTTTTTTTCTCAAACTTGGCAATATTTGCACTTGAATGAGAATATTAAAAAGTTCCTTAAATAAAGCTGAAACTCAATAAGAGATAGAAGGACTTAAACAAGATAACAAGATACTCCCTCCGTTATGAAATATATGATCAAGTTTGACTTTTTAAAATTAATAGGAGATTTTTAAATTTAAAAAAATGATGTTATTCATATCCTTTTGGAAACAATAAATATTGTTATTACTAGTCACTTTTACGTAGTTTATTATTTTTGCTAGTCACTGTATTTAGAGCACAAATTTTTAGAACACAAATTCACCTGCACTGACTCATGGAAATTTGTGGCATTTTTGTTTTTGAAAGTTTAAGACAAAGAAGGAATTATATTAAGTTACAAAAGATGGATTTAAATTGACACAATTTAGAGCTATATTACATAGTTCTTTAAGAGTATGTTACCAGGTTGAACACTTGCAAGGCCACAAAATTCTGTACAAGTGTAGATATTTCAGCTAGCAAGATGAAGAAACGTTGCTCCAGTGATTATACATAATAAATCCATGACCGTGTCAGTACCTTCCCCATCCAGATTTTATTTCTTATTTTATGGTTCTTTTACAAGTTTGTCTATGTAAGACTAGCCATTACCTGTAGCTTAAACTCCCTTGCTGAGAAAAAAAGGTAAACAAGTCAGTCCTAGTTACTTGTGGTGCTTACATTGTTTAAGATACCGCTTGAACATTCTTGTCATATCAATAATTGGTCTGCTTCTTGCCTTTTTATTCTTGTATAAGTGATGTTAAACACAAATCAAGTTTTCTGCATGGTGTGGGTAGGTTTTGAATTTGACAAGCAACATCCAGCTGATTTTGGATACATTGGAAGCTTCAACAGTTGTGGAAGTGCAGGTAAAGTTTAAATAATGCATTATCAGGTTGACTTGTTCTACTTTAAGTTCTTTATAATTTAATTTTGTATCTTATGTTGTTGATTGATTGTGGTCCCTTTGTTTTGATCATGTGTGATGTTTTAAATTGTTTGGAACATCCATGCATAATAAAAGCATATAATGTACATAAATTTTGTACATTATACCACTATAAAACTTAATGTCAATTACCGTTGATTAGAGTTAAACACTGTAGTTACTTCTGAACTTTCCGCATCTTATGCAAAATAGTAATTATAAATGGATTTTTTGCGAAGTTTTACATGTATGTTCTGCATACCCTGTACATTTTATATACATGAAACATATGAAATTTCTTTAACTGGTTGAATAACGTAGTACATATTAGCACATTAAGCAGTATACATCTTAAATTATTAACAACAAAAAAAATCAGCTCTCTTTCACTTCATCTAATAGTTGATATATAGTTGCATACAATATTGGTACCACTCATCAATTACCCAACTGTAGATTATCACCATCTGCAGCAACCCACGAATCGAAGATTAGCATCCCCAACTGTATTAACATATGAACCGTGTCTCCTATATTTATGAATTTTTTCATGAGTTAGTACAAGAAGATGACTAAAGCAAAAAAAAAACCCGATAAGATGACTAAAGAAACTATACTAAAATATATGCTGGTAACTGTGATGAGAAAATAAACTTCCTCTCGTATCAAATATAAATAATAAATAAACTTCCTCTGTTATGGTATGTCTTGTTTGAACATAGTTGGAGAAAAAGTCATGTTTATTGTAATAAATGTAAAGAAGGTTTAAGCAATCAGCGCTACTGAGCACTGTTTTTTTTTTTTTGACATCATGAGGACTATCCTGGAGCTGTTATACCTTTTGTGTTTTTAAGGGGATTTTGTCGCTGGAAATAATTTCCTTGCCGCAGCCTTTCTGAGCTTTAGAGATGTACACTTTGTGGCTTGTGCCTATTTTTTATTGGTGTTTGGGTTCTCTCCCCCCTGGCAATTTTGTGAATAAAATACTTGCTTGTGAAAACAAAATAGTATTAAATTGTTTGCTCCTCTAATGGTTAATAGCTGTGGGAGATTATAAGATTAATATTAGGTTTTTAAGGACATCCATTTGATCAAAAAGCTTTCTTTCCTTCTATAAAAATAAGACAGTATGCATTTCTCAAATGAACAATGAAAATGTATACCAAGTTATTTCGTGTAGCCAAGTTCATATGAAAGCCAGTTACTTGGTGTATTAATGTAAAATATTCTTCTGCTGTCTCAAAGTAGATGTCATAGTTAACCTGACACAAAGTTTAAGGAGAGAGAAAGACGACCACTTTATTCTGTATATTCCCCTCCCTTTAGGTTTGCCTATCAAATGGTGGGGCACACAAACTTTTCTGTAATGTGCAGAAGGGTAATATAGTCCATTTAAATTTTATATACATGAATTCTAAAAGTGAGAGCATTTTGGGATAGAGGGAGTATTTGTACATATACAGTTACTAGAATATTTATGTATTTTTGGTTCCTGAGGTATTAAGGTACCACATTTTATTAAGGTACTACATATTTTGGAAAGTGTAACAGAAGAGCCGACATACAATCAGTTTGTATTTTTGTCTAGATGGTCTTGATATGCTCTCATACTGCAGGGTGACAAGGTAAGGAGGCGCGACAATTGGAGGAAATGGATACCGTCGTCTGGTCAGGTACCCCCAGAGCCCGGCTTGCTATCTCCTAGTGAATCAACTGACAAAATGCTGTCAACTTCCATTCAGAAGGTCTCATTGGATGAGGTGACTACTAACCAACATAGTACTATGGACATGGAGGATGCTCACTCAGAGGTAATTCCCGGCCGATCTGAGGCAATGATTAATTGATCAAAACAAGCTAATGATGAGGATACTGCTGAAGCAGCCTATTCAAGCCACTAGTTTATGCCATAAAAAAATTGTGTATTTGTTCAAGGTTGGTGCATTTTGTATCTTAGATGGTTCTTGAATTGGAAGGGAGAAGAAAAGATGCTGCTGAAGGCCTAGAGCGCTTTGTTTTTCACTCCATCCTCGACAAAGTCTAAATTTTGCAGTTTTTCAAGAGGCAAGTATAGAGAAGTAAAAAGAATTTAAGTTTAGCTTGGATTGTTGGCTGAGAGATTATTTTGGGTTGTATAGCTGTGTTGTGGATGGTTTGGTTTTTCAACTATTGGTGAACTAAGGTGGGGTTGCTAGCCTTTCAGGGCACAAGATTTTCAGCTGATTTCACTATTGATCCTGGTTTAAACAATCTGAAAAACCATGCAAATTGAGATTTGAGTGGTTGGTTGACACAGAGGTGGATGTGTTTTCTATACTGGATTGTGTTCTGTACTTCTAGGCCTCTCTATTTCACCCTTTATATCTCTCTGCCCCACTATCTCTCTCGGTTTTTTTTTGGTTCTGGGATTTGTTTTCTTATTAAATTTTGGTCTATTTTTATCCCGCATATTATATATACTACCTTTCAGTATACATCTTGAATGCGCCTCTCAAGATTTTTGTTGAATCACATTTGAACTTAATCTAGGATTCTTCTATGTCTGGTTTGTTTCATATTCTTGAATGGTATTCATTCCCTAGTATTTTTTTTATAATTTTTTTTTATAGTAGTACTCGTATTTGTGTCTGTTTTTACTGATTTGTTTGATAATCTGGTTGAATTGGCAGATACAAACAGTTTAGTATACCATTAGAACAATTATATGTGGTGGATTATATTTTAAAGATTAAAATCTATTTGTAAAATAAAGTTTTTTAAAAAAATCATTCTTGCATGTAGATTGTGTTTGGGCCGGCCGGGGTAAATATGTATTTCAAGATGTTTGAGTGAGTTTTTCTGTGACATGTTGTTATGATACAACTTAACGCTAATTTTGCTGTTAAGAAGATGGGAGTTACAAACTATATATATCATCAAACCAATTTACTCTACACTACCAATTTGGCACATTAATTGTCTTAAATCACGTAAAAATGTCTTACCCCGGTCTTCTTCAACAAGCAAATAATTTTTAAATTTTATTTAATTCTCGCGACTTTAAAATATTTTCAAAACTACAACGATAAGACATCTTGTAATCCCACTAATGCTACACGTTTAATGAAGATGGGAATGGAACAACTTATTTATATGGAATGGAACAACTTATTCATATGGAACAACTCATTCCATTCTAGTTAAAAATAGTTATTCCATATGTTTTCCCTCCCCCAAAGAACCAAACACAATTTTTTTAGTGATTCTGGGGCGACCGGGCCAATTTTTTTTTTTTTTTTTATTTTTTTATTTTTTTTAAATGTCTCCCAAATAATTTATAAGATTTATTGGAACTGGAATTTTTACATAAAAAAATGTTTTGGATGTCATTTGGATACATGTAAAAAATATGTCTGTACAGTTCTAATAAATCTTATAAATTATTTGGGAGACATTTTAAAAAAAAAAAAAAAATTGGCCCGGTCGCCCCAGAATTACTCAAAAAATTGTGTTTGGTTCTTTGGGGGAGGGAGAACATATTGAATAACTATTTTCAACTAGAATGGAATGAATAATTCTACTTTTCATTTCATTCTTTTAATCGCATGAAGGTTATAAAAATCTCAGAAAACTATACTTAGAAAATCAATTGAAGAAATTCTATTCGTATAATAAATAATTAAGACCTCTACAATATAACAATCCGTTGTCGTCCAGCGGTTAGGATATCTGGCTTTCACCCAGGAGACCCGGGTTCGATTCCCGGCAACGGAAAATTTCAAATTTTGAATTTTCATTTTTCTATGTTGGGCTATTAGAGTCATTTCACGCCCTCCTTCCTTTCCCATACGAAAACCCTCTCTGTGACACGACTCCACCCTCTCTGTGACACGACTCCATCTCTCTCTCAGAGAAACTAAGCTTTGTTTCATCATTTGAAGGTTTGGTGGGTGTTCCTTTCGTTTCATCCGCCGCAATTTCTTTTATTAATTGTTTCACTTCTTCTCATTATAATTCTCTGATTAGATTGATAATCCAACATTACTTCGGAATTAACAAAAACCAAAGGCTGAAATTAACAACCTTTTAGTAACCTAGGCATTATATTTCCCTTTTCGGTGTTTTCTATTGTTATGCTTACATCGAAGCTGCTTTGGAATTTGTGTGATCTTGAACAGTTTAGTTTTTCAAGGGATTATTCCACTCGAAGAAGTTGTAGTTAAAGTGTTTGTCAAAATACTTGATCCACAAAAATATGCTTATTTCATTTAACGATAATGAACATTTTAGAATTGAAAAGAAAAAACAAACTATCTGCTAGTTATTGTAACTAACCCAAGAGTAGAAATACGTAGTTAAATCATTATTTTATGGACACAGGTGGGTGCCCATCTTGCGAACTCTGTTTAGCCTGTCTAATATTTTTGCTGTTCACCCAAAAAAGAAAAAAGAAGACTATGAATTGACACAACTTCCAATTTTACTTGTTATATATTGATCAGTTGTTTGATTATCTGGAATTTCTTCGACTTTTGTGCTTTGAACACTGCCTTCCCAATTCTAATTGATGGTTGAATCCTACTAGATTTATGGTAAGTTATGTGTTAAACAACGTGATATACCTCACTGTCTTTGTGGTTGTAATTGTGGGGAATGTAGAGTGAAAAGGAGATTGAATTAAAGATTTCTTTCTTTGTTTGCGTTTTCGGTGCAGTCTGAATGATAGACACTACAAGTGATTATCATTGCTTGCTGGTCATTTTATTACTGTAGTCTGGGTCGTCTGCATTATACCCGACTATAATAATGATATTGAATGTTTGCACAGCACGTTAAGAGTTTAGCATGTATAAGATAATGCAAGTTATATGATGGATATGATCTTCTTTTTTTTTACTTTCTGTTTTTCTTTCAACTGAGATGAAGTTATATAATTCTCTCTTTGCAGAGTTTAAAGAATCTAAAAAAATCTGAAGTAGGAATTCGTGAGAAATGGCTGGAAAAGCAATGAAATATGTAGCAAAATCAGTTGGGGAGTACCAGTATCCATGGCGAGAGAAGTTGACGAAATACCAGGATGATCTATCTAAGGGAGTTTGGGGTTATTGGCACCTTGGGGCTTGGAAACATAGTGGCATCAGTGCACGCCATCGAGCTCGTGTCCGCAAAGAAGTTCTCCTTGCTGGTGAAGACTGGCTGTATGATCCAGAAAGGAAAGAAATGAGAACCAAAAGGAAAGGACACAAATGTGATAGGATATCAGCAGAAAAACGGGCCAATACTGCAGAATTGATGAAGAAAATGCCACAAATGTTGGCAGATTTCAGAAAACGCAGATGGGAAAGGAAGATGAATGAAGAGGATGCAGAGGCCAAAAGAACTTAGGTCACATTTACTTGTGCCCTCCCCAGACTTATGCATGTGAAGCCCTAGCTTGTTGCACTTGTAGAATAAGTCTTCAAATGCTGTTTTCAGTTGAATGTTTTTGCTTTTCCTTTCTTTTCAACCAGTTTTTATTTGAACTAAAGATTAAGATGGTGCTTCTAGTTGTATGAGACTAGCAATTTAATTTTGTTCATTTTTTGACCTCACATATCGGATCATTATATATATGGCCTGGTAGGAAGCACCACTGGTACATTTGTTGTTTCACTGTGCTTGCAATGTTAATGATATTGACGAGTGAAACAAGGCAATGGTATTGTGCGATTTTTATGTTTATTGCACTGAGAATGGGCATCCCCCTTTCTTGCTTTCATCATGCATAATTTGTGATTAATAAGGAGGTGGTTGCTGTGTATTTATCTTAGAATATACTCTGTTAATGATCACCGTCTATTCTATTTTGTGTTGTTGGTGGATCCTCCTTACAATGGCTTGATGGCACCTCATAAATCGATGCCTGTTTAGTTAAAAGACCGTGGTGTCTCCCATTTTTGTTTCAGCTTTTTGAATCCTTTGTTGGGTGTTACTTTTTTTATTTTCCCATGTTCTTTTCTTTTCCTTTAGGTGGATGGCTAGCGGGGGTTTTTTTGTGGTTTGGGGGAAGCCTGGAAGGGGGGAGGTTACGGCTGTTCGACCACTATATCAATGTGTTGGAACTTACTATAGATGATGCAGTTGGAAGGACAACTTGGAGTCCATTGGGTCATGAGTTGGATATGGCTTTACTCGTAGTTAGGCCAACTCGCATGAAATGGCAGCACAGATTAATAGAAATGCCTAGTACTTGCAATCCTCAGGAAAGGGCAATGATTTTTAAGGAATTGGCTGCAATGCAGTCTCAAAGCTGGCCTATATCTTTTGGGCAGGGTACTTTCGTAAGTTTTCTTAAGATGGGTTAGGGTTAGGCTTACACTCCACTTCTTCCCCATAATGGATCAAAATATTAACAAGAAAAAGACCTTGATTTTACTAATAAATTATTGGAGTGCTGGGTAGTTTAGTAGCTTCCGTCGATATAAAAGTTCCGTCAGAATATCAACTTCTGTTGGACGCAACAACCCTTTACCCATTTGTATAACAAAGTGAACATTTATTTATTTATTGATAATTACTGTCAACAGTTATTTAGGATAAATATTTTTAAAAGAAAGTACAATTCAAATGCCAATATCTGTAAATGTAAGAACTTTTTCCTCATTTCCAAAATAGAGCGAACAATTTGTTTAGGACAGAGAAATACAAGGAAGTGTAGTTCCAATATCAACATCAGTACTATTCATTCAAAAAAATAAAAATGAACAAACTCTTTAAGAAGGAAAATACGATCAATGGCACATTAATCCGACGTGTTTATATAAGATGTATAACGCATTCATGGGCCATTGACAATTAAAAAGAGACATGTATATTCTTCATTACATTTGGTTCCTTATTATCATCGCATCCAAAGTTGTTCCTTATTAATTAGTATCAATCTGTGAAAGACAAATCCAACACTCTTGAATAAATTTTATTCCCAAAACTAGGAAGAAAAAAATTAACAAACTCATCAATCCTGATCTAAATGGCATCGCCTAAAAAAACACATTTATTTATTAACTTGGAAGTTTTTTTTCAGCAGTCAGACACCACCTCTTCATTTCCATAAATGATCATCTCTAAGTATTGTTGATCAGTTTAACAGACAATTAATGAAGAAAAAAAACGCACTTTAAAAGGATAGAAGCTTGTTGAAGGAGGAAATGCATAACACATACGCATGCTTCCATTAACATACACCATCGATCAACTCATTTCCATCTTTCACGCTGTAGAATGGATGGATGGATCGAGTGCTATATTATATATATATATATGAAGTCATAGGATTTATATTTTCGTATAAATTAATTTCAAGAACAAGTCGTACGTAGCTAGTGAAGCTTACAACAAACATGAAAAGCCTTTGCATTTTCTTTTGCTTCACTTTATTTATTGTTATGTCGTCAATTCTAGGGAAAACTAAGGCGGCTAATGATGATGAAGCACCAGCACCGGCAAATGATGATGTTTACATTGTCTATATGGGAGCTGGTAAAGCCTCGTCAAGTCGTAACTCGAGAAAGGATTATATTCATCTTCTCGACTCAGTGTTAAGAAGGTACATTACTTTTTATATATGCACTAGGTACGCTAGCTGAGTTTATAGTACGTACATACTTGCATTGTGTCAAAAACATATATATATATATATGTATTTAGACATTTAGACGATCAACTTGTATTAATATTAAAAATCCACTCTCTACGTACTGGAATAGAAATGTTGTGGTACACGAGTATAAACATGGGTTCTCAGGATTTGCTGCTCGTTTGTCAAAAGAGGAAGCAGATTTAATTGCTCGGAAACCAGGAGTTGTATCGGTGTTTCCTGATCCCATCTTGAAACTCCACACAACGCGTTCATGGGATTTTTTGAAGTATCAAACCAGCTCGGCTGCTTCAAACTCCAACTCAAATACAAAATATGGATCCGACGACACAATCATTGGCATCATAGATACAGGTGAGGCCCGGCCTAGCTAAACCACATTAATACTAATAATTACAAATAATTAATTAATACAAAAAGCCTTTTTATGCAGACTAGCTAGCTAATAGTACGTACCATATAGCTTCACTTCACATGCAGTTAATAAATAGAGAAGCACGCGGAAGAATATTTAAGTACGTAGTTAAAATTAATGTTTTGATCAATATTCAGGTATTTGGCCAGAATCAGAGAGTTTCAGCGATAATGGTTTGGGTCCAATTCCATCACGGTGGAAAGGAACCTGCGTGACAGCCAAAGATTTCAACTCTTCCAATTGTAACAGGTAAATAAAGTCCGTCCATATATATTAAATAAAGGCAATAACTTTGTTAATTAATTTCTCATGAAATTAATTACTGTTAGGAAATTGATTGGAGCAAGATACTATGTCCCTGATTACCCTACGCCTAGGGACTCAGCTGGGCATGGCACCCATGTGTCAGCCACCGCAGCTGGAGCCCCCGTGGGCGGTGCATCATACTACGGTGTAGCTAACGGGACAGCCAAGGGCGGCTCCCCAACGTCGAGGATCGCCATGTACCATGCATGTTTTCATGGATGTTTTGGATCAGCAATTTTGGCGGCATTTGATGATGCCATTGGTGATGGGGTCGACATTTTGTCTATATCACTGGGTGCAAGAAAAGGACACGTGCCTAAACTCTCCCATGATCCCATCGCAATCGGTGCATACCATGCAGTAGAGAATGGAATCACCGTAGTCTGTTCCGCAGGAAATGATGGCCCTGATAGATCCACGGTAGTCAACGATGCTCCTTGGATCATAACCGTTGCTGCCACCACTATTGATCGAGATTTGGAGTCGGCCGTTTTGTTGGGTGGAAACAAACTGATAAAGGTAGGTATATATATATATATATAAACTTTGTTCCTAATTCACACAAGACTGATCCTCATCCTGATTCTAGGCGGTTCATTTGGGCAAATGCATGGACACTATATATCCTTGTGTTTTTTTTTTGGATAATTTTTTGTATATTAAAATTTAAGGGTAGATCTGTTTATGAATGAATGCGATAGTAAGTGTTTAATTTAATCTCAGGGTGGAGCTATAAACTTTGCTAATATAAAAAAATCCCCAGTTTACCCATTGATATACGGCGGATCAGCTAAGAAAGCTTCTAATGACATTAGTGAAGATGAGGCAAGGTATATTAACGTATCATCATAATATTTACGCTCTTAATTACTTTTGACAGTTTGTACTTTCTTGTGTCTAATTATACACTATGATTTGTTCAGAAATTGCAAGGAGGGCTCATTAGATGGAAGCAAAATCAAGGGAAAAATTGTTCTATGTTCCAACGACAAGGATAAAGAATATTTTTTGGCCAAGCAACAGGAAATAAAGAAATTAGGCGGGATTGGATTCATTTTGATCGATGACGATTATCGAGTTGACTTTCAAGACTTCAAAGAGGATCCTGCGACTGTAGTCACTTCCAAGGATGCCACTGAGATTTTTTCTTACATAAACTCAACCAGGTAGCATGCAATAATTTAAACAAGTATCAGGATCATGCATTTTTATGAGGAACTTAATTACTGGAGTATTAACCGATTCAATCCTAAAATCAAATTTTTGAAGGAACCCTACTGCGACTATTTTGGCAACCATAACAGTGACAAACTATCAGCCGGCCCCTGTTCTTATCTATTACTCAGCTAGAGGTCCTTCAAATAAAACAAAAAATATTCTCAAGGTACATATAAAAATAAACTATTTAATTCACTGATCTTAATTTTGTTGCAGATTTTTCATTCAACAAGTTAATGTTGTGTTGAGTTTTGTTAATTGTAGCCCGATATCGCTGCACCAGGAGTGGCAATTCTTGCAGCATGGGTTGAAAATGACCCACAGACTCTACTCCCTGGAAGAGATGTCCCAAAGTTTTACGTCATCTCGGGAACTTCCATGGCATGCCCACATGTTGCTGGGATCGGCGCAACAATTAAATCTCAGAATCCCACCTGGACTCCTTCCATGATTAGATCTGCTATCATGACTACAGGTCAAAATCTAATATAGTATCTATAGCCATCGATGTTACTAATGTGTAGTAGCAACATTAAAATCTATATATTTACAGGGATTCCAACAAATAATTTGAGAACCCCAATTACAACAAGTTCTGGATTGCTGGCCACACCATATGAATATGGGGCAGGGGAAGTATGCTCATCAAAAGCAGCGCAACCCGGGCTTGTTTACGAGAATGAAAACATTGATTACTTGTTCTTTCTTTGTAACTTTGGCTATAACATATCAACCATTAAACTTATCACAGCAAATATTCCCGATGGGTTTTCTTGTCCAGAGAATTCGAGAGAAGATTTGATCTCTAATATGAACTATCCATCGATAGCCATCACCGGATTTAGTGGAAGCAAGACCGTGACTAGAACTGTCACAAATGTTGGCGGTGTCGAAACAGTTTATGGTGCAACCGTGGATGCTCCTGACGGAGTGAATGTTAAAGTTGTACCCGATAAATTGCAATTCACAAAAGACAAGACAAAGCAAAGCTATCAAGTTACTTTCACACCAGTTGGATCTTCATCCATGGGAGACATGTTCGGTTCGATTACGTGGAGCAATGGCAACTACGACGTGCGTAGTCCTTTTGTTGTAAGCGGGAACTAATATAAATAAATATGAGGAACAATCCTGGATGTACCCCAATAAATTAAAACATGAAAGTAAAACAATTTACAGTCCAATGAATACTTAATTGACCATGTTATATTTCCAACAACCAAAATGCGGAACATTCATTTGTTCTTTTCTGGTATTTTTGGTATCATCTTTTGTATTCTCACGAGGAGTTCTTATAAGAATTATCAAAGGAGAAAGTTGACTTGTACAAGCTTAATTGGTAAACTAACTAATAAGAAGCTACGCCACTTTCTCTGTAACTGTTTTGGTTCAAAGGATCATAGAAATGCATTACAAATATTGCGTCATACAGAGGACTTTTGTCCTTATCAAACACTAAAACTCCAACCGCATACATTTTCCTTCCTATTTCATCTCATCATTTTTAATTTGGTTCCTGGGTTTCTGATTTGATCAAGGAGATCCTGTTGGTCTCCATTAATGGCTTGAAAAGTTCCAAGCTAACTACTCTGTTGTTGCGGATCTGAAGAAGACAGAGAGTGATGGATATCTTTGCCTAACAATGGCATTTGTCTTTATTATATTGTCATACATTTTTATTTATATCTACTGAAGTTATTTCCATTGATAGAAAGAAAGATGAAAAATTAATAAACGTGAACTGAAAGGCATATATCATATATAAACTGATCCAAAGAGTCATCACTAAGTAGCCAGCCAATTGGTTTGAAGAAACAATTACACCCCACTTGGTTTTGTTTTTTTTACCAACTACAAAGTTTTGTTAAATGATCAAAAACATTAAAAGCCAGCAGATAAACTGAACATTCTATTAGTTCTTTCATTCAAATGCCCATTGGTTCTCTCTGCGGACCTCTTCTTCCTCCTCCGGCGTGAAGTCATTCTTGATGTTGAATGTCTTGCGAATCTCCTCTGGAGTTTTTCCCTTTATCATGTCCGCAACAGTCTGGCAGGTCAGATCCAGAAGACTCTTGATGTTCAGATAGTTTGCAGCCTGGGAATAAGACAGTAGGGAAACGTACTTACCGTATCCAGGAAATATACAAGTCCATAATAGCTCAAGATTAGAGATGCACGTATAAGCATCTAAAGAAATGAGAAATCAACAATACGCAAAATACAGAACATAAAAGCACATTGTTTGCAACTAACATATTACCTAGACACCCAACCATTCAAAAATGTAAATTCAGAACATAAAAGAAAAGGCTACTCAACATGCCAGTAAGATGCTAAATACTAAAATAAATTAGTACATGGTTTGCTCCATCCAGGAACAAAAGGAAGTATTACCATGTTGCGTTACATGCCAAAAGTCCAATAATAACCAACACACGACAAATTAAGAAAGTGCATGCACAAGGATTTAACAGCTAAAAGCCTGATATCAACAATTCAATGAACCTTAGAGATGTGGCTATTCCTTTAAAAGTAAATAATAGCATAACATAAGTAGTTTGCTCTTAAAACAGGAGCCAAGAAAAGTAAGAAATACAGTATCTAGTGTCATTCTATGCCAACTGTTTGTAAAATCAACCCATAACCACACAATATCAATAGAACGGAAAAGAACCAAACAAGCACACAAACTGCAGAAAAAAGCAGTACCCAATGACCATCCTTTGGAGGAGTTTTCATATTAATATGATAAAATTTCCAAAGATGTGTAAACTTGACAACAGGAGTTTTAGTTATATTATGACAAATTATACCATAGAAAGTATCTAAAAGTTGAAAACACCTTCCTCAACCTTAGAGTAGCAAAAGGAAAGCCTTGTAAAAGTCTAAAAATGCCACACTGTCCGCAGAATTATGACAATAGTAAACCAGGCAAACAAACAAAAATTCAAAGAGTCTAAAAACAGTGAAACAGTTCATAGCCATTCACAATAAAAGAGTCTCAGTTGTCCATCTATAAACTGTGACACAGTATGTGGTCATGCACAATATTTGTTACATCCTTTTAAGTTAATGTAGTGTATTAGGAATAATACTTTTTAGAGTGAATTTGACATATTTTCAAAATTAAAATTGATAAGTTAATATAGTTTTACACAATACAATTATAACACTTGTAAACTATCTAAATAGTAATAATAATTACAGTATTTATTGTTTAAAAAAGTTAAATAAATCACAATACCAAAATGAGATCGAAGAGGGTGCCCTGGTCAACTTTGACGAACTCGGTGTCGAAAGCCTTGAGGTCATCGTCTGAGTCAGGAACACGATCCTCCGTTGTAGAAGCCTCTACGTGCTTCTTGCAGTACTCGATGACCTTGGACAAGATCTTGCTGGTGACATTCGGCAGGGGAATCCCGTTATCGGCGCAATCGTCTTCGATCATGTGCTTTATCGTCTGTGATTCCAGAGCTACGGCCTGGTCAACCTCAAACACCTCGCCGTCAGAGCTCTTCAATGTGATCTTCTTCGTCGAAGACATGATGAGATTTCAAGCCCTAGCCCTAAACTGAAGAGAGAGAAAGGTTGGCAAATAAACTGAATAACGAACGATATTTGAGAAAGGGGCATTTGGGTTTATTTATAGAGGAATTCAAGTCCTCCGAATCATGCTTTAAATTGTGCAAGCAGACGCGTTATTATTAGTAGTTAGTAGTACTACTTGCTCCCGACCCGAGTAAGTAATTAAATTAAAATTAAAATTATATTAAAAATTATAATAACTGTTTGAACATTCGTATCGATTTTAAGTGGATTAAAAAATTAAATTTATATTTTTAATTTAATTACTAATTAAAATGGTATGTATAAAATCGAAACAGCACTATATACGTATGTGTGTATGTATATAGGGACAGATGGACTATAAGAAAATCAAAATTTCCAATATTATCAATAACGAAACACTATTTTCTGCAAACAAATTAGCAGTTATTGTATAAAAGGAAATTAACAAATCTGATTAAAAAAATCAGGCGAGGGGTCTCTTTAACTTTTAACAATGAACACCCATATAAACCTTACCAAGAAAAATACATGAAACAGTCTAAAAAACTCTGCAACAAACCCAACAGTAAAATATTAAATGAAACTTCAGCAAACAGGCTCTTTGTGTAATCATAATACGCCAAACACATAAACATACAAACTTTACATGCATACAATAGATTACCCCTAGGGATCTGCTTTAATGTCCTTACTAATAGCAACTTTTATTTTTGTAGAAATGAGTTATGGTCTACAGCCTGCGTTGCATTCAAACCCACCTAAAAAATCTTAGAAACACGTGTATGTTGTATGCAGGGGCGGATGCATAAAATTTTGTAGTTTCAATTGATTTTGAAATCAAAATTGCACTAAATAAAACCGCACCGCACAGTTTAAAATTGCATCGCACCAATTACAAACGGTTTCATCTCTTAAAGTAAACTTGGTTGGCAACTCGTGCATTCAAATGAAAGGACAGGAAATGTTATCGAGGAACGGATTGATCAAAAGAAATTGTTGATCTCCTCCTGAAGAATCTGATCAACGATGGCCCTATATCCTTTTTCTGTGGGGTGGAAAGTATCCCAAAACAAATATTTAGAGTCGTCTAGGCATGTTTCGCTCAATCGATTACATAAAATACCCAAAGAAAGTGCCGATAGTATTCCCGTAGAGCAACAGCTTTTATCAACCACGTCAAGTCCTAAAAAACAAAAATGAAAATGAAAATTTTTAAAAAAAATACAAATGAAAAATAGAAAATTGTATTTACTTACCATAATTATGAGGGTTCTGAATTATATTAAGCAAAGGGTTGTAGATATTAATATAGACCACTTTAGATTGAGGAAGGGCGTGGCCAAGAGAAATAAGCATAGAGGAAAGCTTGGTGTTGTATAATTGGACTGCTTGGTTTTGATCCTCCACACAGGTTTTAACTTCTCCCCCTCCCTCGGCATCGGCATGGTTTCTCATGTATGGAACGCATCCTAGAGGCGGCCCACCAAAAACAGCAATCTTTCGTGCTCCAACTTTGTATATTTCCTTCAAAAACGTAATTAATTATATCACTAACATAAAGATATATTCTATTTACACAATTCAAAACATTAATTAGGAAAATTAATGTTGTATCAGTGGAGTAATTAAAACACTCATACTCTAATGTTTAATTGCATGGTTTATCTTTTTAATTTGGTCGTATAAAAGTAAGTATATATATATATATATATATATATATATATCACTCAAAACAATTAATATATATATTTAAGTTGGTTGTTCAGCTCAAACATGTAAATGTAGTTAATTACAGTTTATATACTATACAAATATTACACAAATAAAAAGTACCTGCAGAAAATTAGATGCGTAACCAACCACAAGATCAGCATAAGAAGGAACATCATATTGTGCTTTTCTTATGCCGGTAATATAATAGGATTGCCCGAAATCAACCGTGCCAGCTACTACAAAAAATATGCTGTTGGTTAAGATGTTGTTTGTTCTTTCTTCTCCAGCTATTCCTTTCAACTTTTCGATGTATTCTTTGAACATGTCCAATTGATCCGATAACGACAAAACCGACTGATAATATCAATAACATATCCTTGAATAAGTGTTTGATTTAAGATAATAAGGTTTCAGGAAGAAGAAAAAAAAAAGGAGAAATTTATACAGTAAAAAATTAATACATGTGAATATTCATATACCATTAGGGTAGGCGTTAAGGGATCATATCCAGAGGCTCCTGAAGCAAAGCTTACACCTGTAAGAAGATCTGTTTCCAAGATATTTGGGTCTAAATATGCTGGCACGATTTCTTTAACTCCTAATTCCTCAGCTACAAAAGATTAAAGAAAAAATGTAAAGTGAATACTGAGCTAGTAGTATATTGCAGTAAATTAATTTTGATAATTTAATGTCATCGCGCGTCACATCTCTTAGACTGCGATTTGATGGGTTCGATTTAATTTTTCCAAAATTAAAAATACATTTTTAAGATGATGATTTTTTAAAAATAATATGTATCCTTAATATGTATTAGTTAAAAATTTAACAATAATGATGTAATGCTAGAAACAATAATCAGTATTTAATGATAAGTTAGTTAGGAATATGATATGACGTTGTAGTCTTAAAATAAAAATTTATCTCAAATTTTAATTTGCAATTGGCCTAAAAAGAAATGTATCTCGATCTATTTTGGAAAATGGATGGAGCACGTAGTATGGTAATCGGTATGTTTTTGCTTGTTAGTTTTCATTCCCCTATATATTGCCCACATGTTTTACTAAAAACAATTTATTTAGACTAAATAAACTTATGTTACTCCAAGTTTCACTATCCTCATAATCTAAGAGTCATTCTATTAATCAAACTCAAAACAAACCCAAATATCTCAATATCATCACCTCTGTTGACCACCGCTGGGAAACCGATCATTCTCTCGATCTCAACCTCACCCCCGTACGTTGACCACTGGGTTGGACCACTACTTTCGTCCGTCTCGCTATCAGCGAGTTTCGCAAAGGGGCGGATATATCATCACTCTTCCCTTTCAACGGGTTGTATGGACTACCGTACGTGTCATATCTATATGCTCATGTAATTAAATAAGATCATACATATAGAAATATGAGTTCCCTATATATATATGAGTAGTGCTACAGACACAAACTCTTTTACAAACATTTTACATACGGCTGATGTGGCATACTCCACCTCAGTGTATTGATCAACAAATTGTTTCAATGTAGTCTTCGGTTCCACACAATATGCTGAGATGGAGTATGCCACATCAGCAGTTTGTAAAATATTTGTAAAATAATTTGTGTCTCTAGCATTATTCTATATATATATTACATACCGATAATATCGATGGGTGTTTTTGCATTGGTAAACCTGCCCGTTGGCTTTAATCCACCCATGAATTCCTTTCCATATGGAGAATAATTGCAATTTGCGAGCGTCTTAATATCGTTGTTGTTGCCTTGATCCACAATGGAGTCTCCAAATCCAAAAACTGCAGGAACTGTTACATTCCCGGGTAACTCTATGGCTGCTTCAGTGATGCAAACACTTAGAAAAACGTGGAAATACAACCAACTATTTATATTGATCATAGAGGGAACTGGTGATTTCATGATCATACACTGCATATATATTTATGAACAATTAATTTATATATATATATATATATATATATATATATATATATAGTGGCGAAGCCAGGATTGATTCGCAATGGGGTCAATAATTAGAGTATCAGACAATAAATTAAAATTGATACTTATAGTAACAAAAAACGACTCAAATATATAACTACAAAAATATAATATGTCATTGTTGTAGCCATCAAACTGTAGTTTAAGGTCAGATATTTGTCGATGATTTTGCAATTAGGTAACGAAAAATATACATACATATATATATGTGTGGGGGGGGGGGGCCGTGGGGGGGTCTGGGGGCGGGGTATTTATAATATAGATCTAGAAGTGTTCCCATGAGAAAGCTCCAAATAGGACATCAATTAATTAGTGCAGTCTGCAATAATTAAAGTAAAAGTGTAAAACTATAAACAAGAACCGCATACACACATGACACATCAACTATTAGAAACTTAGAGTCTAGAGAGGAGAGGGAGTTCCGGACCTGAGAGTGAAGAATCAAGAATGGTGAGTTAGTCTCAGACACGACCGCACGGATCTTCGTTTTCGTCAGATGATGAGATGATTACTTTGCCCTTCTCAGTTCTCTCTCCCTGTTTTGGGGATGATGAGTTACTGAGTTGGTTGCCGGTAGGTGCTGGCTGTTTTGTATCAAATAAAAAAAATAGCTATTAACTGGGGTCAAAAATGTCTCACTGCTTTGTATTATTTTTATTTTTTAAGTGGTATCAAAAATTGAGTGGGGTCAATTGACCCCATATTTTTTACGTGGCTTCGCCTCTCTCTCTCTCTCTCTCTCTCTATATATATATATATATATTACTAAAAGAGAATTATGAAAATGAACATGCATGTTGATTGAAAAGAGCGGCGCAACTCTCTTAACATTTATATCGATCGTACGTGATTAAGACTGGTAACGGAACTTACATTGGTAATAACTGCACCAATCCAAAAAAAGTAAGGCAACCGGCTAGAATACGTACTTTTTTTTAGGTGTACCACCCTTTTCACCTCACACAGAAAAAGAAAGCTCCATATACAATTAGGAATTCATTTAAAGCGACCAAAATCTTAGATCACGTTTTAGCTTGCAAATTTCTCTTCCTTCTTTTCCTTCAAACCTTACATTTTTATATGTTCAAACACTATTCCTTTTTCTTTCAAAAGGCAGTAAATTCGTAATACATATACTTTTTACTATATCTACTGTCTAAAACATTTAGCTACTAATAGCCACGGGTTACATTAGTAGCCACGGGACGGGTTATATATATATATTTAATAGCCACGGGTTACATTAGTAGCGGATGACGGGTGTCGTCCGCTACGTACTATTAATAACGAATGTCACTAAAAATTGTACCGTCGTCTGCTATTTCATATTGTATTTATTTGTATAAATAATTTTCAATATGAATGTATGAATAATTTCAAGTTGTATTACAATATGGAGTTTAAATTTTAAATAATCAAATTGTCACAATAATTGACAATGTTAAATTATATTACATATAAGAAATTATTTATTTAAATAAATACATTAAATATAATTGATAATGTTAAAAAATTATCTCCTAAAGGTAGAAAGTAAGATCTCACAAGAGACGACATAATAAAAAAAATCCATATGCAAAAAGGAAAAAAAAATCATCTCATATTCTATGAAGAAAACAGGTCCTACAAAAAGATAAAAATAAATCGCATGAAAGGAGAATAGATTATTACTGAGCAATAAAGAGAGAAAAAAAGGGGATCTAGCGGAGACTAGATTTTTTGGTAAGAGAGAGAAGAAAAAAAAAGAAGATAATAATTTTGGAAAAAGTTAAATATTGTTTGGTTCATTAATTAATTGCATGGGAGTAGCTGTCTAGCTGATACTCAGGTTGTGTTTGATAAACTTGAGAATTAAGATCTGAATCATTATGATGTCTTAATAAATTAGATCATCTGAATGGTTATGAGGTCTGAATCTAAAAAACTGTTTGATAACTATAAAGTAAGTTGTCTCTTAATGACACTATTTTATCATTTTAAAGGGTAAAATTTTATTTAATAATTCTAAATATTCAATTTAATAAAAATGAGTGAATAATATTGTTGAATATATTTATATAAAAAAAATTATCAAAAAAATTTCATTAAGAGGTACCTCTTAATTATTAAGATTTCATTTTTTGTCTTAACGATTAAGAGGCATTCAGAGGTAACAAAAAAAAACAAACAGCATCATGCCTCTTAGCGAATAAGAGACAGTCCATTAAGAGGCATTCAGACGTAAACAAACAGCACCTCAGTATAAAACAAAGTGACACCCATATATGAATATACGTATTGAGAAACGGAAATTTTAAAAACAAAAATTAGGAAGAGTCCACCCAATTTTAAAACTTAAAATTTCGCTAATTGATTTATTTAACATAAAGGGAGACTACTTTTTTTTCCTTTTCTTTTTTGAACGTAAGTCGGTCGTCAATACACAAAATTCTTGCAAATACATAATACTGATTAATTGAGAATATAATTAGAATTATATATATATTACTATATATATATATATATATATATATATATATATATATATATATATATATAATAGAAGGAAGGAAGGAAGGAAGGAAGGAAAAGAGAAAAAAGAAGAAGATATATATATAGAGAGAGAGAGAGAGAGAGAGATTAATTTAAGAGTAGTGGCGATGGATACTTACCATAGTTTTGGGGGTTTTGTATGATATGAAACAAAGGGTTATAAATATCTAGATAGACTAGTTTAGATTGGGGAAGGCTATTCCCAAAAGAATGAAGCTTAGATGAAAGTTTGGTGTTGTATAACTGTGCTGCTTGGTTGTATTTATCTGCACAAACCCTAAGTACTCCCCCAGCTAAAGTTCTCTGTGATGGCAAACATCCAAGTGGGGGTGCACCAAATATACCCATCCTCCGTACTCCAAGTTGATAAATTTCCTAAAAAAATTACAATCGTCAAAATCATGTGTGCATGCATGATTATTGAATGAATATAATTAATTACCTGTATGAAAGTGGAGGCTGAATCAACCATAAGATCGGCATAAGAAGCAACATCGTATTGTAATTTTCTAAAACCCAGAGTAAAATACGTAGTGGCAATATCATTGTTTCCTGCTACTATTAGATAAATACTATTGCCTAAAATGGTGTTTCTTCTTTCCTCCATGTTAAGGCCAAGATCTTTTGTCACGTCCCAATCACGTAAGACGTCCTGATTCTGCACAATAAACACGATCAACACCACAAGCTTGACGGCTTCGACCGTCGGGGGATAGTTCAGGCGTGAGAGTCAGTACAGGCGATCACAAGGTTTAACAATAGAGGATAAAATATCTAATGTATTAAGAGAGAGAAAAATATCAGTTGTATATGTGTGTACCTTTTTCTTCAAGACTTTCTTGCTAGGTTATACTCTCTTGCCGGATTTATCGTGTCACCCACTACCGTCTGACACAGCCCCCGCTCCTCAGTGATCTCTGCCGACTGCATGCAGGTTATCTCTTTTTTCTCCACTGTGTATGCCGCCGGCCAACTATAATCTCATCCGATCTATAGACTTTTGGTCAACAAAGACAGAGATATTAAAAGATCTAGTGGGTCAACCCACTGATCCGACCCGATCTTGTAAGGATCCAACAAGAATAAGATAGTGACTAGGCCCAATAACCTTAGTTCAACTACGATTTAAAGGGTTTCTCATCTTCAAATATAAGATCAATATTTATTTTCTAAGGTTAATTTAAATTCAACAAAATATATCTAAATTTATTAAAAACAATAAATTAATATTTTTAAAATATTTTATAATATTTATAAATATATTAATAAAAATAAATTAAATTATTAAATTTGAATGTAAAAAAGTTTCTAATTTTGGATGAGAATGAGTATCAAGTCAATGATATTCAATAATGACGTAGCATTATATATTGACTCAATCACGGTCTTACCAATGCATGAATGATGAAACTTATCATCTCCGTTTCAAAGTTAGAAATTATTTAAAATATAATTTAATTTTTAAACTGAAACTACGTATATTAAATTTTAAAATTAATATTATTCATAAAAACTTAAGATAAAATAAATTTTGTGATTAATTATTTTTATAATATATGAGTATACAATTATAATAATTGTATCAATAAAAATTAAATGAATTCGTATTAATTTGAAGTTTAATAAACCTTCATTTGATCTCAAAAATTAAATTTTATCTCTAATTTTGGATCAAATAAAATAATTCATAACTTTATGTACATAATATTAAGTAAATAAATTTCAGTTATTTTTTCCCTAGCCAGACAAAGGAAAGTAACCTTTGGCTAAACAAATTGTGGATGAGAATTTTAATATTCTCTCCGTTCCTTAATATAGATCATTTTAGAGTTGTGCACAAATATTAAGAAAATAATTGTATAATATTAAATATACTATCAATTGTCTATATTGCCCTTATATTGAAAGAAGAGAGTGTTATTTATTGGGCAAAAAATAGTGAGAGAACCAAAGTTATATTTATTACTTGGAGTAATATTAGAAACTAAGCAATTAATGCTTACTTGAAATTCTCAAACGACTTATATTTAGGAACACAAATATTTCTCTAAAACGACTTATATTAAGGAACGGGAGGAGTAATGCTTATGAAAATTCAAAAAAAAATAGATTGAATTGAATGTCAAATTAATTAAGTCATGTATTTAATATATATATATATATATATATATATATATATATATATATATATATATATATATATTAAATACATGACTTAATTAATTTGACATTCAATTCAATCATATATATATATATATATATATATAAAAATATACCTAGCATATCCGGGGGTGTTTTTCCATTGCTAAACCTCCCTGTGGCTACTCCGCCATTAAAATCCAGTCCATAAGGAGGAAAATTGTACTTGGCCAATGTCTTCATGTTGTTGTTGGTTCCCTGGTCGACGATGGAGTCTCCGAACGCTATAATTGCCGGAACTGTCACATTTGGCGGTAGCTGCAGCACTGCTTCGGTGCACCCAATCCCAATTATTACAGCAAGGAAAACATAGAGAAAGAACCTGCAGCACATACTTGAACAGCTAGCTAGCTCACAAAATAAATAATTATAAATGGGCATTAAACTTTATTATTATGCATGAACTTGCTTGCTTAATTAAGTTGAGTCAAGGAGAAGATATATATACACAAAACAATTCTATTTACCCTCAAAGTATATATGGTTTGTTTTCTAAAGGATTAATATAGGACTGGAATTTATACTAGCTACTGTTGATTAATATAATATACTAGTAATTAATTGTATGTCCTTGAAGGTACGGCGTAATGAAATCTTCCCTCCCTTTCCGTTTCAATAATTTGAAAATTAGAATGAATCTGACCCGTCTTTATATTTTCTCGCCCAAATTTAAATTGGGTTCTATCTTATTATTATAGATTATTATTTTCAATCATTTCATATATAATTAAAATAATTAACTATTTATTATTTTTATTTTTATGGTTATAATTAAGGCAGATATCTCTCCATGCATCCTTTACATTTTAATTGTCAGCGACTTGCCAATCTTACCCTTTTTAGTTTAAACAAAAAGTAACTAGTAGTATGTAGAGGTGAGCATGGTGCGGTTTAAAATTCAAACTGCACTCGAAACCACTTAAGTGCGGTTTGAAAAATTCAAAACCGCACACGAAACCGTTTGTGATTGGTGCGGTGCGGTTGTAAAGTGTGCGGTACGGTTTTAATTGGTGCAGTTTCGGTTCCAAAACCAACTGAAACAACAAAAAAATCTAAGCCTTTAATAAAAATTTAACATAGAACTTACATCGAGCAATTAACTTAATGACATAGTCGGCAATGAGAATTATATCAAGTATAGAACCAAAGTTCCTTCTGCCCAACATGTCAAATTCACCATCAAATCATAGAACAGTGAGACACGTAAAATAGTTTTAGTTTATAATAAAGGAATGATGCTTTAAAACTAAAATATACGCTATATAAAACAACGGAGATCATATATTTGTTAACAAGCAAGAAGGTTTATCTAGTCCCCCAAAAATTAAAAGTATATACTAGAGATATAATAAAATTCTATCTTATATATTGCAGAGAGGACTTATAAAATATAATTCTAATTATACCTAATTTGAAAAATAATCTATTAGACTATTACTATTATAACATTGACCTTAACCAATGCATCAAGTGCTCGAATCAACGAATTTGGCCCCTCAGCTATATATAAGCCCCTTCAATAATGCATCAAACAAATTCGAAATTTCAAAATTCAATTACTTAATTTTTGACTCTATAACCTCTAACCATCTTCTTTTAATTGATGAAAAAATGACAATGCAAGACTGAAATTTTTTCTGAGATTGTTCAAGTAAAAAGTTATTTTAAAATTTACTAGAGATAATACATACACACACACATGGTGCGGTTTTGGTTTTATGCGTGCGGTTTTGGCTAGTAACCAAATCGGAACCGTAAATTTGGTTATTCAACCCACCTAAAACCGTCACATACGCCGGAACCGTTGGTGCGATTTTAATTGGTGCGATTCGTGTGATTTTTAGTGCGATTTCGGTTCCAATTTAGTTACTTGCTCAGCCTTAATAGTATGTAGCTCCAAGAGGACCAAGTCACCAAGGGTCCAATAATTTTCAAATATTGAGAATATATATTTTTTTTTTTTTATATTTACCCTAAAAAAAATACGTTGCAAGTTTAGTAAAGTGAGAAAATTAATATGGAATTAGGATGCCAAATTACATATATGACTTAAGGAATTGAGAAGACACTAAATTTAATTGAAGAATAATTCATCTACTATATAACTTATGGAACACGTACAAAATTGTGTGTAAATAAAAAAAGAATATAAACAATAAAATTTAGTGGGTGAAAAAAATTGTTGTTAAAATTTGAGTCAAAATTAAAGTGGGTTTTATTAATTATTTAAAGTGAATTCATATATTGATGTATTCTACTCTATGAGTAGATTAAATTAAGTATTTAAAAGCTCAAATCTATATAGTAATGAATGAGATATTAATTCTTAAAGGTCATCCTTAGAAATGATAATAAATAGTTGTGGGAAGCTAAAATATTCAACATTGGCTAAGAATTAAAATTTTAATGTGTCCCAAGGGGCACCCCACTTTTGTGGGAGGTTCCAAGACTTTGTTCGAACACACACGCGACGCCAATCGACCTGACCTAGGTTAGGCTCATGGGTTTGGGTCCCTTGTATATAATTTTATGGATAATTTATTTAAAATTTAATTTAAATTTTATTTTAGTTCCATTATCAAAACTATCTTTTTGATAAATATTATTTATTATCAATATTGCGGTCGTTTTGAGAAGCAGTATTTACCGAATGGATGCGTCAATACTGCGTCATTTTGGAAAGCGTTATATGTCTGAACGGACGTCCCAAAACTACATCGTTTGTAACCTGAACGGACGCGCTCTTTTCTGCTAAGCATAAAACTACTTCGTTTTGACTTAATAGTGCCTTTTTAAGGGGTTATGTCCCTTCTGATGAGTTACTAACCCCTCCTATAAATAGACTAGGGGGACCACTTCAATCATTCAAATCAGCAAATCATCAAGTATTGTAGTTATATAGTCGTCATTATTCATAGTTAATTTGAGAGAGAAGTTTAGAATATATTTTTTTAGTCCGTCGAGTATACTATTTGGAGTGTTACTATAATATACGTTGTCATTGTATACTGAGAAACACATACTATCAACTCTGAGCACCATACAAAGAGTATAATTGTCTTAAAAAAATAGTATCAAACACTAACCTTGACAAATCTTTTTTTATAATTTAGTTTAATTGAGATAAGTTGATATATATATATATATATATATATATATATATATATATATATTGTGTCCATTCAGTTTACTTCATTATTCATAGTTCAGTTTACTAACAATCTAGAAGAATTAATAACAATTTTTTTAAAATTACCCCTCATTACTCTTCCTATTTTTTTGATACTTTTAACTCTTTCTCTCTCCTTATATTCTAACAAAACTCTCCTTATCCCAACAAAAGATTTAAGGGTATTATAGACAATTGAGTACTATAATTAATATTTTTCAATCATTTTTTTAATTCTTGTATTCACTTCTAAAATGTCAAATAATTAAGAACGGAGGGAATAATTAATAAGGTGAAATTAAACTAAGATTTGAAAATAACTACCTTAATATAGATATATATTTATATATGTACGTGTTATTATTAATACTCCCTCTGTCTCAAATTATTTGTTGTTTTAGCAAAAAAAATTTGTCCCACAATATCTGTTTTTTCAAGATTTCAATGCATTTTTTTCCTTTATTTTCCAAGTTTGTCCCTTTACCTAATTATTGATAGTCATTACTCTCATCCTCTCTCTACACATATATGCACTCATACTTTCTCTCTCTACATACTATTTGTCTATTTAATACACTCATACTTTCTCTCTCTTCCTCTCTCCACACATATATATACACTCGTACATTCTCTCTCTTTAGATTATTTGTCTATTTAATGCACTCATACTTTCTCTCTCTTCCTCTTTCTACATACTATTTCATGCATTTTTTTTAAACACTTTTTTCATAATTCTACTAATAAGGGTATTTTAATATTTTTATCATACATATTAATATCTATATAAAATTTTAAAACAGCAGATAATTTGGGACGGAGGGAGTTATTCATAATGCAAGGAAGTAAGGAACATAAGTAGTAATTTGTCAACTGAAACATTTATATCCCGATGCAGAGAGCAGGTATATAATATAATTGTAGGTACTTATTTAATTATTACTACATCAAACCTATTGATGACAACAATACGCCCACAACCACAAGACTCGAAGCATGCATGTCTAGCAGACAAAAAGATTAAGCATTTTGTATGCATGGACCAATCCAATCCAATCCCGCCATCTAAGATCTATATACTATAAATTTAACATACCCTCTTATTCGAATACCGAATTCTAGTATTTGGTTATATATGTAACCGAATACCGAATTTTATACTACTAATTAAAATTCTAATAATTAAATTATATTATTAAATTATTTAATATATAATCGAAATATGGAAGAAAAAAAATTACCCAACAAATAAATGAAATTAAACAATGTGACCTACCTGTTACTACGCCTTAGGCGGTCCATCATATATATATATATATGAGCGGTGGGAATTAAAGAAATAATTAAGAACTGGAGACGTTCCAACAGCACAAATTGGTTGCCACAATTAATTATTAATATTAATTTCAAGTCTTGATCAAGGTGGATACTCGTTCAACTGCATTTCATTATACTTCATAATCAACCACCAGAACCAGGCCTTTGTTAGTTGTTACATGCAAGTTGAGCAACACCAATAATACTATGTATGCATGCCATTGCCATTGCCATTACCATTGCCATTTGCCAACCACACGTACACTACCTACCTTATACATACATATGTATATATCCAAATTTAAGATACGTTTCTATAAAGTCAATTTTTTAAGTAAAATTTATTTTATTTTAAAAAAAATCCTTCTAGGTTTTGTATTACTTTGGTTGTGTGTTTGAATGTAGAATTTAGTTATGGACATCGATTATCGATATATCCTTGAATAAAGTGATGCGTCGGAACCAACAGCAAACATTAATAATCTTAGAAACGAATAGACAGCCCTTGGAACTAAAACATTTATTATGAATACAGCACTAATATTTAAGATTTTACTACTTGAATCAATGTTAAAATTGACAACATGTATTACTACTAAAATTTGGATATAATACAAAAGTTTTGAATATACAAACAAGCAGAACCAGCCCAGCCGACGTCATTCAACAAACCATAAAAAGATGAAACAGAGAGGAATAGTTACATGCCAAACCAAATTAAGAATGACAAAAAGCTTATAGCAATGATTTTAAAACAACAAAGATTGAGAAGAAAAATAGAAAGTCAATCCCACTGCCGACGACCCAATTGTGACATTAGTGTGCACTAACAAGAAACGGATGCTGGCAAACCCCACATTCAATAGTCTCAGAACCTGAGCTGGGAACTTGAACCTGCAAACATAACCGTCAGCAACCCAAGGGAAATATTACATGTAAATGAGATGAGAAAAAAGAAGAATTCTACACTTCAAAAATACGAGGTTATAAAATGATTTCAAACCTGCAAATGGACTGTACAGGTAGGGCATGCAACTTCTTTCATTCGCCTACCAGATCCGTCTGACTTGGAGCCTGTAAAGTTAAACTACATAAATAATAGTAATGATTGAATGCTGGAGGGCAGGAGGAGCGCTTCACATTCTTACGCTCATTAAATTGCAGCATTACGCACCTGATGATGCCTTACGATTTTTCTCCATCTCCTCCTGTGACAGATGATCACTATTCAGTGTTTTTAAACTCAACCGGTCATCAACATGGCGGAGGAGCCAGGTAAATGGGTCATCGGTTCAATGGTTGAGTGAACCGCCAAAACAGACATATAATAAAACATTTAAATATAAATATTGAACCGTTGAACCAGACACATAATAAAACAAATTCAAATAAAAATACTTAACCGTCAAACCGGACACACAATAAAACAAACTTAAATATAAATCTCAAAAGTAAATCATACAATCAAATACGAATATTCAAGCATAATTTAATAGCACGCATCACAAATCACATCTATACACCTTTAGAATGTAAGAGCATTACGTTAGATTTTAATCATTATAAATTGAATGGGCTATCAGTTATCACTCTTTAAATGTTTTGCAGTTTATGAAATTAAAATTCTACAAAATTTTGTATACCTAACATAAACATGAAAGAATAGGTTAAGATATTATCTTAATTTCTTATTTAAAAAATAAAACTTTGAACTTGTTAAAACATTGTGTAAACATCTACTATACCACTTCAGCATAAATGTATGGTTGGTACTGTGGTTAGTGATCCTATTTTATGTAGAGAATTTGGGGTTCAAACCTCATGATCTACATATCATTTTGTACTCAAATATATATATATATATATATATATATATATATATACAGTCCGTTTTTCCAACGGACCGGTTCGTCAATGAACCGGCTATAGTGACACTATAGCATAGAAAGCTGAAGCTATAACTATGGCGACAGTTCGTACCGTCGCTATAGCTCAAAAAACCGGTTTTTTGTGATTAACCGTCACTATAGCCGGTTCGTCTTTGGTTCGTTTTTCCCGGTTCGCTGGAGAAATTTTTTGTGTATATATATAAATTAGCATACTTTAAGAGAATAAAATCTTATATCACTAAACTTCAGCCACTAGATTAGATGGCTGAAACATATTTATCATAAGCTATCAACTAGAACAGCTACCATGCATTTTTTGTGTAAATGTGCTGGTATGGTGTTTGATTGCCACAAGTACTAATGGAAATAAATGATCCATAACAGATCAAAGTCCAAAATTCTATCTATAACCTGGAGCTTCTTCGCAAGATCCTCATGACTTTCCAATGCAGCTGATCTGCTAGCTGCTTCCTTGGCATTACTCAACCTGTGAGTAACTTCAGCCTGAAAAAGAACATTAATCAATAAATCTGGCATAGACAATGGAATGCCAATAATTTCATGATGGCATGTGTAACGAGTACAAATAGGAGTGCAATATACACATCTGTATATCTATCACAAGCTTCAGACTAAGGTAAGGCCAAGTTAATTTAACTTGATCTCTACAGACTTTGGAGGCAAGGAAACAAAAAATAAGACATCCCTTATAATGTTTAGTACAGAAAGCTAAGGCAGAACTAACCAGTGAATTATAGAAGTTCTGAGTTAAACAACTGAGCTATAAAACAATAAACTTATGAACTCTGCTATCATCAACTGTGCAGATCTAGTATCTTGCCTAAACACTACCAAGGTCAACAAGCTTAGTGATTATACAAGCCATCGCTCACCGCCCATCCACTCATCCAAACAAGCGTCAAACCAATTCCCCTTCACTAGAGCCCAGAGTTGAGCAATTGTATTGAACCATAACAAATGAAACCTTGACTGCAGTTTTATACTTTGCAATCAAATGTTCTGATAATGGATTTTGTCCAAATACTAAGGTCACCAAGTTCACTGATTATATAAATCAACAGCGAAACACCAAGACAACTCAACTAAGCAGTCAAACCAATCACCCTCCACCAAAGCCCATAGTCAAGCTCTAAGCCATAACAAATAAAACCTTAAATACAGCTTTATCATTGGAAAAAACTCCCAAGGTCAACAGGTTCATCAATTACACAAACCATCACTTGAGCCCACCCCTAGCCCCTCTTTTTCTTTTTCCATTCCAATCTCCCAATGTTCAAGGCAAAGGAAGGAAAATAATCTCTAGAATAATGAGAAAATAATAAAATGTCTTGAAGAGAGGGAGATATAAACAAGTTAACCATAAATACCATGCAACGATCACAAACTCGAACTTGTGGAGCATTCTCGTCAGTAGTCAGTGCAATTCTACCATGGGTACACTTGTCGCAGAAAATGTCTCCACAATTTCTGCAGTGATGCTGAAAATTGGTGGAAAAAACCATGGTTTATTGCTCGCCCAAAAGAAAATGATAGAAGTGCTAATTGCTCCATAAAACATTTATATAACCACCAAATAAAATTACAAACTACGCAGACGAGACATGCCTTCCTCACAAAAGCACTAAAATCAGTCCCACAAGTTGTACACTTGGTCACCGCTTCATCTGGAACCTATAAAAATAAGCAAAATGCCAAAGAACGTATTCAGCACAAGACGTCCACAACAAAAGCTACACAAACAAATTATTGGTATTGCAAGTAAAGAAAATGCAATTGAAACTAAACAATAGCAAACAAAACGTATTATGGCCATGGGAAGTATTTTCAATAAAAATTAAGTTAACCCAACAAACCTAAACTAAACCACGCAGAACATAATACTGGAAAAGTTGTTACTGATTTAAAACACATTACAAAAAGTAACTAAAATTAGTAAAGGAATCATCATCCTTCAATTTTTTTGGGAAAATAATAGAGCAACCACATCTTAATTGTTTTGAAAATGCCTATATCTAGCTTTAGATTTAACAACATAAGCTAGAAAGTAGGAAAAAAAACAAAGACCCTTAACTTACCCAATGATCTTTCTCCTCATTAACAGGCTTCATCATGTTCATCCAGTCACCCAAACCTCTCTTCTTCTCGGTAGGCTGATCAGACACCTTAAAGGAATCAGAAGGCCTGCTTCTTCCACCCATCTCCTTGACCTGTGTGTCAAAAAAATATGGAGAAATTAAAACAGCTGACAGGTAAAAGCCCATATTAAGACATTTATTAAGGGGCAGAGGAAGGGAGAAATGAATCTAACGTATTATATGAAACACTGAAACCCGACAAAAAAATTTGCATGGAAATATAATCAAACACGCTTTTTAACAGCATAATAAGCACAATCAAATTTGAAAAAAAGGGAGCTGGAGCTCAATAACAAACTTGAACGGACAGATTTTGCATGTACAAATTAACACATGCATGCACACATAAAATATGCATAGCAAGGGATGATGAGAAGGATCTAACAATGGTCATCCAGTGCTACATATCTTATGAAGTTCTAAAATGCCAGCATTCTTATAAAAGCATGACAAATTTCAACTAAGATCAGGATTACAAATTAAGAATGTCTGGCAACAAAAAATTGAAAATACCCACCACTTAATAAATTAAAATTGAGTTTCTTCTAAGTGGTTTGCGCTGTTCTTTTCGCAACTAGACTGTTTGTCATCAACCTGTCTATCTCTAAAATAGTATTATGAGAAAGAAATCAACTAATCTAGACATGTACCAGTGACCTTATAATGTAGATGTTGAGCCATAATACTTTTCATATTGGGCCAGGCCGAATGAGCTTGTCTTTGGACTATGTCACTTTTGTCGTATTGGGTCAAATGATTTGGGCCCCGCTACTTGACTATAATATTGGGCTTAGTCATTGGATTGGTCCATCAAATAAGCTGTCACTTATCCTATCTTTGACCGGCAATCATCACAAAGGGTAGTAGTTGACTGTTATGTCTGTCACCTTTCTGCATGGCATTAATGAGGATGGGACTCCGATTACCGGCGAGAAGTAACAGTGGTAGCAGGTAGGGAAATAAGTTACATACTTTCGGCTGAAATGACCAGGGGGAGAGAAAGTGTCAGGAGATAGTGGGTGGCACGGTAAACCGGGTCTTGATGACGTATGGGGTAAGGATCACACAAGAAACAAAAAAGAAGGTAACAAAACACAACACACGATATCATTATTATTTACTCTCACTCAGACACTAGTCGATATTTTTCCTCCATTGTTAACCTTGTGATCGCCTGTACTGACTCTCACGCCGGAGCTATCCCCCGACAGTCAGGCCGTCAAGCTTTTGGTGTTGACCTGTTGAACTGTGCAGAATCAGGGCGTCTTACGTGATTGGGACGCGGGAGAAGATCTTGGCGTTAACAGTAGATAAGATTAACAATACAATGACAGGCTTTTCTTGCCCAATGAGAGACATAAGGCCTTCCGTGTTTGTTTTTCTTTTTTGTTTTGATAAGTGAAGCATAAGACAAACTTTGTAATATTTACACAATGCTCCTCTTCCTTATCCATGAGGAGGTTCTAGTAGCTAAAGAAGGTACGGGGTTTGTAACTTTCTGATATCCATTGAATTTCATTCCTGTAAATAAACCAATACAGTTGCAAACTTCTAATATATTTTGGTGCCCCATATATAAGTACCTTACAAAAACAGTTACCCAACTACGAAGAGCAAGCAACTCAAACATTTTTTTTGTTTTGGTCAAAGAGTCATGCCTCCCAGTTATAAAGGCTAAAATGCCTTCGATTGCATCTCAAAAATGTCTTCCAGACTTCCACACTTAACTTATTCACCACTTTATCTTAAAATTAAGGGTAATGCAGCAAGGTTTTTCCACCTCTGTGGCATAAAGTTCCTTATTCCATTACTTAATAAGCAACAATGTTAGTACTTCAGCAGTAAACACAAAACTTGAAGCACACAATTGAGATTTGTCAGATAACCTTTTATAACCTACCCCCCCTCCCAGTTTCTTCCCAAGAGGAATTAAAAAGGAAAACTAAAACAACCCAGCCTTAAAAATTAAAGCAGAAGCCAAAAAAGAAAAATTTTGAACTTGTGAAAAAAATGGGGGCTATTTTCAGGGAAATCAAATAACATTAATAATGCGTGAAGAAATATAAAATGTATCTAACCTCACTAAAGAATGTCAAAATCTAAACTGGAACTGTAAGCATTTTTATTTTAGTATTATTGTTTATAGAAAAAACAGTACACAATTTCAACTTGAAAAAACAGTGCACAGTTTCAACTTGTAAGATCTAACCTGTACTGTTGCAGCTGTCACTGTATCCAAAATGGTATTTGTAGTATAACTATTTGACTGCAATCTTATACGTCTTGGCTCAATGTCCACAAAACTTTTGGACCAAAAAGCAAAGGTCGATGAATCAGTGACCTATTTACACAAAAAGCAAGCACTTCAACGAAGCACACCACGGAAACTCACAGTAATAGACAACCAAAATTTTAAAGAAAATTAGACAAATAAAGAACCTACATCACATCTTGTAACTGTGTCGAGAGGATAGATTCTCAATGTCCTACTAGTGCTGGGATCAAGCATGCGAATCCCATCCAAACCAATCTGAAAAGGAGGTTATATGTCAATTCAAAATTCACCGAGTTGAAAGAAGGGGAAAAACACAAACACACATAAAGAGTGTGTATCAATCAACCGCAACCATGCTAGGTAATTACAAACATATAGACTTGTTACAAACATAGGTAAGGTAAAACAGAACAATTGAAGTTAATTGTTTACATAGTATTAACTATTAAGAGTTTGATATGCAGACTTTTGTTTAGACTAGACAAAGTAAATGATTTTCCTTGAGGTTGCAAATATTGCAGCCCTTCCGTTCAAATTATCAGATATATAACAAAACTCAAGTATTAATAAATTTTAATTTCCAAACCTGACAAAGCACATCCATGGTGCTCTGGCCGCCGCTCTCTGGCAGCAGCTTAACTCTATACTTCTGAACTCCACCCTGAGTATCTTGCTGTGAATCAGCCTTGGGTACCGCCCTTGCAATTTTGGTGGAGCTCACGGTTTGATTCTTCCCAGAAGGAAAACTAATTGGCCTTCCAAAATCATCAAAAAGGGAAGAAGATGGAAACCAAGTAGACGACTTTGAACCAGTTCCCCGAGCCCCATAAGGCTCCGCTTTACTCCCCTGATAAGCATACACTCCATCGCCATATTCATCCCCTCCTCCTCCATATCCACCCGAACTGTACCTACCCGACCCCAAATCAGACCCGCTCAGCCCATAACCACTTTCATCGAATTTGGCACTTCTGTCATAAGTGTAAGGTGAGTTAAAATTAGAATTGGGGTTTGAGGGAATTGAAGAGGGAGCGGGGTAACTGGGAGCGGATTGATGCTGATCGTATGGCGGATAGTATGATTGTTGATGGTAGGGCGCATGAGATTCGAATTGAGGAAAAGAGGATGGCTGAGATGGAGGTGGAGGATTGAAGGAGGGCTGTAAATTAGGGTTCGGAGAGAAGGATGGAGCTGTTGGAGAGATTGAGGGGACAGGATCAGGATTTTGAGGGTGTAAAGGGTATGTAGAGGGATAAGGAGTATAATTGTCCGAGGGAGGATAATTGTTGGCAAACGGTGGCGCCGACGCGTAATTGGAAGCGAAAGGGGTTGCTGGGTGGTGGTGATCGGTCAGAAGAGGAGAGGGATTAAGACTAGGGTTCGGGTTTTGAGAGTATTGATAATATGATGATGAAAGGGAAGTGTAATCGCCTTGTTGCATTGTTGCGAAAGACAGAACCCTCGGCTATTTTCTTGATTTTATCAAGAAACAAACTTCGACGATGATGAATCGAGGATGTTCAGTTCCTTCAGTTGACCCGCATGGTGTTTCGAGCGGGTCACGTGACGTGCGGATAAAGTTATAAACAGTAAGTAGTGAGAGCAGATCCTCTGTACCTAAATTCCCTGTCTCTCTTGTGTCCCCCACTTGAATTATGACACATGTCATTTTATTTTATTTTAGAATTAATTAGTGCTAAGTAAGAGATTATGTGTCAAAATGTAAGTGGAGGGACACAAGGGGACAGAGAATTTGGGGACAGAGGATCTGCTCTCCTGGGCTGCCCAGCTCATTTAGAGCCCAATCAATTAAATCATGAAAAGACCAAAGGTGTGAAGGTCTAGGTAAACCTTTTATTTAACCAAGTTCTCTCAAAACTCTAAAATTGAAATGTAATACTTGTGACAACCCTAAAATAGGTACATTCCACCCAACTCATTCTGAGTGGTCAAATATATGGTACAAAAAATAACTACAACTTTATTACAACAATTATCGTGCAAAATACAACAACACATATGATGTGAGTTTGGATACAAATATATACCAAATGTGACATTGGACACCATCATGTATCAGCACCTCACAAAGGTACCTTACATAAAGGTACAGTCAAAAACTGTTTTAAAAACTAGAATCTTTGGGAAGTGCTCAAAGAAACCTTCGTACATGGGAGACCATGCTTCTAGGTTATGATAGATATCATATGGCTACAGAATTATCCTTGGTTGACCCAATAGACTCCAAAGAAAAACGAGAAGATTACTATCATATTCTTCCCAATGGTGAGTTTCTCTTGACTTATCATTATCTCCACTGTCTCTAATTGAGAATTATACTTCAAACAAACACCAAGATTATATAGGTAGTGCTAGTAGATATACTCAGCAAGTGGATGAGCACAACCCTGTCTTATGATGACACGAGGTTGTATGTCATTAGACATCTTGTATGATAGTGACAAAACACCCTTCCAACGTTGGGTTCGCCTCACCCTATTTTCTTCACCAAATATAACTACTAAATGATGACCACCGTTCTATTCCCTTGTTACCCCCGCTCGACCCAGCTACACTCTTATTACCTGAAAGGAATTGTGAAACAAAAGGGTGAGCACAACTAGCCCAGTAAAGAATATCATGACTAAAGATAAATAAATTATCAATAGTCTTCATCAGTAATAAATCAGAGATTTAGAACATATGGTAGATGATAAAAATTTCAACCATAGTTGCAGCGGAACGAGCAATCCATTAGAAGAGTCAAATAGACCATAAAGTCCATTATCTTCTCCACATTAAAAGTCCACCAATAATATTTTATCCCTGTAACATTAATCAACAGTTCCTTTTCACAATTATATGAATAACTCATAATGTAACGACCCCAAAATAGGTCCATTCCACCCAACCCATTCTGAGTCGTCAAATACATGGTACAGAAAATAACTACAACTTTATTACAACAACTGTCGTGCAAAATATAACAACACATATGCTGTGAGTTTGGATACAAATATATACCAAATGTGACTCATGTTCCAACCGTGGACATCACCTCACAATAACACCTTACATAAAGGTATAGTCAAAAACTGTTTTAGAAATTAGAATCTTTGGGAAGTGTTCAAGGAAACCTTCGTACATGGGAGGCCACGCGTCTAGGTTATGATAGATATCATATGGCCACAGAATTATCCTTGGTTGACCCAATAGACCCCAAAGAAAAACGAGAAGATTACTATCATATTCTTCCCAATGGTGAGTCTTCTCTTGACTTATCATTATCTCCACTGTCTCTAATTGAGAATTATACTTCAAACAAACACCAGGATTATATAGGTAGTGCCCATAGATATACTCAGCAAGTGGATGAGCACAACCCTGTCTTATGATGACACGAGGTTGTATGTCATTAGACATCTTGTATGATAGTGACAAAACACCCTTCCAACGTTGGGTTCGCCTCACCCTATTTTCTTCACCAAATATAACTACTAAATGATGACCACCGTTCTATTCCCTTGTTACCCCCGCTCGACCCAGCTACACTCTTATTACCTGAAAGGAATTGTGAAGCAAAAGGGTGAGCACAACTAGCTCAGTAAAGAATATCATGACTAAAGATAATTCAATTATCAATAGCCTTCATCAACAATAAATCAGAGATTTAGAACATATGGTAAATGATAAAAATTTCAACCATAGTTGCAGCGGAACGAGCAATCCATTAGAAGAGTCAAATAGACTATAAAGTCTATTATCTTCTCCATGTTAAAAATCCACCAACAATATTTTATCCATGTAACATCACTCAACAGTTCCTTTCCACAATCATATGAATAACTCATAATCATAATTGTGACTATAAATTTTTCTTCGCACCCAGGACGAAGAATATTTTCATCACCTGTCTTTACCTGAAACATCAAAGATCATGGTTATACCAAATCACAATTCCTGTTTATAATCATACTAACAAATTCATCTTTGCACTACGGGCCAAAGATATTCATCAACAAACCATCTTTGCACTACGGGCCAAAGATATTCATCAACAAACCATCTTTGCACTACGGGCCAAAGATATTCAACAACAGTTCATCTTTGCACTACAGGCCAAAGATATTCATCAACAGGCCATCTTTGCACTACATGCCAAAGATATTCATCAACAATTCATATTTGCACTACAGGCCAAATATATTCATATCTCAAAGAAATATATAATCATTTCAGAATTTATATAAACAATAATTATAACCATGTTGATCAATTCACCTTTGCACTTAAGCTTAAGATATTCAATTATAAATTCAATGGTCATGATCATACCAGTCACAATTCAACTTTGCACTACAGGCCAAAGAGAACCCTAGTCATGATCATACCAATAATCTATCCATCTTTACACTCCAGTGAAAGAGAATTTCAACATCAGAGTTATAAAAATGTTATATATGATGATAAAAATAATATGATCAACATATAGTTTTAATCTCAAGAGTAATATTCGTAACTCATGAATAGTAACCCCGACTCAAAAAGGTAGAAATTCAACAATAAAATCTATACCAATATTTCGGTATAATGATATTGAAAGAATAACATTTCTTAAGCTTATAAACAATTTATTTAAATTGTTTACACTTTACTAATTAATGCATTTAATCATCATAAAATGTCAACTCTTAAGATTTCATCATCAATAACCAAAACCCTCATAAAAAATCTGCATATACCTCATATAGGATTCTCAAGCCATAAAATCCTATTTTCCAATTTTCTTTCTCACAAAACATATTTAATTCATTTACTCATAACTAGACCATTTTCATAAAAAATACCAAATCAGTTCCAAAAATATTTCTTTTCTGGGATTTAGCATAATATAGTCCCATAGTGAACATATATTTTTCTCAGAATTTTTAAAAGTCATTTACTATTTTTCATATGGCCAAAATAGCCGAATATTTAGACATTTATCAAAAATTATACTTTTGTCTAAAAATTCTGAAATTTACAGAGTATACTTCTATCATATACATGTACTCCCAATAAAAATTTCATCAATTTTGGAGTTAACCACAAGGAATTATAAGCTGTTACTTTTAAAATAGTCTTTTCTCATAAAATTCATAACTCTCAATCTATACATCCAAAAATCACCATTTTTGGACACAATCAAGAAAACTCATCAAAATATCATTTCAAATTTTTCCAGAATTTTTGAAGATCAGAAAAATTACGAAACTGAAAATCATAACAACCCTTAAAATCCTTACTATCCCTTACCTCAAAAGAGCAGTACTTCTGACTGGATATCGGATATGATGCTAAAGGAAACTTGCACTGATGAATAGCAACTCACCAAGTATCTAAAAACTCACAAAATATGCTTCATAATATAGAGAGAGAAAGAGAGAAAGCTTATGTTTCTGGTGTGATTTTCAATTCTAACTTAGCCCTCTATTTATAGGAAAATTTTGGTAGGTTTGACCTGCAACCTGATGGCTTTACCTGCTACTATTCCCACCCACCATATTTGAAATATAATTCAGCACATTTCTTCACCAACCACAAGTGGGGCCCACCAATTCTAGAATTTTTCACCAAAATGATAAACTCCGAAAATTCAACAATTTCTGAACCAGTCATCTCGTAAAATTCATAACAAATCATACGTTCATTTTTAACGGTTCAAAATTTGTGGACATATACTCAACTTATATATGTATAACATATCCAAAAATTACCACGATCTAACGGTCGGATTAAAAATTATAACCCCCGCAAAATATCTCAAAAACCCTGATTTTTAATACCTCCATTCCGACAAAAATACGGATAAAAATCTAAACATTAACTCCTTCATTTTTTTAACCACAAAAATATATCCCTCATTTATATCCACATAAAATAAATATTTCCTTATCATATGAATCAATAATTAATTATTCACAAATAATATTACAGAATCACATTTATGACAACCAGGCCGTTCCCAGGAAAGAGGGGGCTTTCCAATAAGGATTTCTCCTTACTAGCGTGCAATTAGATGACCAAACCTCTCCTTAGACAGAACTTTCTAGACATTGACAATAATGCTATCTAATAATACTATTCAAATAATATGAATTATTGATCTGATAATGAGAAATACTGTGCAGCAACAATTATTGAACAACAATAATACAAAATTTCAACGTAGCAATTATTGAATCAATAAAATAAAATATTGAACAGTAATTACTGTAACAATTATTGAGTAGTGCCTTCTTACGTAAGAATCAATAATTTCAAAAATACTATGCAATACCGTGTGCTACTGTGCAATAACGCGTATTACTGTATTTTAACCACCGGGTATTCCAACAGTGTTAACGATAACAACTACGCCGTTATTTGTAAAAACTTAAATTTGTCGTTTTCTTCACCCGACAGTTATTTTGTTATGGGGGCCACAAATGGCTGCGCCGTCGTACGAATATTCCCCGACAGAAAGAATATTCCACGACCAAACGAATATTCCCCGACAACAATGATTATTTTATAACCACTTGCTTATTTTGAAAAAAAATTCATATATCACCCTTAACTTTAACTTTTATCAATTTAACCATTTACTGAATAGTAACTATAAAAAAAATTGAATACTTTTATTTCATAAAATTCGGGGTCTTACACATAATCATAATTATAATTCTAAATTCCTCTTCGCATCCAGGACGAAGATAATTTTCCTCACATGTCTTTACGTGAAACATCAAAGATCATGGTTATACCAAATCATAGTTCCTGTTAATAATCATATTAATAATGTAAGACCCCGAATTTTATGAAATAAAAGTATTCAATTTTTCTTATAATTACTATTCCGTAAATGGTTAAATTGATAAATGTTTAAAGTTATGGGTAAAATATGATTTTTTTTCAAAATAAGCAAGTGGTTATAAAATAATCATTGTTGTCGGGGAATATTCGTTTGGTCGTGGAATATTCTTTCTGTCGAAGAATATTCGTACGACGGCACAGCTATTTGTGGGCCCCATAACGAATAACTGTCGGGTGAAGAAAACGATAAATTTGAGTTTTTACAAATAACGGCGTAGTTGTTACCGTTAACACTGTTAGAATACCCGGTGGTTAAAATACAGTAATACGCGTTATTGCACAGTAGCACACGGTATTGCACAGTATTTTTAAAATTATTGATTCTTACGTAAGAAGGCACTACTCAATAATTGTTACAGTAATTACTGTTCAATATTTTATTTTATTGATTCAATAATTGTTACGTTGAAATTTTATATTATTGTTGTTCAATAATTGTTGATGCACAGTATTTTCCTTTATCAGATCAATAATTCATATTATTTGAATAATATTATTAGATAACATTATTGACAATGTCTAGAAAGTTCTGTCTAAGGAGAGGTTTGGTCATCTAATTGCGCTCCAGTAAGGAGAAATCCTTATTGAAAAGCCCCCTCTTTCCTGGGAACGGCCTGGTTGTCATAAATGTGATTCTGTAATATTATTTGTGAATAATTAATTATTGATTCATATGATAAGAAAATATTTATTTTATGTGGATATAAATGAGGGATATATTTTTGTGGTTAAAAAATGAAGGAGTTAATGTTGAGATTTTTATCCGTATTTTTGTCGGAATGGAGGTATTAAAAATCAGGTTTTTTTGAGATATTTTGCGGGGGTTATAATTTTTAATCCGACCGTTGGATCGTGGCAATTTTTGGATATGTTATACATATATAAGTTGAGTATATGCCCACAAATTTTGAACCGTTAAAAAAGAATGTATGATTTATTATGAATTTTACGAGATGACTGGTTCAGAAATTGTTGAATTTTCGGAGTTTATCATTTTGGTGGAAAATTCTAGAATTGGTGGCCCCACTTGTGGTTGGTGAAGAAATGTGCTGAATTATATTTCAAATGTGGTGGGTGGGAATAGTAGCAGGTAAAGCCATCAGTTGCAGGTCAAACCTACCAAAATTTTCCTATAAATAGAGGGCTAAGTTAGAATTGAAAATCACACAAAAAAACATAAGCTTTCTCTCTTTCTCTCTCTATATTATGAAGCATATTTTGTGAGTATTTAGATACTTTGAGAGTTGCTATTCAGTGCAAGTTTCCTTCGGCTTTACATTCCGGTCAGAAGTACTGCTGTTTTGAGATAAGGGATTGTAAGGGATAGTAAGGGATTTTAAGGGTTGTTATGATTTTCAGTTTCGTAATTTTTCTGACCTTCAAAAATTCTGAAAAAATTTGAAATGATATTTTGATGAGTTTTCTTGATTGTGTCCAAAAATGGTGATTTTTGGATGTATAGATTGAGAGTTATGAATTTTATGAGAAAAGACTATTTTAAAAGTAACAGCTTATAATTCCTTGTGGTTAACTCCAAAATTGATGAAATTTTTATTGGGAGTACATGTATATGATAGAAGTATACTCTGTAAATTTCAGAATTTTTAGACAAAAGTACAATTTTTGATAAATGTCTAAATATTCGGCTATTTTGGCCATATGAAAAATAGTAAATGACTTTTAAAAATTCTGAGAAAAATATATGTTCACTATGGGACTATATTATGCTAAATCTCAGAAAAAAAAATATTTTTGGAACTGATTTGGTATTTTTCATAAAAATGGTCTAGTTATGAGTAAATGAATTAAATATGTTTTGTGAAGAAAGAAAATTGGAAAATAGGATTTTATGGCTTGAGAATCCTATATGAGGTATATGCAGATTTTTGATGAGGGTTTTGGTTATTGATGATGAAATTGTAAGAGTTGGCATTTTATGATGATTAAATGTATTAATTAGTAAAGTGTAAACAATTAAAATAAATTGTTTATAAATTTAAGTAATGTTATTCTTTCAATATCATTATACCGAAATATTGGTATGAATTTTATTGTAGAATTTTTATCTTTTGTGTCGGATTACTATTCATGAGTTACTATTCACGATTTACTATTCATGAGTTACGAATATTACTCTTGAGATTAAAACTATATGTTGATCATATTATTTTTATCATCATATATAACATTTTTATAACCCTGATGTTGAAATTCTCTTTCACTGGAGTGTAAAGATGGGTAGATTATTGGTATGATCATGACTAGGGTTCTCTTTGGCCTGTAGTGCAAAGTTGAATTGTGACTGGTATGATCATGACCATTGAATTTATAATTGAATATCTTAAGCTTAAGTGCAAAGGTGAATTGATCAACATGGTTATAATTATTGTTTATATAAATTCTGAAATGATTATATATTTCTTTGAGATATGAATATATTTGGCCTGTAGTGCAAATATGAATTGTTGACGAATATCTTTGGCATGTAGTGCAAAGATGGCATGTTGATGAATATCTTTGGCCTGTAGTGCAAAGATGAACTGTTGTTGAATATCTTTGGCCCGTAGTGCAAAGATGGTTTGTTGATGAATATCTTTGGCCCGTAGTGCAAAGATGGATTTGTTAGTATGATTATAAACAGGAACTGTGATTTGGTATAACCATGATCTTTGATGTTTCAGGTAAAGACAGGTGATGAAAATATTCTTCGTCTGGGTGCGAAGAAAAATTTATAGTCACAATTATGATTATGAGTTATTCATATGATTGTGGAAAGGAACTGTTGAGTGAGGTTACATGGATAAAACATTGTTGATGGATTTTTAACATGGAGAAGATAATAGACTTTATAGTCTATTTGACTCTTCTAATGGATTGCATGTTCCGCTGCAACTATGGTTGAAATTTTTTATCATCTACCATGTGTTCTAAATCTCTGATTTATTATTGATGAAGACTATTGATAATTTATTTATCTTTAGTCATGATATTCTTTACTGAGCTAGTTGTGCTCACCCTTTTGCTTCACAATTCCTTTCAGGTAATAAGAGTGTAGCTGGGTCGAGCGGGGGTAACAAGGGAATAGAACGGTGGTCATCATTTAGTAGTTATATTTGGTGAATCCAATAGGGTAAGGTGTACCCAACGTTGGAAGGGTGGTTTGCCACTATCATACAAGATGTCTAATGACATACAAGCTCGTGTCATCATAAGACAGGGTTGTGCTCATCCACTTGCTGAGTATATCTACGAGCACTACCTATATAATCTTGGTGTTTGTTTGAAGTATAATTCTCAATTAGAGACAGTGGAGATAATGATAAGTCAAGAGAAGACTCACCATTGGGAAGAATATGATAGTAATCTTCTCGTTTTTTTTGGGGTCTATTGGGTCAACCAAGGATAATTATGTGGCCATATGATATCTATCATAACCTAGACGCGTGGCCTCCCATGTACGAATGTTTCCTTAAGCACTTTCCAAAGATTCTAATTTCTAAAACAGTCTTTGACTATACCTTTATGTAAGGTGCCACTGTGAGTACTGTCCACGGTTGGGACATGAGTCACATTTGGTATATATTTGTATCCAAACTCACAGCATATGTGTTGTTGTATTTTGCACAATAATTGTTGTAATAAAGTTATAGTTATTTTCTGTACCATGTATTTAGCGACTCAGAATAGGTTGGATGGAATGGACCTATTTCGGGGTCGTTACATTTGGTATCAGAGCTATAAGTAAAGAGCCCCGAGCCTCTCGCTGGTGACTTCCTGTTGATGGGGGATGCACCGAAGCCAGACTCTCCGTAGGGACGCCGTTCTGCGGTGGCAAACTGATAGGTATCAATGTAAGGTGCTGATACAGGTTGGTGTCCAGAGTTACATTTGGTATCAGAGCTTAGGGATATGATCTCTGGCGGAGATCGGGAAATACAACTAGGAGGGGAGAGATGAGTAAATCCTTAGCTAGTGTGTCCTACCTAAGCTTATTTGTTGGTCAGTCATAATATCAGGATATTATGTGATATGTTAATTTGTTAAATTAACCCTTGTTTTGAAGCTGTATTCTAGAATGATATTTGAAATACAGGAGATGAGCAATGGAGAAATTATGATGACAGGAAAGATGAAATCTGAAATAGAAGCAAGGTATTCTCAACTCTTTGAAATACCAGTACGTAAATTTCGAGGACGAAATTTCATAAGGAGGGGAGATTGTAAGACCCCGAATTTTATGAAATAAAAGTATTCAATTTTTCTTATAATTACTATTCCGTAAATGGTTAAATTGATAAAAGTTTAAAGTTATGGGTAAAATATGATTTTTTTTTCAAAATAAGCAAGTGGTTATAAAATAATCATTGTTGTCGGGGAATATTCGTTTGGTCGTGGAATATTCTTTCTGTCGAAGAATATTCGTACGACGGCACAGCTATTTGTGGGCCCCATAACGAATAACTGTCGGGTGAAAAAACGACAAATTTGAGTTTTTACAAATAACGGCGTAGTTGTTACCGTTAACACTGTTGGAATACCCGGTGGTTAAAATACAGTAATAACGCGTTATTGCACAGAAGCACACGGTATTGCATAGTATTTTTAAAATTATTGATTCTTACGTAAGAAGGCACTACTCAATAATTGTTACAGTAGGTACTGTTCAATATTTTATTTTATTGATTCAATAATTGTTGCGTTGATATTTTATATTATTGTTATTTCAATAATTGTTGCTGCACAATATTTCCCATTATCAGATCAATAATTCATATTATTTGAATAATATTATTAGATAACATTATTGGCAATGTCTAGAAAGTTCTGTCTAAGGAGAGGTTTGGTCATCTAATTGCGCGCCAGTAAGGAGAAATCCTTATTGGAAAGCCCCCTCTTTCCTGGGAACGACTGGTTGTCAATAAATGTGATTCTGTAATATTATTTGTGAATAATTAATTATTGATTCATATGATAAAGAAATATTTATTTTATGTGGATATAAACGAGTGATATTATTTTTGTGGTTAAAAATGAAGGAGTTAATGTTGAGGTTTTTATCCGTATTTTTGTCGGAATGGAGGTATTAAAAATCAGGGTTTTTTGATATTTTGCGGGGGTTATAATTTTTAATCCGACCGTTGGATCGTGGTAATTTTTGGATATGTTATACATATATAAGTTGAGTATATGCCCACAAATTTTGAACCGTTAAAATGAACGTATGATTTGTTATGAATTTTAAGAGGTGGCTGATTCGGAAATCAGGTTATAAATTATTTTTGGTAGAAAATTCTAGAATTGGTGGGCCCCACTGTGGTTGGTGAAGAAATGTGCTGAATTATATTTCAAATGTGGTGGTGGGAATAGTAGCAGGTAAAGCCATCAGGTCAGGTCAAACCTACCAAAATTTCCTATAAATTGAGGGCTAAGTTAGAATTGAAAATCACACCAAAACATAAGCTTTCTCTCTTTCTCTCTCTATATTATGAAGCATATTTTGTGAGTATTTAGATACTTTGAGAGTGCTATTCAGTGCAAGTTTCCTTCGGTTTTACATTCCGGTCAGAAGTACTGCTGTTTTGAGGTAAGGGATAGTAAGGGATTGTAAGGGATTGTAAGGGATAGTAAGGGATATTAAGGAATTTTAAGGATTGTTATGATTTTCAGTTTCGTAATTTTTCTGATCTTCAAAAATTCTGGAAAATTTTGAAATGATATTTTGATGAGTTTTATTGATTGTGTCCAAAAATGGTGATTTTTGGATGTATAGATTAAGAGTTATGAATTTTACGGGAAAAGACTGTTAGTGTTTATGCCCTAGAGGCCAATTATTTGATGTAATTGCTTAACATTTGATATTATTGTTGATTGAATAAATAAATGATTTTATTATGGTTTTAATTACTGCGTAATATAATTGTTAACATAATAAAATTCCTTAGAATAGTGATACAAATTATATAGTTTCAAGTATGTGACTTGAACATGAGATTATATAATTACAATTAGTATCATTGTTCTTAAATGTCCCTAGTCGAGTATCATTGTTGATGGGACAACAATGATGCATTGAGACTAGTAATGGATTGACTGATGACCAAATCTCATTGGTCATAAATATATGAGATATTAAGTCAATGCATAGGTACATGTTAGAGAACAATGTACTGGACAGACCCACCATGAGAATTCTATATGGAGCATTATGCGAAGTGTCATTAGCAATTCTCATAGTGACAATGATGTAATGGTCCTCCGACCTGAAACCGCTATATTACTACACGAGAATTTATGTACTTTGATATCATCAAATGTCACCTTTAATAGGGTGGACTATAAAGGTGATTATTGGGTTCATTATGAATCGTGTGAGTAATATGAGTGATCTAGATGGAATTTAACCATCCTATATTTTATAGGTGATATCCATAGGCCTCTTGATTGAGTAGGACTATGAAATGCATGGCCATGCTCAAATAGTGATTTGTTTCATTATAGTCTACTCATTGATCAAGAAAACTCAGATTAAATTATGAAGAGTATGACACATTCCATGACTCGAGTTTAATCTAGGATATTAAGGTTAAAAGGATTAAATTACATTGAAACATTGGTCACGAAAAGGTTGCATCGAATCATCGATCTTATTATTACTTGGGTAGCAGTGATGCATTACTAGATGCCGCTCACTGTTTATAACTTTATAATATGATTTTAAGGTTATTGCCAACGTAATAATAAAACCTATAGGGTCACACACAAAGAACGTAATTAAAAGGAAATTAATTTAAATTGTAAAGATTTAAATATGTCAATATGATTGATATAATTTTAAATTACGAATTTAAATTAATAGGATAATTTATATATAGGTATATTAATTAAGTAAGACTTAATTAAAGATATATATAAATTCGGATTTTATAATATTAGGTTTTGATTAATTCCTCCTGACTGCTATATATATGATGTATATCAGACTTTAGGTTTTTACGTCAAAACAAAACCCTAGCCGCTCTTAGAGAGAGACTAGAGAAAACAGTTTCGAAAATCCTCATCCTTGGTGGCTAGTACCGCGATTCCTTCTTCTGCAAATCGTAAGACGATTCGCGGAGCGTTCGTGTGGATACCGTAGAGACGCAGTCGGTTTGTATTGCGTTGGAGATTCGAGGCGCAGTCGATTTCAGACTCTCGTTTTCATATTCGGTATAATCTCTAAACCTCTTAATTAATTGATTTTTCGCATGGATCCTGTTTTAGGGTTTCGGAAATTGCTTTAAAATTTTAATTTTCGTTGTGCGTTTCTGTGCCGAAACCCTACAAAGACTATTTTAAAAGTAACCGCTTATAATTCCTTGTGGTTAACTCCAAAATTGATGAAATTTTTATTGGGAGTACATGTGTATGATAGAAGTATACTCTGTAAATTTCAGAATTTTTAGACAAAAGTACAATTTTTGATAAATGTCTAAATATTCGGCTATTTTGGCCATATGAAAAATAGTAAATAACTTTTAAAAATTCTGAGAAAAATATATGTTCACTATGGGACTATATTATGCTAAATTCCAGAAAAGAAATATATTTGGAACTGATTTGATATTTTTCATGAAAATAGTCTAGTTATGAGTAAATGAATTAAATATGTTATGTGAAGTAAGAAAATTGGAAAATAGGATTTTATGGCTTGAGAATCCTATATGAGGTATAAGCAGATTTTTGATGAGGGTTTTGGTTATTGATGATGAAATTGTAAGAGTTGGCATTTTATGATGATTAAATGCATTAATTAGTAAAGTGTAAACAATTAAAATAAATTGTTTATAAATTTAAGTAATGTCATTCTTTCAATATCATTATACCGAAATATTGGTATGGATTTTATTGTGGAATTTCTATCTTTTGTGTCGGAGTTACTATTCACGATTTACTATTCATGAGTTACGAATATTACTCTTGAGATTAAAACTATATGTTGATCATATTATTTTTATCACCATATATAACATTTTTATAACCCTGATGTTGAAATTCTCTTTCACTGGAGTGTAAAGATGGGTAGATTATTGGTATGATCATGACTAGGGTTCTCTTTGGCCTGTAGTGCAAAGTTGAATTGTGACTGGTATGATCATGACCATTGAATTTATAATTGAATATCTTAAGCTTAAGTGCAAAGGTGAATTGATCAACATGGTTATAATTATTGTTTATATAAATTCTGAAATGATTATATATTTTCTTTGATATATGAATATATTTGGCCTGTAGTGCAAATATGAATTATTGATGAATATCTTTGGCATGTAGTGCAAAGATGGCCTGTTGATGAATATCTTTGGCCTGTAGTGCAAAGATGAACTGTTGTTGAATATCTTTGGCCCGTAGTGCAAAGATGGTTTGTTGATGAATATCTTTGGCCCGTAGTGCAAAGATGGATTTGTTAGTATGATTATAAACAGGAACTGTGATTTGGTATAACCATGATCTTTGATGTTTCAGGTAAAGACAGGTGATGAAAATATTCTTCGTCCTGGGTGCGAAGAAAATTTATAGTCACAATTATGATTATGAGTTATTCATATGATTGTGGAAAGGAACTGTTGAGTGATGTTACATGGATAAAATATTGTTGGTGGATTTTTAACATGGAGAAGATAATAGACTTTATAGTCTATTTGACTCTTCTAATGGATTGCTCGTTCCGCTGCAACTATGGTTGAAATTTTTATCATTTACCATATGTTCTAAATCTCTGATTTATTGTTGATGAAGGCTATTGATAATTGAATTATCTTTAGTCATGATATTCTTTACTGAGCTAGTTGTGCTCACCCTTTTGCTTCACAATTCCTTTCAAGTAATAAGAGTGTAGCTGGGTCGAGCGGGGGTAACAAGGGAATAGAACAGTGGTCATCATTTAGTAGTTATATTTGGTGAAGAAAATAGGGTGAAGTGAACCCAACGTTGGAAGGGTGTTTTGTCACTATCATACAAGATGTCTAACGGCATACAATCTCGTGTCATCATAAGACAGGGTTGTGCTCATCCACTTGCTGAGTATATCTATGGGCACTACCTATATAATCCTGGTGTTTGTTTGAAGTATAATTCTCAATTAGAGACAGTGAAGATAATGATAAGTCAAGAGAAGACTCACCATTGGGAAGAATATGATAGTAATCTTCTCGTTTTTCTTTGGGGTCTATTGGGTCAACCAAGGATAATTCTGTGGCCATATGATATCTATCATAACCTAGACGCGTGGCCTCCCATGTACGAAGGTTTCCTTAAGCACTTCCCAAAGATTCTAATTTCTAAAATAATTTTGACTATACCTTTATGTAAGGTGTCATTGTGAGGCGATGCCCACGATTGGAACATTAGTCACATTTGGTATATATTTGTATCCAAACTCACAGCATATGTGTTGTTGTATTTTGCACGACAATTGTTGTAATAAAGTTACAGTTGTTTTCTGTACCATGTATTTAGCGACTCAGAATAGGTTGGATGGAATGGACCTATTTTGGGGTCGTTACATTTATATCTCAAAGAAATATATAATCATTTCAGAATTTTATATACACCATAATTATAACCATGTTAATCAATTCATCTCTACACTTAAGCTAAAGATATTCAATTATAAATTCAATGGTCATGATCATACCAGTTAACGATTCATCTTTGCACTACAGGCCAAAGACATTCCTCAGTCACGATCATACCAATAATTTACCCATCTTTACACTCAAGTGAAAGAGAAATTCAACATCAGGGTTATAAAAATGTTATATATGATAATAAAAAATAATATGATCAACAACTGCATTTATTTTCGAGAGCAACAATCATAAATCAACGATAATTTGGTCAGAAAAAAAATCAATTTTATCCTGAATAGTAAATCGTGAATAGTAACTCATGAATAGTAATCCTGACATGAAAAATGTAAAAATTCCACAATAATATACATACCAATATTTCGGTATAATGATATTGAAAGAATAATATTTCTTAAGCTTATAAACAATTTATTTAAATTGTTTACACTTTACTAATTAATGCATTTAATCATCATAAAATGTCAACTCTTACGATTTCATCATCAATAACCAAAATCCTCATAAAAAATCTGCATATACCTCATATAGGATTCTCAAGCCATAAAATCCTATTTTTCAATTTTTTAACTTCACATAACATATTTAATTCATTTTCTCATAACTAGTCCATTTTTCATAAAAAATACCAAATTAGTTTCAAAAATATTTCTTTTCTGGGATTTAGCAGAATATAGTCCCATATTGAACATATATTTTTCGTAGAATTTTTAAAACTCATTTACTATTTTTCATATGGCCAAAACCGCCGAATATTTAGACATTTATCATAAATTGTACTTTTATCCAAAAATTTTAAAATTCACAGAGTACACTGATATTATATAGATATACTTCTAATAAAAATTTCATCAATTTTAGAGTTAACCACAAGGAGTTATAAGCGGTTACTTTTAAAATAGTCTTTTCTTATAAAATTCATAACTCTTAATCTATACATCCAAAAATCACTATTTTTGGACACAATCAAGAAAACTCATCAAAACATCATTTTAAATTTTTCCAGAATTTTTGAAGGTCAGAAAAATTACGAAACTGAAAAATATAACAACCCTTAAAATCCCTTACTATCCCTTACCTCAAAAGTGCAGTATTTCTGACTGGAATGCAAAGCCGAAGGAAACTTGCACTGAATAGCAACTCTCAAAGTATCTAAATACTCACAAAATATGCTTCATAATATAGAGAGAGAAAGAGAAAAAGCTTATGTTTCTGGTGTGATTTTCAATTCTAACTTAACCCTCTATTTATAGAAAAATGTTAGCACGCCGAAGCAGACTTAACCTGCAACCTGATGGCTTTACCTGCTACTATTTCCACCCACCACATTTGAATAAAAATCTCAGCACATTTCTTCACCAACCAAGACTAGAGCCCACCAATTCTAGAATTTTCCACCAAAATGATTAACTCCGAAAATTTAACAATTTCTGAACCAGTCATCTCGTAAAATTCATAACAAATCATACGTTCATTTTTAACGGTTCAAAATTTGTGGACATATACTCAACATATATATGTATAACATATCCAAAAATTATAACAATCCAACGGTCGGATTAAAAATTATAACCCTCGTAAAATATCTCAAAAGCCCTAATTTGATTTTCAATACCTCCGTTTCGATAAAAATACAGATAAAATACCTCAACATTAACTCCTTCATTTTTAACCACAAAAATATATCCCTCATTTATATCCACATAAAATAAATATTTCCTTATCATATGAATCAATAATGAATTATTCACAGATAATATTACATAATCACATTTATGACAACCAGGCCGTTCCCAGGAAAAAGGGGGCTTTCCAATAAGAATTTCTCTTTACTGGCGCACAATTAGATAACCAAACCTCTCCTTAGACAGAACTTTCTAGACATTGCCAATAATGCTATCTAATAATATTATTCAAATAATATGAATTATTGATCTGATAATGGGAAATACTGTGCAGTAAAAATTATTGAAACAACAATAATATAAAATATCAATGCAGCAATTATTGAATTAATAAAATAAAATATTAAACAGTAACTACTGTAACAATTATTGAGTAGTGCCTTCCTTCGTAAGAATCAATAATTGGTGCAATACTGTGTGCTACTGTATTTTAACCACCAGGTATTCCAACAGTATTAACGGTAACAACTACGCCGTTAATTATAAACAACTTATACTTGTCGTTTTCTTCATCCAATCGCTTTCCGTTATGGGGCACACACAAGGCTGCGCCATCGTACGAATATTCCCCGACAGCAAGAATATTCCACGACCAAACGAATATTCACCGACCAAAAATGAATATTTTATAACCACTTGCTTATTTTGAAAAGTTTTCACATTTCACCCATAACTTTAACTTTTTATCAATTTAACCATTTGCTGAATTGTAATTATAAGAAAAATTGAATACTTTTATTTCATAAAATTCGGGGTCTTACAATACTCCCTCCGTCCTAAGATAAAAGTCTTGATAACTTTTCATACATATTAAGAAGGGGAATAAAATGACAAAATTGCCCATGATTAATCATTTAATATGCTCAATAAATATTATTGTGTTTCTATAAAAAGTTGCCATAATCAATTAAACTCCACATTCAATTCTATTATTAATTACTTCTAATAATATGTGCATGAATATGCCAACTAAAATTTATCATATTTGGCGCAAACTACTTCGGATAATCTCCCCACTCAATGTAATCACAATAGTTTTTGTATAGTTCAACCATTTCTTGATCATCATTTGTTTTCTCATCTTCATCTTCATTTTCCAGAATACCAAGGAGAGCTCGTGCTCATTTCATCAACTTCTTGGATGGCATTTGAATACTTTTGTCCATCTCATTTTCAAATTTTTTTTTTACAGTCTTTTTCATTCATTGCTGCAATAGCAAAAAATAAAGGCATTAGAAGAAAGAGGACATTAGAAGAAGTTTTATAAGAAAAATAAAAAAATAAAAAGTAAACTATCTTACTTTGGCCAAAAATTCTCAGCGAAACTTGTTCTTCAAATTGGTATTCCTGCATGTAAACATGCAAATCCTATCCAAGCATGCAAAACGTACTTACTTTTGTTTTATTCCATATATGCATGTAGCTATAGTTTTATAGGAGAACAAAAGAGTTTCTAATGTGGTAGGAATAAAAAGATCAATAAACAAATTAAGTGCATGTAAGATTTTCAAGGTAGATGAGATAGTGTCTTTAGTTTTTCAATTCACAATAATTAATTATACTTATTGAAAATGGAGAGAGAATAAGAATAAGAAAAATATGAAATATTTAATGCTAAGGGTATAATAGGAAAAATTGTGTAAAAGTTTGGTTATTAAAAGAAAGTGGACATTTAACATGGGACAACCCAAAATAGTAATAAGGACTTTTTTTCTGGGACGGAGGGAGTAAGTAATATAATAAAGTCCTTAAAAATGTAAATTATGGAAATAAAAGTATTTGGGAAATTGAAATAGTTGTTGCTTAAATAATTTAGGGAAGTTATGGGTTATGATATACCTAGAACAACATCGACTAATATGATACATTCGAGAGAAAAAATAACTTCTCTTATAATCTTCCTCTAAAAAGACAGTCAAAATCCCTTAATTACACCAACTCTTAAGGGTGATCTTCTATAAGTAGCATGAAAAGAACGCTTCACGTCACCATCAGCCTGTCTGGTTTAGAATGTAGTTTACCCACCTCTTCCCTAAGCAAATACTCTCCATAAATGTGAGATCATAATCCAAGCCAATGATAAGGAGAATTCATGTCACTATTAAAGATAAAACTCAAAATACGTGATCATGTACTTATAATTTAGAAAGACTCCTTGAAAGGAAAGGTAAACTCTAATTCTCTGATGCTATGTTTGGATCGAATAAATTAAATGGATTCATTCTATTCTAGTTGGAATGAGTTACTCCATCCCCAAATAAAAAAATTTATAAATTTGAGATGAATAAAAATGGTTCAATCCATTTCAATCGCAACTAAACATAATTTTTTTCATTTCATAGGAATGAGTCATTCCATTCATACCTGTTAGAATTAGGATCACACACGCATACAACAACAGAAAATCAACACATGTATAATATTTATAGCTACCAATTCTATTTCATCCCTACTTTACATTATGACACAAATGTAAGACCCCAAATTATTAATAAATAAAATTTAATTTCCTCTATTTATTATTCTGAAATAGTAAGGGTTGATTTGATTAATGTGGTTAGTTATGGGTAAAATGCGCAAATATTTTAAATAAGCAAGTGGTTATAAAATATTCATTGTTGTCGGAGAATATTCGCTTGGTCGTGGAATATTCTTACTGTCGGAGAATATTCATACGACGACGCAGTCTTTTGTGGGCCCAATAACGGAAAGCGATTGGCTGAAGAAAACGACAAAAATAAGCTGTTTATAAATAACGGCGTAGTTGTTACCGTTAATACTGTTGGAATACCCGGCGGTTAAAGCACGGTAATACGCGTTGTTGCACAGTAGCACACTGTATTGCACCAATTATTGATTCTTACGTAAGAAGGCACTACTCAATAATGGTTACAATAATTACTGTTCAATATTTTATTTTATTGATTAAATAATTGCTACGTTGATATTTTATAATTGTCACTACACAGTATTTTTCATTATCGGAGCAATAATTCATATTATCTGAATAATATTATTAGATAACATTATTGGCAATGTCTAGAAAGTTCTGTCTAAGGAGAGGTTTGGTCATCTAATTGCGCGCCAGTAAGGAGAAATCCTTATTGGAAAGCCCCTTCTTTCTTGGGAACGGCCTGGTTGCCAGTACTGTGATTCTGTAATATTATTTATGTATAATTAATTATTGATTTATATGATGAGGAAAATATTGATTTTATGTGGATATAGATGGAGAAAATTTTTAATGCGATAATTGTTGAAAATTAATATTTTATCTTTTTCTAATAAAATAATTTATTTAAATATATTATTTTAATAATATATTGATGGTGATATTTTTACAATGAATGTGGGATATATGAGTATATGAGGAGGAAGAGTATTTTTGTGGCATTAAATGATTAACACATGTTTTGTGTGTTGGTGGACATAATTCTTGACCGAAAATTATTGACGGTAAAATCGCCCGTTTGTGAATTTCGGTCAATTTCTGTTTGAAATTTGGAAAAACTTTCTTCTGTAAAGTTGTAGAGAATTGAATTTACTATAAAAATTCGCAAGATTCAAATTTTCTGACAAAAGGGCTATTTATTATGAATTATTGAAGTTTCGAAGTTCCGAAATAATTAATTTTTGGGAGTTTTAGTTAATTATTTTGAGAAAAACATTTTTTGTATTTTTTTGGACATCATAAACATATGCAAGGTGGCTGATTTCAGATTTTCTAAGGTGGGCTTGAAAATTTATATATATATATATATATTATTATATTAAATTTTCTGCTTTGGTGTTCTAAGCATTTTCCTATAAATAGGGTGCTTAGGTTAGAATTGAAAATCACACCAGAAACACAAGTTTCTCTCTCTATATTAGTGAGCGTATTCTTGTGAGTATTCTAATACTTTGAGTATTGCTATACGGTGCAAGTTCAAGTCATAACCTATATCCGGTGTTTCAACTAGAAGTACTGTTTTTGCTAAGATAAGGGATGTTATTTCTTCTTAAATGATATTATTTTCTTCAATATCATTATGCCGAAGTATTGATCTGAACTTTTTATCAAATTTAGAACTTTTCATGTCGGGGTTACTATTCATGAGTTACTATTCACGAGTTACTATTCACCGAAAAATGAAATTTTCTTCTTTTCGTCCAAAATATCTATTCTGGATACTAGCTTTGGTTGTATCCATGTTTTGATCATTCCTGAATTTTACTCCACTATGATTATTTATGAGGTATTTTTGGACATGGAATAGCTGTAATACGAATCCCTAATATTTGTTCTTTTGCTTCACTGGATTCGTTTTCTTTAAAATATTTTTCATCATCCTCAGTCCTAAATGATGATATAATTGAATATCTTTGGCCTGTAGTGCAAAGATGAATGATTTCTGATGAATATCTTTGGCCCGTAGTGCAAAGATGAACAGGTGTTGAGATGAACATGACCAACTGATTAATATCTTTGGCTTGTAGTGCAAAGATGAATATTGATTGATGTTACAGGGATAAAATATTGATGATGGACTTTTAAATTCATAGATAATAGTAGATTTAATTCTCTACGTAACTCTTCTATGAATTATTATTTTTCGCTGCGAATATTGATTTAAAACTTGTTGTCTATTGTATTCTATTATATTTTTCCCTGTTGAAGACTAACGATAATTTGTTCTATGTTATCTTAGTCATAATGTTCTTTACTATGTGACGCCCCCAAAATAGGTATACAACACCCATTCTGAGTCGCCAAATTACATGGTACAGAAACAACTACATCTTTATTATTACAACACAAGAACTGTGAGTTTAAATACAAATATTGTCATTTAGACAATATCCACACTCAAATAAGTCCTCATTGCAATTATTGATACATTATTTCACAAAAATGGTGAGGACTACTAAAGTAACTTCTAGAACCATCATTCCATACCCCGACTAGTACTCGCTACATTCTCGCCTCCTGAGAAAAATGGATCAAAAAGGAAAAGGGTGAGCTCAACTAGCCCAGTAAAGAACATTATGACTAAGATAATACAGAATAAATTATCGTTAGTCTTCAACAGGGAAAAATCTAATAGAATACAATAGACAACAAGTTTTAAATCAATAACTGCAGCGGAAACAGCAAACCATTAGAAGAGTCAAGTAGAGAATGAGTTCTACTATCTTCTAAGATTTAAAAGTCCATCATCAATATTTTATCCCTGTAACAACAATCAATAACCATCTTTAATCAAATATTCATCTTTGCACTACAGGCCAAAGATATTCATTTGTATCACCAGTCGGTCATGTTTATCTCAACACCTGTTCATCTTTGCACTACGGGCCAAAGATATTCATCAGTTAATCATTCATCTTTGCACTACGGGCCAAAGATATTCAGTAATATCATCATTTAGGACTGAGGATGATGAAAAATATCTTAAAGAAAACGAATCCAGTGAAACAAAATAACAAATATTAAGGATTCGTATTTTGATTTATCCATGTCCAAAAATACCTTATAATTATTCATAGTGAAGTAGAATTCAAGAATGATCAAAACATGGATACAATCAAAGCTAGTACCCAGAATAGATATTTTGGACGAAAAGAAGAAAAATTTATTTTTCGGTGAATAGTAACTCGTGAATAGTAACTCATGAATAGTAACCCCGACGTGAAAAGTTCCAAATTTGATAAAAATTTTCAACCAATATTTCGGCATAATGATATTGAAGAAATAATATCATTTTTGAATAAAATAACATCCCTTACCTCGTAAAGACAGTACTTCTGGTCAGAATACCGGTATAAGGCTGAAAGACACTTGCTCTGATGAATAGAAACTCTCAAAGTATCTAAATACTCACAAAATACACTCAATAATCTAGAGAGAGAAAGAGAGAAAACTTGTTTCTGGTGTGATTTTCAATTCTAACTTAGCCCTCTATTTATAGGAAAATGCTAGCACGCCGAAGCAGACTTAACCTGCAACCTGATGGCTTTACCTGCTACTATTCCCACCCACCACATTTGAATAAAAGTCTCAGCACATTTCTTCACCAACCAAGAGTGGGACCCACCAATTCTAGAATTTTCTACCAAAATGATTAACTCCGAAAATTCAACAATTTCTGAACTAGTCATCTCGTAAAATTCATAATAAATCATACGTTCATTTTTAACGGTTCAAAATTTGTGGACATATACTCAACTTATATATGTATAACATATCCAAAAATTACCACGATCCAACGGTCGGATTATAACCCCCGCAAAATATCTCAAAAATCCTGATTTTTAATACCTCCATTCCGACAAAAATAATGATAAAACCTCAACATTAACTCCTTCATTTTTAACCACAAAAATATATCCCTCATTTATATCCTCAAAAATAAATATTTCCTTATCATATGAATCAATAATTAATTATTCACAAATAATATTACAGAATCACATTTATGACAACCAGGCCGTTCCCAGGAAAGAGGGGGCTTTCCAATAAGGATTTCTCCTTACTGGCGCACAATTAGATGACCAAACCTCTCCTTAGACAGAACTTTCTAGACATTGCCAATAATGTTATCTAATAATATTATTCAAATAATATGAATTATTGATCTGATAATGGAAAATACTGTGTAGTGACAATTATTGAAACAACAGTAATATAAAATATCAACGCAGCAATTATTGAATCAATAAAATAAAATACTGAACAGTAATTACTGTAACCATTATTGAGTAGTGCCTTCTTACGTAAGAATCAATAATTGGTGCAATACAGTGTGCTACTGTGTAACAACGCGTATTACTGTATTTTAACCACCGGGTATTCCAACAGTATTAACTGTAAGACCCCGAATTTTATGAAATAAAAGTATTCAATTTTCCTTATAATTATAATTCAGTAAATGGTTAAATTGATAAAAGTTTAAAGTTATGAGTGCAATATGATTTTTTTTTTCAAAATAAGCAAGTGGTTATAAAATAATCATTGTTGTCGGGGAATATTCGTTTGGTCGTGGAATATTCTTTCTGTCGGGGAATATTCGTACGACGGCGCAGCTATTTGTGGGCCCCATAACGAATAACTGTCGGGTGAAGAAAAATGACAAATTTGAGTTTTTACAAATAACGGCGTAGTTGTTATCACTGTTGAAATACCCGGTGGTTAAAATACAGTAATACGCGTTATTGCACAGTAGCACACGGTATTGCATAGTATTTTTGAAATTATTGATTCTTACGAAGGAAGGCACTACTCAATAATTGTTGCAGTAATTACTGTTCAATATTTTATTTTATTGATTCAATAATTGCTACGTTGAAATTTTATATTATTGTTGTTCAATAATTGTTGCTGCACAGTATTTTCCATTATCAGATCAATAATTCATATTATTTGAATAGTATTATTAGATAGCATTATTGGCAATGTCTAGAAAGTTCTGTCTAAGGAGAGGTTTGGTCATCTAATTGCGCGCCAGTAAGGAGAAATCCTTATTGGAAAGCCCCCTCTTTCCTGGGAACGGCCTGGTTGTCATAAATGTGATTCTGTAATATTATTTGTGAATAATTAATTATTGATTTATATGATAAGAAAATATTTATTTTATGTGGATATAAATGAGGGATATATTTTTGTGGTTAAAAATGAAGGAGTTAATGTTGAGGTTTTTATCAGTATTTTTGTCGGAATAGAGGTATTAAAAATCAGGGTTTTTGAGATATTTTGCGGGGGTTATAATTTTTAATCCGACCGTTGGATCGTGGTAATTTTTGGATATGTTATACATATATAAGTTGAGTATATGTCCACAAATTTTGAACCGTTAAAAATGAACGTATGATTTGTTATGAATTTTACGAGATGACTGGTTCAGAAATTGTTGAATTTTCGGAGTTTATCATTTTGGTGGAAAATTCTAGAATTGGTGGGCCCCACTTGTGGTTGGTGAAGAAATGTGCTGAATTATATTTCAAATGTGGTGGGTGGAAATAGTAGCAGGTAAAGCCATCAGGTTGCAGGTCAAACCTACCAAAATTTTCCTATAAATAGAGGGCTAAGTTAGAATTGAAAATCACACCAGAAACATAAGCTTTCTCTCTTTCTCTCTCTATATTATGAAGCATATTTTGTGAGTTTTTAGATACTTGGTGAGTTGCTATTCATCAGTGCAAGTTTCCTTCAGCATCATATCCGATATCCAGTCAGAAGTACTGCTCTTTTGAGGTAAGGGATAGTAATGGATTTTAAGGGTTGTTATGATTTTCAGTTTCGTAATTTTTCTGATCTTCAAAAATTCTGGAAAAATTTGAAATGATATTTTGATGAGTTTTCTTGATTGTGTCCAAAAATGGTGATTTTTGGATGTATAGATTGAGAGTTATGAATTTTATGAGAAAAGACTATTTTAAAAGTAACAGCTTATAATTCCTTGTGGTTAACTCCAAAATTGATGAAATTTTTATTGGGAGTACATGTATATGATAGAAGTATACTCTGTAAATTTCAGAATTTTTAGACAAAAGTATAATTTTTGATAAATGTCTAAATATTCGGCTATTTTGGCCATATGAAAAATAGTAAATGACTTTTAAAAATTCTGAGAAAAATATATGTTCACTATGGGACTATATTATGCTAAATCCCAGAAAAGAAATATTTTTGGAACTGATTTGGTATTTTTTATGAAAATGGTCTAGTTATGAGTAAATGAATTAAATATGTTTTGTGAGGAAAGAAAATTGGAAAATAGGATTTTATGGCTTGAGAATCCTATATGAGGTATATGTAGATTTTTGATGAGGGTTTTGGCTATTGATGATGAAATCTTAAGAGTTGACATTTTATGATGATTAAATGCATTAATTAGTAAAGTGTAAACAATTTAAATAAATTGTTTATAAGCTTAAGAAATGTTATTCTTTCAATATCATTATACCGAAATATTGGTATAGATTTTATTGTTGAATTTCTACCTTTTTGAGTCGAGGTTACTATTCATGAGTTACTATTCACGACAAAATTGGTTTCTTTTTCTAACCAAATTATAGTTGATTTATGAATATTGCTCTTGAAATTAAATCCATGTTTTGACCATATTCTTTTTATAATCATATATAACATTTTTATAACCTTGATGTTGAAATTCTCTTTCGCTTGAGTGTAAAGATGGGTAAATTATTGGTATGATCATGACTATGGGTTCTCTTTGGCCAGTAGTGCAAAGTTGAATTGTTGACTGGTATGATCATGACCATTGAATTTGTAATTGAATATCTTTAGCTTAAGTGCAAAGGTGAAATGATCAACATGGTTATAATTATTGTTTATATAAATTCTTAAATGATTATATATTCTTTGAGGTATTAATATATTTGGCATGTAGTGCAAATATGAATTGTTGAGTAATATCTTTGGCCTGTAGTGCAAAGATGAATTGTAGATGAATATCTTTGGCCCGTAGTGCAAAGATGACATGTTGTTGAATATCTTTGGCCAGTAATGCAAAGATGAACGGTTGAGGAATATCTTTGGCCTGTAGTGCAAAGATGAATTGTAGATGAATATCTTTGGCCTGTAGTGCAAAGATGGTCTGTTGATGAATATCTTTGGCCCGTAGTGCAAAGATAAACTGTTGTTGAATATCTTTGGTCGTAGTGCAAATATGGATTTATTAGTATGATTATGAACAGGAACTATGATTTGGTATAACCATGATCTTTGATGTTTCAGGTAAAGACATGTGATGAAAATATTCTTCGTCCTGGGTGCGAAGAAAAATTTAGAATCACAATTATGATTATGAGTTATTCATATGATTGTGGAAAGGAACTGTTGATTGATGTTACAGGGATAAAATATTGTTGATGGATTTTTAACATGGAGAAGATAATAGACTTTATAGTCTATTTGACTCTTCTAATGGATTGCTCGTTCCGCTGTAACTATGGTTAAAATTTTTATCATTTACCATATGTTCTAAATCTCTGATTTATTATTAATGAAGGCTACTGATAATTTAATTATCTTTAGTCATGATATTCTTTACTGGGCTAGTTGTGCTCACCCTTTTGCTTCACAATTCCTTTCAGGTAATAAGAGTGTAGCTGGGTCGAGCGAGGGTAACGGGGAAATAGAACAGTGGTCTCTAGCTGTGGATGTTCTCCCGAAGAGTATAGAAAAGTTCATTTAGTAGTTATATTTGGTGAATCCAATAGGGTAAGGTGTACCCAACGTTAGAAGGGTGGTTTGCCACTATCATACAAGATGTCTAACGACATACAACCTCGTGTCATCATAAGACAGGGATGTGCTCATCCACCTGCTGAGTATATATACGAGCACTACCTATATAATCTTGGTGTTTGTTTAAAGTATAATTCTCAATTAGAGACAGTAGAGATAATGATATGTCAAGAGAAGACTCACCATTGGGAAGAATATGATAGTAATCTTCTCGTTTTTCTTTGGGGTCTATTGGGTCAACCAAGGATAATTCTGTGGCCATATGATATCTATCATAACCTAGACGCGTGGCCTCCCATGTACGAAGGTTTCCTTGAGCACTTCCCAAAGATTCTAGTTTCTAAAACAGTTTTTGACTATACCTTTATGTAAGGTGTTATTGTGAGGTGATGAGTCACATTTGGTATATATTTGTATCCAAACTCACAGCATATGTGTTGTTGTATTTTGCACGACAATTGTTGTAATAAAGTTGTAGTTGTTTTCTGTACCATGTATTTGACGACTCAGAATGGGTTGGGTGGAATGAACCTATTTTGGGGACGTCACATTAACGGTAACAACTACGCCGTTATTAATAAACAACATATACTTGTCGTTTTCTTCATCCAATCGCTTTCCGTTATGGGGCCCACAAAAGACTGCGCCGTCGTACGAATATTCCCCGACAGGAAGAATATTCCACGACCAAACGAATATTCCCCGACAACAATGAATATTTTATAACCACCTGCTTATTTGAAATATTTGCGCATTTTACCCGTAACTAACCTCATTAATCAATTTAACACTTACTATTTCAAAATAATAAATAGAAGGAATTTAAATTTCATTTATTAATAATTTGGGGTCTTACAACCTCCCCTCCTTATGAAATTTTGTCCTCGAAATTGACGTACGTACCTGGTGTTTCGAAAAGATGAGGATACCTCGCTTTCATTTCCGTTTCCAACTCCCAGGTCATTTCCTCAATAGCATGGTTTCTCCACAAAACTTTAACTTGTGGTATGACCTTCGTGAGGACATGCTCCTTTCTATCCAAGATCTTGACAGGTACCTCTTCGTATGTTAAGTCTTCAGCTATCTCGTCCGGTTCTAACTCAATAACGTGGTCTGGGTCTTTCACATATTTACGTAACACAGATATATGAAAAATATTATGAACACGAGACATACTTGGAGGTAACGCGAGTCTATAGGCCACATTTCCTACTCGGTCAAGAATCTGAAATGGACCAATAAATCGTGGATTGAGCTTTCCTCTCTTCCCAAATCTTGTAACTCCTTTCCATGGAGCCACACACAACAATACATGATCCCCAATGTCAAATTCTACGTCCTTTCGATGAAGATCCGCATAACTCTTTTGTCGATCCTGTGCCATTTGTATACGTTGTCGAATCGTTTGGATCTTCTCTGTAGTCATGCGTACCAACTCTGGTCCCAACAATGTTGCTTCACCCACCTCGTCCCAGCATACTGGAGAGCGACACTTTCGTCCATATAATGCTTCAAATGGGGCCACACCTATACTTGCCTGATAACTGTTATTGTAAGAGAATTCCACCAATGGTAGGTACTTATCCCAACTCCCTTTGAAATCTAGGACACAAAGTCTTAATAGATCTTCAAGAGTTTGAATAGTCCTCTCTGATTGTCCGTCCGTTTGAGGATGGTATGCCGAACTAAATCGTAAATCTGTGCCCATAGCTTTTTGTAAGCTAACCCAAAATCTTGAAGTGAATCTTGGGTCACGATCCGAAACTATGGATACTGGCATGCCATGCAGTCTCACAATCTCATCTACGTATATACGAGCAAGACCTTCAAGGGAATAAGTCTCCCGTATCGGCAAGAAATGAGCAGACTTGGTTAATCTATCAACAATAACCCAAATAGCATTTATGCCTTGAGAAACCGTGGGAAGACCCGTAACGAAATCCATGGTAATGTGTTCCCACTTTCATTTCGGAATCTCAAGTGGTTGCAATGGACCCTTTGGCACTTGATGTTCCGCCTTTACACGTTGACAAGTTAAACACCTCGAGATAAACTTTGCAATCTCTCTCTTCATATTATTCCACCAAAATGTATGTCGAAGATCACGATACATTTTGGTACTTCCAAGATGGATTGCAAATGGTGTATTGTGTGCTTCCATCATTATCTTGTACTTCAAATCAGAATCGTTAGGAACACAAAGTCTGGAGTGGACTCGAAGTATTCCTTCTTCATCGATTCTTGCTTCTGGAATAGAACCTTCTTGCACTTTCTTCTTCATATGCATTAGCTCTATGTCCGTAGCTTGAGCAGCTTTAACTTTATCGATTAAAGTCGGTTCTACTCGTATATTTGATATCATCATGTGGGTACTTGGAGCCTTCATCTCTATCTCCATCCTTTGCAAGTCATACAAAATGGGCCTTTTTGTTAACAACATTGCACTCGTACCCGCATATGATCTTCTACTCAATGTGTCAGCTACTACGTTTGCTTTTTCAGGATGATATTGGATGGTATGATCGTAATCTTTCAACAGCTCGAGCAAACGTCGCTGCCGCATGTTGAGTTCCTTTTGGGTGAAGAAATATTTGAGGCTTTTATGATCTGTATAGATCTCCACTTTCTCCCCATACAGGTAGTGTCTCCAGATCTTCAACGCGAAAACTACTGCTGCCAACTCCAAATCATGAGTAGGATAATTCCTCTCATATTCTTTGAGTTGTCGCGAGGCATTGGCTATGACTTTCCCATGTTGCATGAGAACACATCCTAACCCTTTGCCTGAAGCATCACTGTAGATAACAAATCCATCCGAACCAGATGGTATTGTCAGAACAGGTGCCGAAATGAGTCTCCTCTTAAGCTCTTGAAAACTCTTCTCGCATTCCTCGCTCCATACGAATTTGATATCTTTCTGAGTCAGCTGAGTTAACGGGGTAGCGATTCGAGAAAACCCTTCCACGAATCTCCGATAATAACCAGCTAAGCCCAGAAAGCTACGTACTTCGGTCACCGTCTGTGGTTGCTCCCAACTTTGTATTACTTCAATCTTCGCCGGGTCAACAGATACTCCATGTTTTGACACCACGTGCCCTAGGAAAGCTACTTCCTCAAGCCAGAACTCGCATTTCTTCAACTTAGCATATAACTTGTTTTCACGCAGCCTTTGGAGTACCAGCTTCAAATGATGCTCATGATCTTCACGGCTTTTAGAATATATGAGGATGTCATCAATAAAGACAACAACGAACTGATCCAAATAATCCTTGAATACTCGGTTCATCATATCCATGAAAGCCGCAGGAGCATTAGTCAATCCAAAAGACATGACTAGGAATTCATAATGCCCGTACCGAGTTCTGAAGGCAGTCTTTGGAATATCCTCAGTTTTAACCTTCAGCTGATGATATCCAGAACGAAGATCGATCTTTGAAAAGAATTGTGCTCCTTGTAACTGGTCAAACAGGTCATCAATACGAGGTAGCGGATACCTATTCTTAATAGTGACATGGTTTAATTCCCGGTAATCAATACAAAGTCGCATACTCCCGTCTTTCTTCTTTACAAATAAAGCAGGAGCACCCCAAGGAGATGTACTAGGACGAATGAAACCGATGCCCAACAACTCTTGTAGTTGGACCTTTAACTCCTGAAGTTCAATAGGAGCCATTCGATATGGGGTTTTAGAAATGGGCTTTGTACCAGGTTCAAGATCAATAAAGAATTCAATTTCTCGTTCCGGGGGTAGACCGGGAAGTTCTTCAGGAAATACGTCAGGAAAGTCAATAACAACAGGAATATTATTCAAATTTGACGTGTCTTTATTCAAATCCATAACATGGGCTAAGAAAGCTTGACATCCGTTTTTTAATAAACGAATGGCTTTATGGCTTGATATAACAGTGATTGATTTTAATGGCTTAGTTGTTTGAATTCGTACAACAGGTTGGTTAGGAATATGAAAACTAACAACCTTACGAAAACAATCAATTTTGGCATGATGAGTAGTTAACCAATCAATCCCTAAAATCACATCAAAAGCAAGTATCTTTAAAGAGATAAGGTCAACAGGTAAGGTGATGGTGCCAACTTGGATCACACAAGATTTATAAACAGTGGATGTGATGAAAGTTTCTCCTAACGGAGTCTCCACAGATAAATCAAAGTCTAACTTCTCCGGAGTCAAGTTTAAACGTTGAGCACAAGCAGGAGAGACAAAAGAATGGGTAGAACCGGTATCTAATAAGGTATAAACTTCGCATGAATTTATGATTAGCTTACCCGTGATCACCTCGTTTGGGTTCCTCGCATGTTGACCAGTTACGACAAACGCTCTTCTAGGAACCGTTGACTTTATCTTTTCTAGGACAGCTTTTTGAGTCACCATCCCCGTTGGACTTGGTTTTGCTACAGTGCAATCTCGAGCAATATGCCATTCCTTTCCACAATTATAACATACCTTAAACTGTTGTGGGCAGTTTGGGCTGATATGTCCTTCTTTTCCGCACTTATAGCATATAACCGGTGGTCGTTCTCCTCCCTTGGAATCGGTTGCTGCTGGTGCTGACGTCTTCGTATTGTCATTGTTGAATCTCCTCTTTTTAAAATCTCCTCCCGACTCGCTTCTTCTATTTTCATAGCCACGATTACCACCAGAGTGGTTGCCGTTCTTGTCTGTATTTTTCTTTCTCCGCTGGTTATCATTGTTCTGATGACTGCTGTCACCGATATGATCCTGGTTGTGGTCCCTCAGTTGACCGTACTCATTATCTCGCTCTAATAATTGAGCCCTGTTGACAACATCTGAATAGAGAGAAAATTTATGAGAAATGAGATATTGACGTATGCCGAGTTTCAAACCTCTCAAAAACATCCTCGTCATACGTTCCTCATTCTCCACCAAATGAGGTGCAAACCTGGACAACTTTGCAAACCTCGCCTCGTACTGAGACACCGTCATGTTATTCTGCTCCAGTCTAATAAACTCTACCTCCTTCATATGACGAATACTTTCAGGAAAGTACTTGTCATTGAACAGTTTCTGAAATGTCTCCCAAGACATGCTGAGTGCGGTTGGATGGGTACGCTTCACAGACTCCCACCAGTAATCTGCCTCGCCACGAAACATAAAGGTGGCGAATGGAACCTTCTGTTCCTCCGTGCATCCCAAGACATCGAATATCTTGGTAATTTGCTTGACCCACGTTTCCGCCATGATCGGATCCGGCTTTCCCTTAAATTCTGGTGGTCCCAATTTTTTGAACTGTTTGGCTGTGACAAACCGTGAATTGCTATCATTTCCTCCTGTATTTTGAACACGAGTCTCCCTCGTCTGGTTTTGCATGAATTGCAAAAAACTTGTAAACATTCCATCATTCATCATCTGCTCATTGGTGTTGTTCACAGGAGGAACATTGCCAGCCTGTTGCACGTTCTCCTCGTTGGTAAGCACCGGTGTCTCCACGGTCTCATTTACTCCACTGTTAACATTCTCAGTCGACATTCTCAAATACTGCCACAAAACAAGGATTAATTAAATAAATTAACAAATCACATAATACCCCTATATTATGACTGACCAATAAATAAGCTTAGGTAGGACACACTAGCGAAGGATTTATTCGTCTCTCCCCTCCTAGTTCTATTCTCCGATCTCCGCCAGAGATCATATCCCTAAGCTCTGATATCAACTGTGACGCCCCCAAAATAGGTACACAACACCCATTCTGAGTCGCCAAATTACATGGTACAGAAACAACTACATCTTTATTATTACAACACAAGAACTGTGAGTTTAAATACAAATATTGTCATTTAGACAATATCCACACTCAAATAAGTCCTCATTACAATTATTGATACATTATTTCACAAAAATGGTGAGGACTACTAAAGTAACTTCTAGAACTATCATTCCATACCCCGACTAGTACTCGCTACATTCTCGCCTCCTGAGAAAAATGGAACAAAAATGAAAAGGGTGAGTTCAACTAGCCCAGTAAAGAACATTATGACTAAGATAATACAGAATAAATTATCGTTAGTCTTCAACAGGGAAAAATCTAATCGAATACAATAGACAACAAGTTTTAAATCAATAACTGCAGCGGAAACAGCAAACCATTAGAAGAGTCAAGTAGAGAATGAGTTCTACTATCTTCTAAGATTTAAAAGTCCATCATCAATATTTTATCCCTGTAACAACAATCAATAACCATCTTTAATCAAATATTCATCTTTGCACTACAGGCCAAAGATATTCATTTGTATCACCAGTCGGTCATGTTCATCTCAACACCTGTTCATCTTTGCACTACGGGCCAAAGATATTCATCAGTTAATCATTCATCTTTGCACTACGGGCCAAAGATATTCAGTAATATCATCATTTAGGACTGAGGATGATGAAAAATATCTTAAAGAAAACGAATCCAGTGAAACAAAATAACAAATATTAAGGATTCGTATTTTGATTTATCCATGTCCAAAAATACCTTATAATTATTCATAGTGAAGTAGAATTCAAGAATGATCAAAACATGGATACAATCAAAGCTAGTACCCAGAATAGATATTTTGGACGAAAAGAAGAAAATTTTATTTTTCGGTGAATAGTAACCCCGACGTGAAAAGTTCCAAATTTGATAAAAATTTCCAACCAATATTTCGGCATAATGATATTGAAGAAATAATATCATTTTTGAATAAAATAACATCCCTTACCTCGTAAAGACAATACTTCTGATCGGAATACCGGTATAAGGCTGAAAGACACTTGCTCTGATGAATAGAAACTCTCAAAGTATCTAAATACTCACAAAATACACTCAATAATCTAGAGAGAGAAAGAGAGAAAACTTGTTTCTGGTGTGATTTTCAATTCTAACTTAGCCCTCTATTTATAGGAAAATGCTAGCACGCCGAAGCAGACTTAACCTTTCAGCCTTATACCGGTATTTCAGCCTTATACCGGTATAAGGCTGAAATACCGGTATAAGGCTGAAAGGTTAAGTCTGCTTCGGCGTGCTAGCATTTTCCTATAAATAGAGGGCTAAGTTAGAATTGAAAATCACACCAGAAACAAGTTTTCTCTCTTTCTCTCTCTAGATTATTGAGTGTATTTTGTGAGTATTTAGATACTTTGAGAGTTTCTATTCATCAGAGCAAGTGTCTTTCAGCCTTATACCGGTATTCCGATCAGAAGTATTGTCTTTACGAGGTAAGGGATGTTATTTTATTCAAAAATGATATTATTTCTTCAATATCATTATGCCGAAATATTGGTTGGAAATTTTTTATCAAATTTGGAACTTTTCACGTCGGGGTTACTATTCATGAGTTACTATTCACGAGTTACTATTCACCGAAAAATAAAATTTTCTTCTTTTCGTCCAAAATATCTATTCTGGGTACTAGCTTTGATTGTATCCATGTTTTGATCATTCTTGAATTCTACTTCACTATGAATAATTATAAGGTATTTTTGGACATTGATAAATCAAAATACGAATCCTTAATATTTGTTATTTTGTTTCACTGGATTCATTTTTTTTAAGATATTTTTTTATCATCCTCGGTCCTAAATGATGATATTACTGAATATCTTTGGCCCGTAGTGCAAAGATGAATGATTAACTGATGAATATCTTTGGCCCGTAGTGCAAAGATGAACAGGTGTTGAGATGAACATGACCGACTGGTGATACAAATGAATATCTTTGGCCTGTAGTGCAAAGATGAATATTTGATTAAAGATGGTTATTGATTGTTGTTACAGGGATAAAATATTGATGATGGACTTTTAAATCTTAGAAGATAGTAGAACTCATTCTCTACTTGACTCTTCTAATGGTTTGCTGTTTCCGCTGCAGTTATTGATTTAAAACTTGTTGTCTATTGTATTCGATTAGATTTTTCCCTGTTAAAGACTAACGATAATTTATTCTGTATTATCTTAGTCATAATGTTCTTTACTGGGCTAGTTGAGCTCACCCTTTTCCTTTTTGTTCCATTTTTCTCAGGAGGCGAGAATGTAGCGAGTACTAGTCGGGGTATGAAATGATGGTTCTAGAAGTTACTTTAGTAGTCCTCACCATTTTTGTGAAATAATGTATCAATAATTATAATGAGGACTTATTTGAGTGTGGATATTGTCTAAATGACAATATTTGTATTTAAACTCACAGTTCTTGTGTTGTAATAATAAAGATGTAGTTGTTTCTGTACCATGTAATTTGGCGACTCAGAATGGGTGTTGTATACCTATTTTGGGGGCGTCACAGATGAGGTGTCAGCTCCGTTTGTCAATGTGGCAGATTCGTTAACGGGAAAGGCACGGGTGACTTGATTTTTATAACGTTTAGAGTACTTTTGAAAAAACATAATAATTTAGAGTATAAATGGGACATCAGAATAAACGTCAAATATATTTTTGGACCTTTGCTCGTCACTTAATTGTCTATTACGCATTTGGTCTTAAAAGCTCAATTAAAAGTATAAGCATTCCTTGATGTAAATAGATCATGCATTAATACATTGAAACTGTGAAATGGCCAAACTATTAAATAAGGTCACAACTAATTTTATCGATGACCAAATAATTCCACAATAATATAAATTCAGAATTAACTCGAGATTATGTTGTAATTGCACAATATTTGCTATACCTTTAACTCGATTTTATTTGGAGAGACAATATAAAGATATTTTAAATTCAAGCCTGTTTTATTCTGTATAAGTTTTATCAAATATTAATTTTGGTAAATCACTTTAAAAAAAGGAATGGAATGGATTGCATTTACGTTTAAATGTGAATTTATCAAAAATATTATAACACGCCCGATATTTTAGATGAGGATTATAATTTGTAGTAACATATATAAGTTAACTAGCAGTGGTTTTGTGTATTAGCTAAATATCAATATAATTAAAAAGAATTAATAAAAGCAGTTTAGACACAAATGTCTTAGGCAATGAACGAAATCCAATAAAGAAAAGTTGATAAAGTATTTTAATACAGTACAAAATTTTATGGGTAGCAACTGGCATGACAATGGTAGGAAAATAGGGTTCGGGTCAGGGTCAGGGTCAGGGTCAGGGTCAGGGTCAAATAACTGACCTGAATTCCCGAACCATAAGACATGATGGATGAGGTATATAGGACGAGTATTATATTCCAAAGCAGAAACATTTGAGAGAGAGAGGATGATGCCGGGCGGATTCGAAGACGAAGAGAAGTGGCTTGCAGAAGGAATTGCTGGCATTCAACACAACGCCTTCTATATGCATCGCGCGCTGGTAATTCTATCAAATTCTAATTGAAACCCTAAATTTCTCCCTAAATTTGATTCAATTGTTGTTCGCAGGATTCCAACAATCTCAGAGAAGCACTCAAATACTCGGCACTATTGTTATCGGAACTTCGAACTTCCAGACTCTCACCTCACAAATACTACGAACTATGTAAAATTCATTGGTCCAGACTCTATTAATTATAACCTACTTCAACTAAATCTGTTATTGGTCTTATGAATTTGTTCCTTTTTTTGATGAATCAGACATGCGTGCGTTTGATGAATTGAGAAAACTGGAAATCTTCTTCAGGGAGGAAGACAAGCATGGTTGTTCAGTCGTTGACTTATATGAACTTGTTCAGCATGCTGGAAATATTTTGCCTAGATTGTAAGTGAATCACATAAGCAAAAATCATTTTAACTTGATTTATATGAACATGTTTATTTACTAACATAATTCTCAATTCTATAATTGATAAGCCTCTAAAGTTTAAACTTGTTAGTTATTATGTCTGGTGGTGATAGCATATTCAAAATAACATGGTACAAGAAGCTTAACTGTGTTAGAATTAGATTCCAGACATTATTATGTCATTGTGTTTGCCACATGCTAAACTGAAATTTTGTTATGCTAGTGATAGATCATATGGTAATTATAACAGTCTATCGAGCTAAATCACTATTAGGATGCAATTTATTTTTCCGCCTGCAATAGTTATTAATCCTGACCTTGGTTCTTTAAGTTGCATTGTAGCCAATAGACAAGGTGCTTGGTGCTAAGTGAACTTTGACTATCATAAATGTCGAGATTAGTGCCTCGTTACGTTAAAAATTAAAATATTATTTCTATTTGATACTATGCACCTTTCATTTTGTTCCCATTTATAATTAAGGTCCTCACTTTGTACTGATATGCCTGATCATTTTCCCAAGACATAACATATCCTGTCAAGGCATATAATATTAATGATGTTGTTCTATCAGGTATCTACTATGTACGGTAGGATCTGTTTACATCAAATCAAAGGAGGCTCCTGCTAAAGATGTTCTTAAAGACCTTGTTGAGATGTGTCGTGGTGTTCAACATCCCATACGTGGGCTTTTTTTAAGGAGTTACCTTGCTCAAGTTAGTAGGGATAAATTGCCAGATATTGGTTCTGAATATGAAGGGTAAGGCAACTGCTGCTTGCCTTCCAAATATATACTTTTTTATTTTCCATTCGTGATCAAAATTTTGTTTTCATGGAATAACTAATCTTTGTTAGTATGGCTTAAAATGCTTAACGTGCAACTTTACTGAATAGCTGTACAATGGAATTTATGTTGTGAGATCTTTGGGATGTGTGGGAGAGGAAGTGAGTCAATCTTAAAACAAGATTAACCGTCTTACTGTTCTCGTTTTTCGAAGTCTTCTTTATATTCTCTTTCCTTTCAAATAGTCATTTAAATAAACTTACCCATTGCCCTCTCCTTCTCGATCCGGCCCTGCTCCCTCGGCACACCTCCGTGTTCTTTTTGAAATAAACACCGACGATATTAAGATATGGTATTTGAAATAAGCAATAAATTAATATCACACTTAAATTTAAATACAAACATTTAAAAAGGAAACACTCTCAGTTATTTGCTTTTTCGTTTTCATCACTCTTGCTGCCACATCTGCATCCACTCTGCTAATTAGATACTTATGTGTGTGTCGCATGCACATGGAAGGCTATATTTTATGAAAACTGTTGGACAATGAAATTGCCTTCCTTAGACTAGCTGATTAAGATATTTGTCCTGTTCCTTGTCCAGTATAAATTATATTCAAAGAGTATACTCCCTCCGTCCCCCTTTATACTTTTTTTGGTGTGCATGACATGCATTTTGAGACATGCCAAGGATACATTTCGATATTATATTTTATATATATATATATATATATAATATAGTTAAAAATTTTATTTTTAAATATATTAAAATAGAAAAATATATTTGCTAAAGTGTTTTGCCATGTCATAAATTAGTGCCACACACTATATAAGAATAGCAACCAAAATGGGATGGAGCGGGTATTATATGTGGAATTTTGTCCTATACTTGAAGTGCAACCAGAATTGACTATTGTGACCGCATGGAATTAATTATGCGTGTTTAACAACTAAGGGGCTATGCCATTGTCTTCCTGCAGAGATGATGACACTGTCATGGATGCTGTAGAATTTGTGCTACAGAACTTCGCAGAGATGAATAAACTCTGGGTTCGGATGCACCATCAGGTTTGTGCTATATTACTCTTATCTGCTATCATGTGTCGACATGCATGGCTTAGGTACTTGCATGCCACAAATCTGAAAATGAATCATGAGGGCATGATTTTTGGCCATGCAGGTGTTATAGTTCTTGTGATACATTCATTATGGTGATCCTGAGTTGAGGCCTTCATTCGGACTTTCTGGTCTGCAGGGACCTGTCGGGATAAACGAGAAACTGGAAAAGGAAAGGAGCGAGCTTCGTGATCTTGTAATATCAATGTCCAGAGGCAGTTTGGTTTTGCTATATTAAATAACTTATGGCTTAACCTCAATATAAAAGTTATTTAACCATTGCTCTGAACTTTCAGGTTGGAAAAAATTTACATGTTCTCAGTCAGATAGAGGGTGTAGACCTTGAAATGTACCGAGAAACTGTTCTTCCTAGAGTCTTGGAGCAGGTTCAGTTATATGATTACTTAAAGATTCTCAATATATGTGACGTGAAATACTATGTTTTCAAAATACACATTCTAAGTTTCAGTTAATTTTATGAAACTAATATGTTTTTGACAGGTTGTGAACTGTAAAGATGAGCTTGCACAATATTATTTGATGGACTGCATAATTCAGGTCTTTCCAGATGAGTACCACTTGCAGACTCTTGAGACATTACTGGGTGCTTGCCCACAACTTCAGGTGCATAATCTACTTATTCAATGCCTTTGACTCCATTTAATTTACCTTTTTGGAAAGTAATTAGGGATCTCGTTATTCTTTTACTGACCAAATAACTACATTATAGATCTGGACTAGTGTTAGCGATTGCCTTCCTGACACATGATATTAGTATCATAGCTGGACTGGAGCTACCAATCCTACCTCCTATCTGTTTAGGAATACAGTTGACTGTTTTGCATAATTTGAACTCTTGAAAGGCTGTTTTTTTCCTAAAATAATTTTCTTTGTATCCGATGTAACTGTAAAAATGTCAAGCACTTGCGTTTTTCACTTAAGTTAGTTAATTAAATTTCATCAGGAGATTTGTGGTTTAGGCTGTACAATGTGGTCCATTTAGTTTTAGTATCTCATGGTGGTGTTGCGTGAAAGATTAGAATCATGAGATGCAGCCTATCCTGTTGTGTGGTGTTCTTGCATATTGAAAGTCCTAGGTACAACTATGAACATAGAACAAAAATTAGTTGCTCATCTTGCTATTCCTGTTGGTTATGCATATATAATTCCCTAAAGTTCCACTACACTTGAAATGTTCAATATAAATTGCCTATGCTATGCATTTGTTTCATTTATGGATAAACAAAGATGGCAAACTTCTAACAGTTTTTTCTTCTTGTGGGACCATATAAATCCAGCCAACAGTTGATATCAAGACAGTGTTATCGCGACTTATGGAGAGACTTTCAAACTATGCAACTTCAAGTCTAGAAGTATGTTGTTTGCTTACTTCTTCCATAACTCATGCTTTGCATCTGATCAATTTGGCAACATTTTCAGGTCTTACCTGAGTTCTTGCAAGTAGAAGCATTTACTAAATTAAGTGTGGCCATTGGGAAGGTAAGTTTAAATTATTTTTTACTTTTATCTAAAATAAATATCTCGTTAACCTTCTTTATGGCAGACTAAATTCTATTGAAATAATTGTGCCGACTATTGAACGAAGTTGACAAACAAGTTTATGTGCTTGTGCCTCAACTTGTTATTGAAATAATTATCAAATTGCAATTTTGAGACTTGATAATGTACTAGTTTACAGAACATGATTCTCAAAGAGTTTAGGATATCTTCCTTATAATTGTACAGGATGTGAAATCTGAATTTGAAAGTCATTTCAAATGTTGCAGAAATTTTTAAGTTTCCTATTTGGTTCCTCTTTTTGGTCCATTTTGGTACCTGTTGGCTTTGAATCTACAAAGGTTGGCCGGTTTCCTGTGCTTTCATGTTAGGTTGTGACAATCTGATTCCTTTGTGCAATTATGTACTTCTGGTTACTCCAAAATTAATTGTTTTTTCATGTGTTGTTGTTGTTATCAGTGTTGCAGTCAACTGAACACCTTATCAACTTACCAAATTTTGTAAATTCTTTTATACTCCTATTCCCCACTTTTCTGTTATGTATATGTTCTTAGTTATAGTTATCTACATATGTTTACTTCTTCATTTTTTGGTTGGAAATTTAAGGACTTTATTCGAGTATGAGTAAGTATGATTAATTGCAGGTGATAGAAGCACAGGTGGACATGCCTATTGTTGGAGTCATCACTTTGTATGTCTCTCTTCTTACATTCACCCTTCGTGTTCATCCTGATCGGCTTGATTATGTGGATCACGTCCTGGTATGTTTCTTTTCATGATGTGGCAATTTTTATTGTAATGTAGAGATATTGTCTGTGTTTATGGCCTTGAGCTAAATTCTGAATTTGTGGATTGGAAAATAGAGGCTTTGAGCTGAATTTTACTTGGAGCCAGTAAGGTTAAATAATTTGACAGTGCAATCTTGCAAATATGTTTTACATGCCTCATAAAGATATATATTCATATATATATATATATATATATATAAATGTCTAATTTAAACAACATGAACTTCCACATGGATTGTTGATTACTGATCGTAACTCATTCTCCATTAATAATTACAGGGAGCTTGTGTCAAGAAACTTTCTGGCAAAGCAAAGCTTGAAGATAGTAAAGCAACAAAACAAGTTGTTACTCTTTTGAGTGCTCCATTGGAGAAATATAATGACATTGTTACAGCCTTGACACTTTCTAATTATCCCCGTGTTATGGACCATCTTGACAGTGGCACAAATAAAGTCATGGCAATGGTTATTATTCAAAGCATAATGAAAAATAATAGCTGTGTTTCTACTTCAGACAAGGTCCAAGTCCTTCACCTATCATTCCCATATTATATATATTTTTTGTTTTTAATTTATTTCTCAAGTATTCCAGTATCATGGTTTTTCCTTCTAGTATATTAGTTTATGTCTTTTTGTAGGTTGATGTGTTGTTTGAATTGATAAAAGGGCTTTTAAAGGATCTCGATGGAACTCCTATGGATGAGGTTTTAATGAATAGTTTCTCTAGCGCATTTAGTTCTAAACCTTTTTCAAGTGCTTATGATTATACTAACTTGTTGGCTTAATTGGAACTTGTATCTTTTATGAGTCTATCTTCCTCCATTTAACAAATCTTCTATTTGTCTTGTGTAATATATGTGCCAATAGCTTGATGAGGAAGATTTTAAGGAGGAACAAAATTCCGTTGCTCGCTTAATACACATGTTGTATAATGAAGATCCAGAGGAAATGCTGAAGGTAATTATATTTTGGAGATTTTTGACTGAATGGAAGTGCCTTCAACGTTGCTGTATATATGCTTAATTTTTCAATTACCATTTACTGATTTTTAAAAGTTTTTAATGACTTATTGACCTGCTGCTTTCATATAATAATATTATTTTTGGAATATATGTATATAAAAAAATAGTGGATGCATTTACATGTTTTATTTTTACACGAATAGTGTATACTTATTCAGATGCATATAACCAAAAAGTGAACAGCCATAATATCTCCAAGAAAATAGCATTTTGAAGAACATCATAATGAAAAATTATGGAAATCGATTTTTGCACTATATATTTTTTATATATCAAATTAATCACAAATTAGTTGGCGGAAATGCCATGAGCGACCCAGGATTCTGTCAATAAAGATTCATAAAAAGAGGATTAAATTGGAAGTACAAAATATCTAAAATATGTATAACCTAATAAGTTTTATCTGAAAAAGTGTGTTGCCTAATGCAGAGTAATTTTACAGTTTCCTGAATAATATAGACTTTAACCTGATTCAGAATTATTCGTCTTTTTCTTGCTAATTATTGCTTGTTCTATTGTGCTAATAGTGATCCAAATGCCTAAGTTAGAGCCTTGTTACAGTTCTTTCATTATTCTGTTCAACTCCGGTAAAAAGTTGCAACTTTTCTTATTAACAGATCTTACTAATTGGTTTTACTGTTTCAGATTATATGTAGCGTAAGGAAGCATATTTTGACTGGAGGCCCTAAGCGTCTACCATATACAGTTCCTCCTCTTGTTTTTTCTGCTTTGAAGGTTCGTTCTTCTTTTCCAAAAAGGGAAGCTGCTATGTGGTTTTATTATTTTCTAATGTTTATATATTCGGTGTACATGATGTACATCAAACTATTTAAATTTAGTAAAGGATGATGTTAAGGTATAAATTTTAATTCCTTGTCGCTGGTTTAGAAATTTTAAGAAGCTTCAGTGGAAGTACTATTCTTGTACAGTTGTATGCATAGGATCCTGGCCATTTTTTGTTGACAAAAGTACCTCAGTTTGAACCATTGTTTTGGTTTGTAGTTGATCAGGAGATTGCAAGGTCAGGATGGAGATGTAGCTGGTGAAGAGTTTCCTGCTACACCAAAAAATATTTTTCAGCTCTTAAATCAGGTAAACATGGCTTAGGGGATTTAATGTTGCTATTATAGGTGATACATTTTCAAGCTTATTTTGTGTATTATATTTTTCATGATTTATTCAAGTTAGTGATAAAATATGTTAAGCTCGACATCTATATTACGGTATAAAGACAGCCAACGTTATTGGTTCATTTATATGACAATCCACAGCGTAAAGTTTTGAGATCACTCATTTTCAATCATCTGCAGTGTTATATTTGTGAGTGCATTAGCACCTCTTTTGCACAGAATGCTGCTACACTGTAGAAAGGTTCACTACTGTTGGTCTTCATGAGTGAGTTTAATTACTCCTGGACACCATGCCAAAGCTGTAGGTTGTTGTGGCTGCTATTTATATGTGCACATGCATGACGTATCTCCTCAATTGTCATTATAACATGTGGATTGTTTAATTTTCCTTTATTTTTTCTTTTTCTTTTTTTATATATTTCCAAATAGTGTAGTGTTCACAACCAAAGAATGTTATGTTACATAATCTGACTGTGTTATTGTTCCCCCATATTTCTGATTCAGACTATTGAGGCTCTTTCATCTGTTCCATCACCTGAGCTGGCATTGAGGTTGTATTTGCAATGTGCTGAGGTAAGAGCATCTCCAACAGTAGTAACAAAAAAAACTTTTCAAATTGAAGTTTGCATTATTTGTACTTTAATATTTTGTGTCTCATCAGTCTCTTCAATTCAATTAATGCAATATTTGACTTAAAACAATAATAATTGATAACATTTAAAATAATTAATAACATTCTGGAAAATAAATTATATTTAAAAATTAATATCTTATCATGTTGACATTGCAAAGATAAATAACCCAACAAGCAAACTTGATTATCCAAGGTCATTGGATAAATTTTTAATTTACGTGATTATCCAGAGGGTCATATTGGATAAACTAGAGTGTCATAATTAACGTGATTATTCAAAGGGTAATCAAAATAATATTTTTTCCAATATGATAAATAAATAAATAAATAAAAAGGAATAATATTAAATTTTAAAATGAGTTGCACATCAAACCCATCAAGATTCAAGCTAAATAAATGTTTTTAACCTTTTTCATATGATTTTGATTCTCTCAAAACAAAATAAATGTTTTGAGGCAATGTCAACTTAGCAGTTTTGAAGAGAATGAGGTTTCAAATTTGATGACTAAAGTTGGAGAGACTGTTGGAGATAATTTTTCTGATGTGGCTCACCTATTTGAGTATACCAAAGTGGTTGAAGACTTTGTTGGAGATGCTCTAAGATTGTGTTGTATGGTGGCAAAATAGTTAAGGAAATTACAAAAGCTTTACAATTTTAACTAGCATTATTAGACATTGATTCTTCTGTAAGAAAAAGTTCACTTTAATCTCACTCTTTTCATATGGTGATCTACCCTTTTCACATTGTCTTTCATCTGTCTAATTTATTCAGCTTTCTAAGTAGAATACACGTGGACAAATTCTTGATGCTTTTATTTTCTACCAACCATGTGTAATCTAAATGTTTTGCCTTACAACCATGAATATATGGGAATAAATTTACCCAGTTATCTTCAACTGCGCTTGACTTTGACTTTGTCAGGCTGCCAATGATTTTGATATTGAGCCAGTTGCATATGAACTTTTCACTCAAGCATTTGTATTATACGAGGAAGAAATTGCGGTAATTGCTCAAATATCAGTTTCTTGTCGTTTTATGTATTTGCAGAAAGTGGATATGATTGGGTTTTTCTTCTAATGTTTCATGTGTGGTACTAGGACTCCAAAGCCCAGGTGACTGCAATACACCTAATTATTGGGACCCTTCAGAGGATGAATGTTTTTGGGGTAGATAATAGGGATACCTTAACACACAAGGCCACAGGGGTAATAATGCTCTTGAATCGAGAAAGCTTACCTATTATCTGACTATTCTTTAACAAAAATTATATCTGATGCTTGTGTGTTTCAGTATTCAGCAAAACTGTTAAAAAAACCTGATCAGTGCAGAGCAGTTTATGCATGCTCGCATCTCTTTTGGGTTGATGACCAAGACGGAATTAAAGATGGAGAAAGGTGTGTGCTTACCTTGTACTGAACATCATTATATTCAATATCGTAACCTGAATCTTTTTTGTTTTATATGCCTCAGATTATTGACAGTTTTTTTGAAATTTGATTTTTCACAAGATTTTTTCTTGGTCGAGTCAAAAACAGTTCATTTCCTGGGAAATTGTCCTCCATCCTGGGCATTGAACTTATTATCCCACTCTACTGTTTGAGCCGAGAAGATAATAACCTACCAGTGTTCTTTGTTATACAGGGTACTCCTTTGTCTTAAGCGCTCATTAAGGATTGCAAATGCTGCACAGCAGATGGCTAATGCTACAAGGGGTAGCAGTGGACCAGTTACTCTGTTTGTTGAAATTCTGAACAAGTTAGTAGACGGCAGTCTTTTGGAATTAGACCTGATAATATAGTTGGTTAACTGTCGGGTCAACCTATATTAACTGGAACCAAATGGGTTGGTTAACTATTTTTATTTATTTTGGTTGGGTAAAGTTTGGAATTATATTTTAAATAATAAAAATTATTCTAACCCGATTTATCATTTTTCGACCTATATTTTATTCCAAATCCAAATTAAAGGTTCTTTCCACCCATATTTACATATTTTAGAAGCTTAATCACCCACTCACCCATCCCACCCAACCCACCCAACCCCCACCCCACCCACCCCCACCCCCACCCTCACACCCACACCAAAAAAAAATAATATTATGTGATTGTGTATGCACTCCTAACTCCACCCACACCCACACCCACACCCACACTTAAAAAAAATAATATGTATACACTACCCATCCCACCCCATCCCCAACACCCCCACCCCCCACCCCCCACCCCGCACCCCGCACCCCCACACCCACCCACCGCACCCCACCCACTCTACCTACCTACTTACCCACACCCACCCAATACCCCACCCACCCGTCCACCCGCCCACCCTACCTACCCCACCCTACCTACCCCCTACCCCAACCACCCACCCCACCTACCCACTCCCACCCCCACCCCCACCCCCACCCCCACTCCACCCACCCACCCACTCAACACCTTCTCAAGAAAAAATAATATCAAACGATTATGTATACACCACTCACCCCACCCATTTCCACACCCTACCCACTCAACCCCCACCCCACCCCACCCCACCCCACCCTACCCTACCCCTCCAAAAAAGATAATATTATATGATTACGTATACATCTCTTACGCCCCCACCCCCAACAAAAAAAATAATATTATGTATACACCACCCCCACCCTCGACCCCATCCCACCCAAAAAAATAATATGTATACACCATCTACCCCACCTCACCTCACACATATTAAAAGTTCATTTAAAATTTATGTTTAAAAGTCGAAACATCTTAAAAATGATTAATATAATTTTTAACCATAACTATATGGTTCTAACCCACATAACCTATATTAAAAATGGTTAATATAGTTTTAGTTCTTAAATAGAACCATAACTATATTTTAAAAATCAAAACCAACTCGTAACCATATTTTGTCAGGCCTATCTGGATTAGACATGTATGCAATTATTAGTTATTGGTTCTTCTGGTTACATTAACTTTTGCTTGGGTAATGTATGCTACAGGTACCTTTATTTTTTCGAGAAAGGAAATCCACAGATAACGAGTGCTGCAATTCAAGACCTTGTAGAATTAATTAAAACCGAGATGCAAAGTGACACAACCACCCCAGATCCACCTACAGATTCCTTCTTTGCCAGCACGTTGCGGTATATTCAGTTTCAGAAACAGAAAGGCGGTGTGATGGGTGAGAAATACGATTCGGTCAAAGTGTGACATTGAGGGTTTTGGCATGATATGTTGAAAATTTGAGGGTGAACCAAACTAGGTTTGCTGGTGTGCATGGAGACAAGTTGAATTGATTGAGGAATGATCCACATCAATCGAGTTGTGGTATTTTTCTTGATGGAAATCAGTCTGTTTGGCCTGTTTTGCGTTTTCAAGGTGGACAGATGTTGCTCTAATTCTTCCCCAAAACTTTGATTTAGCTGCCATTTTTTGTGCACCCTATATACCTTTCTGTAACATTCATGTATTTATCAAAAGTAAATTAGTGGCTTATGTGAATGGAGTGTATTTACTCATTTGTGTTTTTCTATATGTATTCAAGATGGGAATCTGAAATTATTTTGAGATTGCTATCATTTTGTATGATTGGACAAGTTTATTTCCCAGTTTTGTTAGACCTCAAGTTCTCTGCTGCATGAAATTATTTTTACATATTTTCTGCTCCGTTTGAGTCTTACTTTTTGCTTCTCAGGTATTAGTGGTCATTAACTTGCAGTTACGGAGAAAATAATGACATTCTGTGAAGAGAAATATAGAACTGATTACCTGTTTCTTTAAACGGAAAACGTTTTTCACATTCCTTTTATCTTGCTGTTGGAAATTCTGTTATATTCTCCTCCGCTGTGGTAATAATTATTTCAATTTTTGTAGTCAACGAAGCAAAAATTAATCTCGATGGAAACTTCGGATGAATTTAATGAGCCCATTCTGCTACTATAGGAGACGGTCTATTACTCAAAATTGTATTAAGTATTAATATTTACCTTATAACCATTAATTGTGAAAATTGAAATGTGGGATTTTATTTTTATTTATTTATTTATTTATTCTGGTTGGTGGTGGGAGAGGGGGAGGGCGTGGTTACTTCTATGCACGGGAATGCGAAATGACGTAATGATAGATTAATTGAAAGGGTGAAATGACTAATATATATTTCTGACGTATGTATATATATATTCTTATAATTACTAAATTAATGCTTAAATATAATGTTTCAAAAATTATTAAGTATAATTACAATGTAAAACAAAATTGGTTTCTAAAGATGTTTATTATTAAATGTTATAAATATAAATATATTACTCCCTCCGTCCCAAATTAATTGCTCAGTTTTGACTTTTTTAAGACAAATTGACTATTTTTAGAATTAATAATTAAGCAAATATAAATATATTTTTAAAATTATAAAAATTAGGATTAGTAATAAATTGTATATACTTTTTTTGGTTATAATCACTTCACCTATATTTTAGCAAAAATAGTAAAAATATTAATTTTAAAAATGGTCAATTTGACTTTAAAAAGTCAAAACTAAACAGTTAATTTGAGACGGAAGGAGTAATTATTAAGGAGTTTACCGTATAACACTGTGTGAAGCAGAGACATAACATGCAATGAAAACAAAGGTAAGGCGTCTTGGATAATGGGACAATTATAAGCATGTTACTAATACTAAATTACAATATAGTACATTACATGAAAGACGGTATTTCAGAAATTCCATAATCCCGTTACATATGTGATAATATAAAAACAAAACTACAGAGAGCAGTGTACACCTTATCAAGGACTGCTAGTCAACAATTACAAAGATTTATAGTAGAAACAAACCACCCGATGCATCAACTTTAATCTCTAGCAAGTCAGTGGAGACTATACATCATGGCGTCATTGAAAGGAAAAACAACTTGAGAAGTAATGGAAAGGATGCACCGAGTCAGGTTGGTATGTCATTTTCGCCTTCACAGCCCTAATATTTCCTTGATCACAATACGGAGCAAGCTTTTTGGCCCTTTTTCTTCTTTTTCTTTTGCTTGGGTGGTTGGAGTACTACCTTGATAGCGGCATCAAAGACTGCCTTCACATTCTGTAGTAGGAGTCGACAAGTATACTATCAATACATAAAACAGCCCTTCATGGAAGAAGAATGAAGTTAATAAAGGACATACCTGCTGTGTCTTGGAACTACATTCAATGTAGGCAGGAGCTCCAATTAGTTTCCTCAAATCCTCTCCCTTCAAAAATAATTGAAAATATTAAAGATTACCATGACCTATCCAAGAAGAAAACAAGTATAAGATCTGTTCTATGGAAATCTTTACCTGAGCTGGAGTAATGGGCACTGCACCAGGGTGGTCTATGAAGAACTGCTTATCATCCCTCAAATCTGAAGGTGAAACAGATCATAAAACATCATGGCAGCTTTGTGAAAAAAGGCTTACAAAGTATACTCCTTAAGTCCTTGTCACAAGCAATTAGCTAAAATACTAGACAGTTTTCATGGACAAGGAAAATGTTTGTTGATTGATGAAGGTTTTAAGTTATGAGGAATAAGTGAGACCAAGGTTTTTAGTTAAGAGGACAAGGGTTGCGAACCATAGATCTCAATATCACATGTTCTCATCCAGTTCAGATTCAACCCGGTGCTCAGTGATGGATGTGAACTCCTTCATGTTAGTTGACTGATCTAAGACCTCATAAATAACCTACAGTTCCAAATTGGTTTATGAAACAAGACTTGCCTAGCCATTACCATTCACTGAAGCATAGCTTGATCTTACTATGTGCAGTTGTCATCCCCTCACAGATAAATCTCATAAAGGTAAATGGAAGTTCAGCACAACAATATGAAACACCTAGTCTGCAAGATCTTACCAAGCTTTGTTCCGACAAGAATTATTGGAACTCCAGGTGCATAGTGCCTAAGTTCAGGAATCCACTGAGATGAAAATAAATGGAGAAACAAGGAGTCAGCAAACCACACACGCTTATTACATGAAAAAATATATATCATCCCATATAATGAGACTGATTTAAAGGTCCTGACCTTCTTTGCAACATTTTCATAGCTAGCCTTGCTAATGAGAGAAAATGCAAGAAGAAAAACATCCGCTCCACGATAGCTCAAGGGTCTCAATCTGTTGTAATCCTCTTGACCTATTAGAATATCAATAAAAATAACTCAAAACACACAAGTTTTAGAACACAGGAATGTCGACTAAAAAATAGATCTTTGTAGAGTTACCAGCAGTATCCCATAACCCTAGGTTGACGGTGCTCCCATCCACAACTACATTTGCACTGAAATTGTCAAAGACTGTCGGCACATAATCCTGGGGAGATAGAAGTTAACATCCAAGAAGAAAGTAACTACTCTCTAAACATAATTAGTGAGAGGATAGAATGATGATACAAAATCCAAAAGATAAAACTTATTGAACCACCATCGGTGATGAGTTTCAGATTAAAATTTTAAGGAATAAGAAACAATTATCTGTAACATCGTGATACTTGCATGGGACAATAATTCCAGTATCTTAATCCGTAAATATTTTTCCACACGAAATTTTGTACACTTGAATAACCAAACTTTACTAATTTAAAGAGCTTGAAAACAAAACCAAATTGCCTGGCTACTAAAAAGGCAAAAAAATCTGAAAGCCCTTCCATGAAATTCATAAACATTTTCAACATCTGATGTATCTTCAATACCATGTTTTACCCTCAAATCAAGAAACTCTACTTTCGCCCAAAAATGACTTGATAAATTCTTGGCTTTTAATTTGCCAAGATTCAACGGCCAAACCATCCCTCTCAGCCCTTACTATTTATACAACCAATTAACTTTTCTAAAGTCCAGCAAAATAGCCAATGGAAAGAAAATCTCAAAGACTGGGGTTCAGAGCACAAATTGCTAAAGTTGAACTTAATAACCATAGTCCAAGGAGACTGAATAGTTCTATATCCCCTCCTATCACTACCCAGATACAATCAGAATAATATCATATAAAATGATTCACTTAAAAAATCACTTGCAATTAGATATACAAGACCAACCCCAAATTGAGTAAAGATTAAATTGTCATCCCCTCCTATTTGAACGAGCTAGCTCACCGTAGGGAAAGTGTTGCTGGTGTAGGAAATGAGCATGCAGGTTTTACCAACAGCACCATCACCGACCGTCACGCACTTTATGAACCTGGACGCGCTCATTTTACAGATCTTTCTTCCTTAACTAAGAGGAACACTTTACTGCGCAATACCCTTGTGGGGTGGTTTGGGTTGTCTTCTTGTTTTTCAGAGAAGCTTGGATGATTCTTGTTCTACATGGAATCAAGAACAGAAACTGGAAAACACCCGTTTCTGTAAAAACCCAAAACAACTAACAAATTTTTAGAGCAGTGAGTTAAGAAGTGAAGGCTAATTTCATAGTGATCGGAACGAACCCTAAAATTAATCGCAAAGAGAGAGACCCACCAATCTACGGGACGGGGGAGGAGCAACTGCGTACGCTGTCGCAACAAAGACAACCTTTTGCCAGCTATTGTCACACACCTTATTCTCTCTCCTCCGTCCTTCTAGTTCATTGCTTTTGTTTTTATTTATATATTAATATTATATTGGCTAATTAATTAAAATTAATTTTATTTTAATTATTTCTTTTAATTTATGTACACTAGTTTTTTTATGATAATTTTATCTTTTTTTAGATAAAATTTAATTGGACGGATGAAAATAGTATATAAAAATATAAATATTTTAAATTTTATTTAATTTAAAAATGTTTAAACTTTTTGACAACTTAGATTTATTGAATATTTTAATATAAAATCAATGACAAACATTATTAAATTATATAAAAACGCATATATTTATATTCCCACATACCGTTAAATTTATTTAAAAAAATTTATTAATGTATCATAGTTAAATACTCTAGAAATATCTATCTTTTTTCACTTTACTTAATAAATTTCATTTAAGAAGCAATATATTAGTTGATAATTTTAATTGATTTTCGAGATTAAAAGTTAAAAGAATTTTTCAGTGGGCAATGAGTGAAGAGTTTGTAATTTTACAATAAAAAGGTGGTAACCGTACAATATTTTCACTCCTTGCGTTATTACCCATGGATACAAAATTCGTGCGAACGGTGAAGCAAAATACCTCCTGAACCGGTTTAAAAGAGTGGTTCACTTGAATTTTGTACCCAAGGCCATGACCATGAATAGAAATGCCTCCTCCTAATGGCTGCTGGCGAGAACGTGACGCGCATTATTGGAATCAACTAAATAGTAACTAAAATAGTAACTAAAATAGTGTGTGTATATATATATATATATATATATATATATATATATATGGAAAAATATAAATACACAGTAAGTTATGACGACGGTTTTGTAGGCTATGTCCCATAGATATTCTGAGCTACGGCGAAGTGTGAACCGTCGTTATAGCCCAAAAAATCCGTAACTATAGTCCGACTGTATAATACATAATTGTATATATATATATATATATATATATATATATATATATATATATATATATATATATATATTCCGCTTCTCAGCGAACTTGAAAGGAACGAACTAAGAACGAACCGACTATAGTGACGATTTTTTCCGTCGTCGCAATAGCATAGAAAGCCGGTTTTTTATGCTATAACGACGGAAAAAACCGACGTTATAGTCGGTTCGCTCCCTTCAGTTCGCTGGAAAGAACCCCACTTATTTTTTTAAAAGTCTCCAAAACTCCGTAGTTTTATTAAAAGAGTGTTATATAAAGAGGAATGCTAGATAAAAAAAATACTTTTATCCTTCCACTATATATATATATTTCACCTCTATTATGTATATTTGGTTCATTCACCTTAACCTCACCTTTACTTTGAAGTTGAACAGGTAATTGGGGATTAATGATAAATTTGGACAAAGAAAAGAAGTCTAATTTAGAAGAATTAAAGTTGTTTATTGTTTTTTCACTCAAAAATATTTTTATTTGATTTTTGATTTGTTTTATTTATATAAATGATATATTTAAGCATTATTTTTTAAATTGGAACAACATACTGAGAGAAAAATATAGTAAGTGTCTTGTTTATAAATCGAAAAACATAAGAAAAGGTCAAAAGTCAAATTTAACTTATTAAAAAGTCAAATTTAACTTATTATAAATTAAAATTCGAGAGGGATGGGATGATTAGAATTAAAATATAAATGAATTGAGTCGAGTATTGAGTTATTCAGATTTAATTCATAAATTTTATCGAATTTGATAAGGTTTGATTGAGGTTCGTTTAGCTACTGAATCAAGCATGATCTTAAATCAAGTCCAAACAATTTGAATTTTTTGAGCGAATATGATCCAAGTATGAACATAAAATTATAATTTAAAAAGATTAGAGTAATTTATCGAACTTTAAAATTTGTTCATTTGAATAGTTTATATTTCGAGTTGAGTTTAAATTGAATTTTTAATCGAACGAGTACGATTCATAATCAAATTAGTTCATTCTACTGCTTAATTAATACGCGGGTCACGCTAAATTGTTGTTTTATTTTTAAAAAATGGTTTTAACAAATGATTAAGCATACACGCACGCACGCACATGGAGAATAGGATGGGGGAGGGAGAGAGAGAGAGAGAGAGAGAGAGAGATAGAGAGGTACCCCTCTCCCATTCATGTGCAGTGAAGTTATGGGTAACCAACTACTCCTTCACCAACTTTTCACAAAATTTTCTTAATTCCAACTACTCTTCAACTCTGCCCCTTTGTTTGTTTCTGGTGAGATTCCACTGTCATTTCCTTGAAATCACAAATCAACATATATATATATATATATATAGTACTTGAACTCTCTCACATATACACGATATCATGATTAATTAGTACATATATACATGGAGAGAGTGGTAGATGATAGTTACTCCAAATGGAAGTTTATATGAGCAATGCATGTCCTCACCAAATTTCACTAAATAAGTAGGGATACCCTAACAATCAGGAAGATATAGAGACCGAACAGGAACAGGAACAGGAACAGGAACAGGAACTTTTAACCATTTATTCAGAAAATTTCTGATCGAATAAGTCTGGCAATAAGACAGTTAACCAATTTTCTGAAGACAAAAGCATCTTTTAATATAGAAGAAATTATGGCAAATAAACCAGCAGCCCTGCTATCAGTCTCATGCTTAAAAGAGCAGCTTGAGTCTGGAAAACTATTGCGTATGCGTACAAACTTCTGTTAATAAGTATAGATTTATCATCCGGCCGGCCAGTTTCAATATAAACTTGTATTGACTAATCAGTAACTTGTATTCCCTTTCCCTGCTGTAGATTAACTAACCGTGTATAGATACTTCCAGGACTACTAATGAGCTGCTCATGTGTACCAAATTCAACCACTTTGCCATGTTGCAGCACCGCAATAGTGTCTGCATCACGAATCGTAGACAACCTGTGCGCCACAAGAATTGTTGTTCTGCCTTCCATAAGCTTATCAAGAGCTTCTTGTACTTGTTTTTCAGATGCCGTATCCAAAGCACTAGTTGCTTCGTCCAAAAGAAGAATCGTTGGGTTTTTCAATATTGCTCTAGCAATTGCCACCCGCTGTTTCTGCCCCCCTGATAACTGAACTCCTTTCACACCAACTTGAGTTTGGTACCCTTCTGGCATTCTACTAATAAAGCCATGCGCATTTGCTGCTCTTGCAGCCTTCATTATCTCAATTTCGGATGCCTGTCCATTCCCATACTTTATATTATCATATATTGTGGTGGAGAACAAAGCTGGCTCTTGCTGAACTAGGCCTATTTTCAGCCTCAGTGACTTTAAGTTAAAGCTCTTAATATCAAATCCATCAATGGAGATTGTACCTGAAGTAGGGTCGTAAAATCTCATCAAGAGTTGGATCACAGTACTCTTTCCTGACCCGCTTTGCCCCACTATAGCCATACTCTTTCCTGAAGAAACTTCTAGATTCAAGCCATCAAAAATGGTGATATCAGGCCTCGCAGGGTACGTAAAGCTTACATTCCTGAATTCTATATCTCCTTTGATACTGGTTATCGGCGTTGAAGTGGGATTGTCTGCGATTATGGCCGGTTTCCTATGGAGAATATCAAAAACCGACCCAAGTGCTTGGGATCCCTTAACAATGTCAGGGGCCAAAGCAAGAGTTTCTGCTACCGCCAATGCAGTGATTATTAAAATCATGAAACACTTGATTAAGTCTCCAAAGTTGGAGTTCTTATCCTTCATCAGAACTGAAGCATACCATAGGCCAAGAGCATAAGAACAAAATGCAAAGAGCTGTGTCACACCATAGCCAAAACCTGATATATGACCACGCAGAAGTGCTTGTTTGTTTGGTTCCTTCAGTTCAGAAGCAAACTGGATGGACACCCGCTCTTCAGCACCAAATGCAGCAACAGTACGAATATTGGCAATAGCTTCACGTGCCACAGCAGTTGCTTGGGAGTAGGAACGGCTGTAATCTCCTCCAAATCCCTTTAGAAATTGTTGCTGCGTACATGAATAAACCAAATTGACATATGACATAAACATACATGCATTTCCGTTTCTGTAAAGCAACAAATTTTCAAGTGTTGGGATAGGATGAAACTATCAGCTTAATTAAGATCAGTACGGCAATTCTTATGTGAATACTTGCCTCAGCTATGGATGCTCCAATTAGAAGGGGAAAGGTAGCAATGATAACAGAAGATATGCGCCAACTTAATGTAAAGGCAATGACAAACGCAGTCACTATTAGCGCTATGTTTTGGACAATTGTTGATAGACGGTCAGCCAGTGCACTTCGTACTAAAGTTGCATTTGCTGCTAACTTCGAGGTCAGTGAGCCAGTACTATTCTCATCTGAATCAAACCAACCAACCTCGTTGGAAAGAATAGCTGAATTAAATAGTAAGAAGTGAGTTCTGAGGATGATTTTAGATAGCAGGAATATACATATACAAACAGGAAGCGTATAAACTGTAGAGAAAATGGAAAGAACCTGTGAACATTAATAAGCGAACTCGCCTGGTTAGGCGCTCCCCCATTAAGGTATAGAAATAGTGTTGCAACAGATACATGGGAATGCTAGCAACAGCTCCTCCGACAAAGATGAGTGAAACCCGCCGGACCTCTCGTTTTATTTGGTGATCATCGTAAGAATAGAATGCAGTCAATATATATGTGATCCCGAAAGCAAACAGAGGAGCTGTCATGCCAACCAGAACTGCACCAACTGACCCAAGTACTGCATAGGGCCACTCTGGTGCATTTAGTTTAACTAGTTCCCAAATAGACGAAGTTGAAGCAAGGCTAGGTGAGGACAGGTTTTGATCAACTGGCTGCAACTCTGTCGAGGTCTTCGAGTTAAACTCCTCCTTATGGCTGTGATTATTTGTGAATTCCTTAAACTTGGAAACTTCAGGTGTTTCAATGGTGTTAGCTGGAATCAGATCTTTTATCTGTCCGGAAACTTGCAGGCTAACAAGGGTTGCATACTCCTCGCCTTTCGATAGCAGCTCCAAGTGACTTCCCTTCTCAAGAACCTGACCATTCTTCAGGACAAGGATACTATCGACTTCTCGAATAGTAGATAATCTGTGTGCAACAATAATGGTTGTACGACCAGACATGACTTTAATTAGTGCTCGCTGAACGATGAGTTCTGATTCTGCATCAAGTGCACTTGTTGCCTCATCTAGAAGTAATATTTTTGGGTTTCTAAGCATAGCTCTTGCTATAGCAATTCTTTGTTTCTGCCCTCCAGATAGTTGAGTTCCTCCTTCTCCCACCTAAGGTAAACTTTTAGTCATTCATAGAATTAGAAACAGAGTTTAACATTGATGAAACTACTTGAAATACTGAAGCACATGAAAAGTCTAACACTAACAAGCACATGAAAAGTATAGCACTAACACTAGAGGGATACAACTTGGGATGTATTTCTATAACTAGTCCAATGCCTCTGGATATCTGTTGGTTTTACAAAATAATAAAGAGAAAATGACAACAGTATTGGATGACACAATCGTTGTTGCTTCTCAGAGATTGGCAGTGGCCAAAATATTGTAGTATATAAGGAGATGTTTGAATGGATTCAGCATTATAATTTGAAACACAATTCCCACCCAAGGGTTGAATATTACAGGGGCTCCTATCTCCAACAAAGTCCAATCTCACATAGGGTGCCGGTGCATCCAAGACCTATGTGAGAGGGACCTTATTGCGGAAATAGTGATTCCCTAATTAAGTTGAACCTTGAGGTCGACCAGTTCAACGATTTGAAGAAAATTTCCAGTCATAGCTTATTTTGTGCAAATATCCAGATATGGCTACTTCCTGAAATACCTTTAGTAAGCAATATAAAAACCTGAGGAAAGATTTTCAGTCACTAAAGAATGCAAAGTCGATGCCAGAAGGCTCATTCAATTGCAATTACAATTTGTAAAACCTGAAAATTCGGACACTTTATTGGCTTTAAACATGAATGACTATATGTTATCTTTCATGGAGTTCAAAATGTGTTTATTCTTGTGCACGTATATAAGATGCATGTTTCTGTTTTCACTTACGGTTTCATTAAGATAACTTATTTGGATGATTTTGTTGCAACAATTCGACAAGATGATATCCAACACATAAATATTTTATTTCCTACTTGAGAATGGGAGCTTAGCAAGTAACCCGCCTGAGTTTGATAACCATCGGGTAATCCCTGAATAAATGAATGGGCATTTGCAGATTTGGCAGCTTCAATTATCTGATCCATATTGGCACATTCTTTACCATATAGGATATTCAGAGCTATAGTTGTGGCAAACAATGCTGGTTCTTGACTAACCAACCCCATCTGTTCCCTCAACCATTTCAACTGGATATTCTTCAAATCATGTCCATCTAACAATATTTTGCCTATCCCATTCATAAACCATAAATTTATTGTTAGAAATTTTATCATTAGATATCAAAAGTCAACTAGTTCCTCTTCAAGTAAAAGCATATAGCAGGAAAAGGAAAATGACTCTCCCAGAGTAGTTTTTTATACCTGAATAAGGATCATAGAATCGTTGAACCATGGAAATGATCGTACTTTTTCCTGAACCACTAGGACCAACAATAGCAAACGTTTTCCCAGCATCTACTGAAAAGCACAGATCCTCAAACACCATTCCTGGCCGAGATGGATAAGAGAAACAGACCTCACAAAATTCAATTTGTCCATCCAATTTTGGCAGCACTATCCCTTCATTTGATCTTTTGGTAGAATTAGAATCTTCTTCAATCATGCTTATGATATTCGTAGATGCGGCCCGACCTTTAGCAATAGCAGCGAGGTTTGGAGCAGCCTGACCAAGAGCACTACAGAAACATAATTTCTGATTTTTTTCAGGTAACAGATTAGTAACAAGTTACCTAAATGAACATACTTGTTATCATTGATAGGGGACTTACAATCCACTGAAGATGACATTAATAACTGTTGTGAATGCTTTCCCACCATTTGTGTCTCGATGCCTTACAAGTATGCTGGCATACCAGAGAAGTAATGCCCAAGAACAGAACAAAAGGCCATATGTAAAGCCCACACCAATGCCTTTAGCCATCCCACTCTTCTTCCCCAGATTGAGGGCATTTTTAAGTGATCTAGAGTATGCTTCAATTGCTTGGTCCTCACCCACAAATGAGTACACAGTACGAACTTGTGAAATAATCTGATCAAAACAGAAGAAGCAAACAAGTCATTCTTCATGAATAAAACAGACAAGTTGATAATGAAAATTTAGAGTGTCTTGATAGTCAAACGTTGACACAACAGAAGTACTAATAAGACAATCATTCTTCCTTACCTCTCCCCTTACATACATGGATGCATTATTGCCAGTGCATACACTACGGCTTCACTAAATTACAGCATAGTCTATGGTTAACTCCCATACAAACTAGGACTTAGTACAAAGCAAGAAATCTCCTTGTTCCAATCTTCACAATACACCAAAGCAGCACAATAGCCGACAGTCACTTTCTGAAAACTTTCATAAGTGAATGGAATCACCCCCGGGCAGATAATACTAAGCAGACTAAAACATGACGCTCATGAAGGCAATGAGAAACGTAGATAATAAAATGTAGTGAAAGTGCAAGAAGAAAGAAGAAGATAGAAGAGAAAACCTAATAGTGCGAGTAAGAGGAATATCTAGCTGAGAATGCAATAACTGCTCCTTATTTGAACAGCGCTTCATCTTGTTAGTTGTTACTTCATTCTTACCTCCTCTGAATCTCTATAGGAATATGTGGTTCTCAGCCACTCATGAGACATCATCCATAAGGAAATTAATTATCACAGACACACACTATATTCTAAGATATGCAGTAGAGCAGCTCTCCTACAAGATTTTAGGTTGCTGCCCTGTTTGACACCCACATCTTTATCAATCTGTGGTACTAGATATCAGTGTCGAACTGTTAATCCATTCTTGAATCATACGTCCTTTCCAGATTAATAGACTGACAGGGTGGTGTCACAAAGGATGATATTGAGTTCTAATAGTTTTGTACATACTGCAACAATGAGGGATTGCAAAGAGCATTGGATCTCGCTCCAAAATCCAAATTTATTAGGATACACTTTAGCAATCTTAAAAAATTTCGTTAGTAACAACAGGTATCAATATTTTAAGATGAGGAGAGACGCGTGTTCTTACCTCTTCCGCAATTTTCCCAGCTTCAGCATAAGCAGCCTCACTTTTTTCTGACAATGTAGACATAATAACTGTATAACCTCCTCCTGCAACAGCTATCAATGGAACAACGGCCAATGTGAGAAGCGTGAGCTTCCACACCGATGCAAATCCTACTAGAAATCCCACAAAGAATTGGGAAAGATAACGTAAACTGTGGCCTATCTGTGAAAAATACAAAGAGGAAGTGCCATATAAGGACAGCAGTCATATAACAGTAAGTAATCATAATAAAAATGCCCAAATGTATCAACTAGCCCAGCTGGTAAATTGTCTCATAGTTGTACCACAGACCTAGCATTGGTTCTTGCATTCATCCAGGTTGGATAGTTCATGGGTAAGAGAAGGGCTAACCAATTGTGTACTACATAATTACCACTGGAGCAAAAGATAAAGTAAGGTAGAGTAAACAAGATTTTAAGCTCTGTCTTCAAATAGTTTGCTCATGTACCTTGTCACCTATTGCATCTTGCACCAGTATTGCATCACTTGAGATGTGAAAAATTATATTTTTATCCCTCGCTTCGGTATCAAAAAATTTTATATCCTTCCTCAACACTGATTGGAGATACTTGAATCGCAAACAAGCTGTCTGCCTTTCCCCAGTTTGTGTCCAACACGCAACACCTGGAAACCACAACACAAACAGGATGATATACTGTACTACTAGGAGAGAACAGCATATCGGTTGGCAGGAAAGAGATTTATTCACATATGACAGCCAAACTATGTTAATAAAAATAGCAACTTACCAATCCACGCTGATATCAGAACAACTAGTCCAAGATAAACTAGGTAGAGAGCATGCTGCATAAAAGAAAATGTAGCTGTGAGTGCCTATCTCCTCAAATAGGCTTTAGAAATTAGGCACAGTTGTTTAACCAGATGAATATACAGGCTGAGACAAGGTGATGTACATTAAATTGTCGTACTAGGTCTGGCAGGTCACTAATTTGTTAGATGATTACAGCCTTTATCCTCCTGGTATAACTAAAAACTACCCTGTTAGTGCATCCGCAACATGAAATGGATACTTTCCACTAACATTACAGGCACCAAAAATTTCTGTTTATCTCGGCTAAACGATTCTGATTCTTTAGAGAATGCTTTAAGAATTGAATGCATAAACATAATATTTACAACTTTTAATTAATCTAACTAATTGAATCTTCAGGCTCAGTAGCCTCAGTCTACCAATTGGAATCCAACAATCAGGGGCCTAATCCACATCTCATGTTGACAAGATCAGCAGGATTACTATATGAATACTGGAGGAAATTATTCATGGGAACTCACTGTTGTAGTCCGATACAAGTGCTACACCTTCATCATGAAAGGTCTAATAGACATCTAAGTTTAGGACAAATAAGAACAGTAGACATGAAAATTGAGAAAGAGGTAGTAACAAGCAACATTATTCTGATCAACTCAGGCTGAAGATAAATTGTGTATCCTCAACTCACGAGAATCAGGATAAAAACCAACAGGTCCAGAGAGAGAGAGGACACAAACCTTAGAAACCTGCAAAGACGATCTATGAGGATCTAAAGACATATGTCCCAAAGAGTCGATCAAGCGGCCAAACAAAATGAAGAAAACAGGAAGTGCAGCACCATGGATGCAGGCTCCAACACTTCCAAAGAACATCAAAAAGTAGTCAGTTGTATCAGCTGCAGTAAATAGGCCAAAGAATGAAACAGTCTCTTTCTCGCTTAAGTTTGAATCAGGCAGGTTCATTTTTGAAACAGTGTTCTGGTCCGAATTTGGCTTTGAGGGAAGTTCCACTTCTCCCATTGTGAATTAAGTTTCAGAGAAAGATCCCATTGTGAATTAAGTTTCAGAGAAAGATGGAAATGCAGAATGAAAGGTATTTGGATCATGGAGTGCTTGTGCAAGGGAGGAGGTTCCCGCCAATAAATGAAATGATTTATAGTTGGCCAACCAACAATTTGGCTTCTTCACTGTAATTTGAAAATTACCATTTTTGATGTAAGGTTCTTAAAGGAAGCCTCAATTTTGACTCACAACTGACACCACCATATTTGACATTATCCTCATTAAAGACAACTACCTAACCTTTATGCCCCTTCCAGTTATTCATTCAATAGTGTCTGTGTAGCAACTTCTCTTTTTCCTACAATGATCATTGTTGCGGACCTTCTCACTTAATTGTACTACTAAGGAGTCAAACTGACAACCACCAAACAATGTGATCAATTTCATGAAAGGTATGAACTCTGTGTACAGGGTACTGTTCCTATATCAAAACCAATGTTCTATAACTAGAGAGTTTTACTGAGTGGAGTCAGTGAATGATAATTTAATCTTTTCACCTTTTGGAAACATCTAGGAACAGCATATGGTTGATTGTCCAGATTGGCTAATAAACTAACTCAAGTTTCCGCTACAGCAGGTTCGTACATGTGGACTTGCACTGCTGGATCTCTAGTCACAATCTTTACTCTGCACAGTAAAACTAAGTATGAATATAGTTCAGAGGATTACATAAGATATACCGGCAACATCAATCAAGGCATTGCCAGCACATATGAGAGAAACTCTGGCCGTCAGGGTACAAGAGCAGTGCTGCATGGGCCATCTTTAAAGGTTATATGATCAGAAGTCCAATGGTGTTACGATCCTTAGTCACCAATCGTAGCAGTACAGATTTAAAGGCATTACACATTAAGATGAAAGAAGGATTTGGTTGAAGGAAACAATAGAATATAGTGGACATGAGAGGCTGACCAGTCGCCAGTCAATACTGCGTATTTTATCTCACTAAAATTTATACTCTCACTGGCATATGAGAAATGCCTGCAGGATCAAACCTACCTGCCAAAAACGAGTATTAATCTACACATAATCATGGGAGTCATTCTCGCCTTTTGCTGAGAGTAACATTACTTCTAATTTTGTAAGTTGTTACATATTCCAATTAGGTGATTACCATTTTATTAGCAGTATTTATAAAGGAAAAGGAAAAGATAATCAACAAAGGCATGCCATGATGCCATTCAATATTAACCTGCACACTTTCAAGTGCATAATTTCCATCTTCGGTATCACAGAACTTTAAATTTTTAATCACTGTAATTTACGCAACTCAGACACTAATTTGTAAACCGGGGTGAGTAACAGATCTTTATTATCAATTGTAACACAATTAAACCATTCATATTCAATTTTACAACTTCAATGACCTCTAGAATTATTTTTTTAATGTGTTTCCATAACCATACCCCCTCATAAATGTGGACAGTTTTTTGCAAAATATTACCCCTTCAGGGAATTTTTTCGAAAATTAGTGCCATTAATGTCAAAGCTCCAAAAATCACTATTTTATGACTAGTTCTCTGTATATGAGTCACTAAAACTGCCAAAAAAAATAGAAACAATAGTTTCAGTCACGGATGATATTTCGTACGGCTAGTCAATAAAAACAGGTTCCCAGAAAGTATAAATAAAATGAAACACAGTTATGTAACTGCATAGTTAAGAATATAAGAGCAGCCAAAATAGGCATGTTTGGGAATTAAGTCGAAGCAAACCACACAATAAAATAAAGAGATAAAACAACACAAACCTTAAAAAATCACATGTCAAACTCTGAATCTCTACTATATCAAAATAATGGGTTTACAATAATCCTCCCAAGTTTTACGTCCTAAAACTTGAGGTTCCACAATACTGCTACACAACTTTTTGCACGGACTAAAAGCTGCAAAACCCTCCCACTCGCAATACAACTTTTTTGCATGGAATATAAAAGCTGAAAAAACTCTTAACCTCACACAAACACAAAACTCACTCACACCCTCTCTCAACTCTTAGAATGCTACATGACTTTTGATTGTGTTACAATTCAACAACTCAAAATAATACTCTATTTATAAAGTAGCTACATATCTCATATTCCTATTCAAAATAGGACACTTCTAAAATAAAATTTCTATTACAAATTGATTTTTAAAAATAGGATTTTTTCCTTTCCATATTAGCAATTCTTTAATGAATAGGATTCGAGGAGTATCCAACAATGTCCTCGTGCCTCCAAGTTTCAACAGAATTAAATGATACAGATGAAAGTAAAACACTTCAAGAGATATCAACGGTAAGATATGCATAGATACACTTTTAACAAATAAATAATGGAGTTTGTTGAAGTTGAAGTAGAACATGGAAGTGAAACACGATCATTAATGACAACACCACCGCCTGTATTCAATTTTCCCATCCGCCCAACAAACTGGGTTGGTATGGTATAATTCATGATTTTGAAGCTAAGGGGTTTAGTTGAAGAGGTCCGTACCTGGGCCACTAATGATCTTTAAGCCTTTGGACCATCTTGCATTGTCAATGAAGGAAAATGTTACGAGTGCTGCAATGGTTCATGACAGTAGTCTTTTTGGCATAAGAATCATAGAGGCCAAATATCAAACAGGTAATGGACAAAAACGAAACACCTCTTTTGATATATAAGAAAATGAAGCGAGAGGGAAAGTGGGACCAAAAAATATACAGGAAACCCAAATTCCACAATTTTTTTCTTATAGCATAAATCTTCAAGATAATTATTGCAATTTCCTTTTTCTAATACGTTCTAATAGTAAAATATGTCAAGCAAATAACTGGTGAAGTAATGTTTTGCTTAGCTTAGAATGGAACTGGGAAAAAAATAAATTAAAACACTAAATTTATTTGCCCAAGTTTAGCTAAAGTTTAAACACCTAACGACTTGAGTTTAAACATATGGTACTAACAAACTCTGTTCCAAGTAATAAAAAACATAATCCAAACATTTATTACTTGACTTGAGTCGTCTACAATTTTAGTCCTAAACACAAGTTGAATTATGATTACAACTTATGTACAAAGTGAAATGTTTTATTTTAATTTATTCTATTTTATCGTATATATTTTTACGTCGCAATCCAACTTTCTCAAATATTTGTCAACATGTATATCATTTTCATACTTGTAATTATCACTAATATTTCTTTTTACGGTATTACTTGTATTAGGCAATAGTTATTATCAAATGCTGGGTTCGGAAGTTACATTACATGTCTGTCGGTATAATGTGCTGTGATATTTAAGATCAATGACAAACTATTCCTTTCATCAATTCATTCAGAGCTTTTTACAAAAACAAATTCGTCCACCAAATCAGACGTTATGGACTATGGAGTACAGACTGATTGGTCGGCCTAGTCCGAGTAACCTTAGAAAGAAATGATGGGTTAAGGATTAAGTTCAGGTCAGTTTGGTATACAGGACAGGACTCCATCTTGATGAAAGCCCACTGATCCCAGATGGAGTATGTTTTGGAGGGCAAACTCAAAATAAGTCTTAATAGCAGTTGGGTTGGGTCACTTTAGTTCAATATATATGTTTGTACGTAAGAATTATATTTAGTATAAGATTATTAATCTCAAATGTCTTGAGATTATACTTATTGCAACAAACAAACATAGCCTGATAACAAGGTTATTGATATATATACAAGTAGAGTTGAGATCTTTTTGCGCAACACAATCTAATTCGATCTTATGCACAACACAGTCCAATTCACATATTTTGAGATGTGAAGAATGTAGTATCATAATAATTCAGTGCTCAATACTATTAGTAGAGTCATTTTAGTCTATCATAAGTCAACTCAAAAGTCAAAAGATTTTGAGGTGTGAATGTAGTATCATAATATTCGTAATAATTGAGTGATCAAGGCTATTAGTGGAGTCATTTTAGTTTATCATAAGTCAACTCAAAAGTCAATTTATAATATGTGGAATTTTAATTAAAATTTTACACAGTACAATTTAACCACATGTGGAGTCGAAGTATCACAAATAAAATTTCATAGATTATTGATGGTCACGGTTGTAGTGTAAAATTGTTTGAATTCCGTTATACAAAGTTATTTTTAAAAACAAATGTTAAAAAAATTATTTTTTATAGAGACGTTCTTGTACTTGAAAGTTGAATTAAATAATTTGAGTTATAAATATCTTATAGTATAAAACGGGAACACCTTTTTAAGCGTTTACTTTCTAGATATGGCCATATATATAGGTCATATTTCATAACAAAAGTATTTTACTTATCCTATTATATATAGAGATAGATATTCTATCATATCCTTCCTCGTAAGGAAAGGAACAAGAGGAAACCAAATAAAATTCTTTTATCCAAATTCTAGTACATGCATATGTATTAAAAGACGGGTGCTTATCACAAAATGTTATAATCAAAATTAAAACGGATCGAGAAATTGGACAGAAAAATTAGATAAAAATGTATTTAAATTTCATATAATTGTATTTTTACTTCTTATTAGGGTTAAAATATAAATATGTAAAATTAAAATACACTCTTATTTAATTTTCATGTCCACAGAGTTTTTAAAATAAAAATTATAGGGCGACAAAAGAATTGAGAACTGGTCTAGCAACCGATAACATATTTCGCTTAATGTTACGTGGCCCTAATTTCCTGTAAGTATAAATATAAAAAAGGAAGTATTTCAACATCAACCAAGCACATTTACTATCTATTTACACTCTAAATCTAACCTAAGCGACTGTATTAACAATATAACATCACTGGCGTATAATGACGATTGACAAGTATTTATGGAAGACTTAGAATTCGTCGGAGATTGTCTGTTGTTCCGGCATCAATCACAGCAGTAGCCTCGGTATTGCTGCTGAGCTTCGGCATGAGTGAAAAAGTCGGCAAGGCAAGCTGGTCGGTGGAGGAGAGAGAACACTAGACACAACCGAACCTGAAAACTCGACCAACCTGATCATTCCTACCATTGTTGGAGTTACCTGAAAATGAAACCCTAGGAACATCATCCGGGTGGGGTTTAAACCTATTTATCGACGATATAATCATAGAATCAGACGAAACTTTCACTTATTCATGCTTTGATTTTTCTGTTCCGGAACTGGCAATCGAAAAGTTGGGTTTTCTATAGATTTGTGATTGGTTCTGTTGTTGATCCTTGTGTTATTTTGATAAGGTTTGGGGATTGGAAGAGGAAGGAGGGATAGCTGATTCTGCTTGTGGTGATGACGTGGATTCAAAAGATGAGAGTTGGAGAGAGAAAATGGAGGTATACCAGCTGCAGTACTGCCATGAAATCTTGAAGAAAGAGCAAAATTCTCTGAAGGCTGTGAAATGAAGTAACGACGATTGATCTCTACGTGGCTTTTGATATCTGCCGATGAAACTGCCTCCATAGCTGATCTTTCCACGAGAAAATCCTTACTGATCGATCGATCTTCAAATAACAACTAAATTAAATTTGGTACGTACTACTAGCTGTCGACTATATTAAGAGACAAATTAATTATAAGCATCAATTACATATTCTATTATATTTTTAAAAATAAATAAATAAATATATATATATATATATATATATATATATATATATATATATATATATACACGGTCAGAATCAGGTAAGAGATCCCTTACTTTTTTAAAATGAGAGATTTTTTTTTTTATTTTTTTTTAAAATAAATGAAAAAAAATTTAATATTTTATAGAACTGAAATTTTTTCATAATACAGTATTTTGGGTGTGATTTGGGTACGTATAACAAAACATGTATGTACAGTCTGGGCAGACTGTAGCACCATTTTTTGGTATAGATATTCAAAACACGCCCAAAACATTGTATTATAGAAAAATTTCAGTTCCATAAAATATTAAACTTTTTTTTTAGTTGTTTTAAAAAAAAACAAAAAAAAAATCCCTCATTTTAAGAAAGTAAGAGATCCCTTACTTGATCATTTCTGTATATATATATATATATATGTGTGTGTGTGTGTGGCGCGTGTGAACGAAAACTAGTAATTTATATACTCTCTAAAAACAAAAAATGAAATGCTCAAATTGTGGTGAGATCGAGGACTTAATATTTTAAGGAAACTAAGTAAAAATAAATACAATTTAGAATTTTAAAATTTTGTAAATTAATAAACGAAAGTACGAAAGTGTGTAAACTGATACAGTATACTACTAGTATTTTATTTTTGAAAGACAGCGCAACTCATGTTCCCTTAGATTTCTTTCTTTCTTTCTTTTAATTAAATTTGCTTTGGGATTATGCAACTCATAACGACTTTACTCACCGAAACCGACTTGTCACTTATCACAGTCAGAATGCATGCCGCATGTAGAAGGGTATCTGAATCACCATTTATGTCTTCTCCTATTATTTGCCTTCAACGTCTATTTTTAATGTTACATCAATAATGTTGCAAAATGCTGATAAGTTTGCAACTTAGAGGAACAAAAGAAGAAGCCCATACTAACACTAATAATTGTTTGGTTAAGGGCATACAGAAGTGGAATACTGGAGAAATCAATCGTGTATGATAAATATATATAAATTTATAATACCGGTTTTATTCATTGTTACAGCGATTTTAATTTTAATTTTTTTAGGATTATATATAATAGTACATGTAAAATATAAATAATTGATATTTTCACAAATTTTTTTTACATGAATATTTAGTAGGCCTACACAATAAATATTATTTATTTGTGAAAATATTAATTCTGAAAAGACATTAGCTTTATTTTTGTACCAAAAAGAAAGTTGGGGGCATGAGATGAGGGCCTGGGCCACCCGTCCATTAATTAGCATGGCGTGGATGCTAAATTTTTTGAATTATTAGAGGATATTGGGGTGGTTATCCAACGAGCCCAACTGTCACAGTCCACATTTGTTTCCTCTTTCTTATCGTTTGGATCGTCCATGTGGCCTTGTCAATGTTTGTGTACTTAAAATAAAGTTCCCTTTCTCGCTTGGGCCTTGGGGGCATTGGGGGACTTGGGTTTGATAAAACATCATTATTTCATGGCTGCTCTCCCCAACCACCACCAAACCCTAAAGCAAATGTTCAATTTTGGTGTAGGCCCATTCAGTTAGTACCATTATTTGGGTGAAAATTAATCTAATATTGAGAGAGAAACTTTGTGGCAAATGGTAATTAGTAGGGGAACGAAAAAACATACCTACGGAGTAGTATGCGACTACCATAACGGAAAGAGACGACAAAAAGGCACATGTAAGAAAGTTTCCATCCAAATAAAATGGAATGAGAATAAGAAACAAAGCGGCTCCATATGCATATATATAAAGTTGCTTTTTTCTATGGAGTTTCGATAATGGGGATTGCGGACCCGACTTCTGCTTATCGATATCAAGACTACTCTGTATGTCAATGTGGACCAATCCAAAACGAGAAGCGTTACCGAATGTCCGACAATTCACGCGCTTGAATTTCTTTGTGAAACCCGGATCGTTGAAACAAAGATTGGCCAAGCATTATAAATGCGCCAGTTTGATCACGAAAACAAAGATTGCTTTCTCTTTCATAATATCAAACCTGCCTTCATTTGTCTCGCTACCCAAAAATGTCGATCCGTGTGGTATGAAAATGGGTGATGCATATTTCAATAATTAGATTCTCTTTAATCTTCTGGGTTCTGAAATTTCTTTTGTTCTGGTATATTGGTTTACGTGTAAAAAAAATTGAGAGAATTGTTGTGGCTACTGGTGATCTGACACAAGACTAGACATGGGTGTACTGAGCACCATAATGGGGGCATTCGGGTTTGGAATGGGACTCACGATTGGCCTTATAATTGGGTATTACCTGTTCATCTACTTCCAACCAACTAATGTCGAGGTCTGTTCCTTCTGTATATGTTCAAATTCATTGTTGTGTATACTTTTTATAGGTTGGCTTGTTTGTGTTATTGTTTTCATTTATCTTTCTATCTGTATAATAATATTTGTGATTACATTGGATCTTTGCAACTTTTTGTCATTGTTTATAGTTTTTTTGTTTGTTATTTGTGTTTGTTCATGATGATTATATTCAATCTCGGGTGGATGTTATCATACAATTGAGCATCAGAATATTTAATTTGTTCACGCGAACTTAACAGTGTTAATAAAAGATTTAGCAGTTTATTTTGGTTCAAACACTATTAATTAGATACATTGAGGCAATAATGTTGTTTGTGGATTTTACAACAGTTCACTTTTGATTATTCTTATGAATGTATCAGTCTTTGTCATTTTTGTTTACTTGTGAATTATCATAGTAGTGTTTTTTTTGTGGTAAATATTCTAAATTATCATGTGCAACTATATTGTGGTCAAGTAATGTACAGAATCGTTTGTCTCGTGTTTGTCTTATTGTCGATACTATTTTATCTATTCCTCTTTAGTGCTTTTGCACACTTTCATTTGTTCTAACTTTTACTTTGTTCAGGATCCTGATATTCGTCCTTTGGTAGAGCAAGACTCAAACACTCTGCAAAGTTTGCTTTCAGAAATACCCATATGGGTGAAAAATCCAGACCATGACCGTGTATGCTCTTACTATTTAAGCATCTTCTTAAACAGTTGTATATAGTTCTAGTGGAATTTTATAGTTTGACAGTCAAACTCGTTACTGAATCTTATGATCTCGCTGCATTTCCGAAGGTACTTACAATTATACTTCTGTGCAGGTTGATTGGCTTAATAAATTCATTGAGACCATGTGGCCTTATCTGGACAAGGTATTCTTAGCATGTTTTTTTGCTTACGTTTCAAATATTCCATAATCTAGAAGATGAGATATTTACGGTCCAATGTCATCAGGCAATTTGCAAGACTGTCAAGACTGTAGCAGATCCCATTATTGCTGAGCAAATTCCGAAGTACAAAATTGATTCAATTCAATTTGAAGTTCTTTCTTTGGGATGCTTACCACCTGCTTTCACAGGTTGAACTATTCTCTCTCTCTCTCTCTCTCTCCTGTCTAACACGCTCATACATGGAGACTTGCACTCACTGCATTTATGACATGTCTCACCAATTTTTGGTTTTTTAATTAAGAACATCTCCTTGAGGTCATAGTATAACTACGGGTTGGGGGTGCGTCCGGTACACATGTACCGGACTATTTACAGTGTTTTTTTAATAAAAAATATATTTTTTTTTACAGTTTTTTGTTCAAACTTGCTCTATTATTTTATTTTTTCTTCTGATAATTATGGTTTAAAAAAATAAAAATAAAATAAAATAACACAGTACCGGTTATGACCGGTACCGGACGCCCCCCCAATTAGTATAACTACATAATCGAGATGTTAATATGTACTAGGCCGTGGTAAATTGGTGATATTTTCCAAAGTTCAAGTTATGAACAAAGTTGTGTACTTAGGAAATACAAATCTGAGGCTGTCTAATTGCAGAAGCCGGAAGATTGTTAAAAATTTTCTGCCTAAAATCCCCTTACATGATAAGATCATAAGACTTGTTTAATTTGAATGTTTGGAATATTTTTGTATTATTCTGATTGAAGGTGTTTTAGTCAGTTACTTCATGCCATTTCATGTCAGGAATGAAAGTTTATACAACTGATGAGAAGGAATTGATTATGGAACCCACATTAAAGTGGGCAGGCAATCCTAACATCCTTGTAGCAGTTAAGGCATTTGGGTTGAGAGCCACTGTTCAGGTACTGAATCATTTGTTTATGATGGACCCAACCATAATGGGGGGAAAAGGAAAAAGCAAGGGGAAAAAAAGACATTATATAGTGTCTGTATTTTCCGCATAACCAGTATCCATTGTTATTATTACTGAGTCACTGACATTGGAGCGTTTCAGGTGGTTGACTTGCAAGTATTTGCTTCTCCACGTGTCACCTTGAAGCCATTAGTTCCAACCTTTCCTTGTTTTGCAAAAATATTAGTTTCTCTCATGGAGAAGGTGAGTTGTAACTATTGATTTAATTTTGGTTGTTGTTGGAGTGGAATACTTTGTTTTTCTTCAAGATTTAAGAGATTCTTATTTGTTTTTGGTTTATATATGCTCCTTGCCGAAGATTTATTATAACTACAACTTGGTTAAGATGACCTTGTGTTATCTTGGCAAAAGACATGACCTAGTTGGAAATATGATTATATGTCTCTTGATTTAGTGTCCATTCTTGTTTTATCATTTTTGACAACGGGAAGACATTATCCGTGACTTAATGGCCCAATTTGGTTATATATCAAACAGGTTACTATAGTTTAAAGCTCTAGAATCATTGTACTTTTGTATTATATATGACCTATAGTTATAGCAACAAACTTCTTGTTCACTTTTTGATTCTGCAGCCTCATGTTGACTTTGGACTAAAATTGTTCGGAGCAGATGCTATGTCCATCCCTGGTCTGTATGGATTTGTGCAGGTATAATATAGTTTAAATGTAATGATTTATACAGAATTGCATTGTTGCACGCTTCAGCACATTAAAATCATACATGAACTTGTCCCTAGTGGTTTAGAATTGAATTAATTTTTTTTCCGACTATTTTTAATTTTTTTTCGGATCCCTCAATCCTTTTCTTCCAGGATCTGATAAAGGATCAGGTTGCAAATATGTATTTGTGGCCCAAAGCGCTTGAAGTACAAATAAAGTAAGTGTATATATTTATCCTGGATCCCGCTTTAGACAATGTACATATTTAACCAATTAGAAAAACTTCCATTTGGCAGAGCCATGAAGAGACCTGTTGGGATCCTCAATGTGAAGGTTGTGAGGGCAATGAAGCTTAAAAAGAAAGATCTTTTGGGGGCTTCAGACCCTTATGTGAAATTAAAACTTACTGAAGACAAACTTCCATCAAAGAAAACAACAGTGAAACACAAAAACTTGAACCCTGAATGGAATGAAGAATTCAATGTGGTTGTGAAGGACCCAGAATCTCAGGTTCTGGAGCTTTTTGTCTTCGACTGGGAACAGGTATATTTTCTTTCTCATTCAGATGCATTAGTCATCCCAATGCATTCTCTACATGGACATTAGAGAATGCATGGAAACAGGTTATGCTGCTGGCATGTTTTTCAGTTTTTGTTTCCTTTTTCTATTAATTTATTTTTCATATAAAACATGACTATGGCTATGGTTATGGCTATAGAGAGGAAATATTGAAAAGTAGTACGTAAACAACAGCCATATTGATCTTGGTCGCATAATTCACCAGTCATCTTACATTTATTATTTTTTGTAATTAGGTGGGCAAGCACGACAAGATGGGTATGAATGTGATAGCAGTGAAAGATCTAACACCTGATGAGCCAAAAGTTGTGACTCTTGATTTGCTTAAAAACATGGACCCTGATGATGTTCAAAACGAAAAATCACGCGGGCAGCTTGTTGTTGAAGCCATGTACAAACCTTTCAAGGGTGATGAGATTCCAAATGATGGTGAAGATAATCAAGTGCAGAAGGCTCCTGAAGGAACACCTGATGGAGGTGGTTTGCTGGTAATTATAGTCCACCAAGGTTCAGATATCGAAGGAAAACACCACACAAATCCATCGGTGCGTCTATTGTTCAGAGGAGAAGAGAAAAGAACCAAGGCAATTCAATTCTTCTTCCCAATCCCAATCCCAATATTACTATTTTATGATTATAATTTATTTTATATAATGCTGGCATCATCATTACATTTTACAGACTCAGAAGAAAAACAGAGATCCAAGATGGGATGAGGAGTTTCAGTTTATGCTGGAGGAGCCACCGACTGATGACCGGGTTCATGTGGAAGTCGTTAGTACTTCGAAGAGGATGGGTCTACTACATCCCAAGGTAAAACACAACACACCATTTGTTTTGTTTTGTTATTCATTTTGGTTCCATTTATACTTCTGCAAACACACAATATGGGTTGGCTTTTAGCAGCATGCCTAATCTAATCTGCCCATTGAATTTCAAGATATTATTATTATTATTATTTACGCTTTCCCTGTTAGGAATCTCTGGGTTATGTGGATATATACCTTTCAGACGTCATTACCAACAAAAGGATCAACGAGAACTACCACCTCATTGATTCAAAGAATGGTCGGATTCAGATTGAGATGCAGTGGAGAACTTCATCTTGAAAGTTGAAACTCACTTTTTTTTTTTGTTTCCCTCTTATATTTTTGGCACAGTTTTCCGAAAAATTACACATATATACTTCATCTATACACAGTATTATTATTTGTTGTTTTATTTTTTGAATTCTATAGATATTTAAAAAATAAAAGCAGCTAAATTTTACTATTAAAAAAGATTATGTGAAAATTTGTCTTACACAAACTTTAATATTCTGAAAGAATATGCAGGATTAATCATATTTTAGGATGGAGAGACTACATTTTATTCGACTTTGAAAAGAGATTTTTTCTTCTTTTTTTATTAAAATGCAAGTTAGGGTATGTTTGATTAGTTCTGAATTACTGACCGATTTAGTCATCCAGTGCGTTTGTTTCGAATAAAAATCATTTAGACAATTTGGGGTGAATGTCTAAATTTCATATTTTTGGCTGAATGATTTTTTTTTAACAATTTTAACTGTTATATTAATTAATATTAAATAAATTTATAACAATTTTAAATTTTTTTCAGAATGATAAAATAATAAAAATTTATTATTTAGATGTTTTAGACATTTTAATTATTAAATAATATTTTTTATTCAATTTTTATCAAATAACCATTAGTGTAAAAAATAAAAGCAAGTAGTGGGCCTCTAAGGCATCCCAGCCCAAAATATGTGTAATCGAGTAAAGATGTGACGGGTTGTCTGTCTAGCCCTAGAAAAATTATTAAATGAAGTCGATCCATCCTTCCCAGTACACCGTAGGTGATTGAAAACTGCGAGTCCAAGTGACGTGAAAAATATTCATGACATTCATAATTGGATTTTTACAGTCGTTTGGTCCATCATCATCTGGACTCTTGAATAATACTAGTAGCTATCCATCTATCAAACTTCAAACAACTAAATGTAGGTCATCATTCCTCCCAGTAGTTTTTCTTGGATTCGGTTAGCATGAATTATTTTTGGATAAGTTAATCAATTAGTTAATATAGTGTTGACACACATAGAGTCTCACATGCGTGTCAGTACTTTATTGATCAATTGATCAACTTACTTAAAAATAAACTTCATGCTAATCACTTTCGTTTTTCTTTTTCTTTTCAAAAAATCATTCTTTTCCCATTAATTAATCAGTATTATAATTTTTTTTTAAATTACCATTAATTACAATATTTATTATTTTATTTTATTGTAATTTTAATTTTGAAGAATATTAAATTGATTTTTAAAAGTTATTAGTAATATGTACGTAAAAGAAACCAATCTTATTAGTAGGAGTCCAACGATTTGACAGTTGAGTGATGGAATATTCACCCAGCTAGGTTTTTTTAGGCCCTATTGCTTCCCTTTTAGTCATGCCAAATTTTTAGACCCAAAATCTTTTGTAGATTTGAGATTGAGTATGTAAGGGGTGTTTGATAAAAATTAAATGAATCTGAATTTGAATCTGAATGAGCTGAATCTAATTTTTAGATCCAAAATCTTTTGTAGAATTGAGATTGAGTATGTAAGGGGGTGTTTGATAAAAATTAAATGAATCTGAATGAGCTGAATCTGAATGAAAAAAATTGTTTGATAACTGACATATCTTAAAGATCTGAATGACATATTTTTAATATTTTACCCCTCTGAAAAAATTCAAAGTTGTTGTAAATTTATTTAATATTACATAATATAATAGTTAATATTTTTTTATTATTTTTATTATTATTTTTATTTTATTTTTACTTCATTCAGCCAACCATTCAGTCATTCAGACCAAAAATTCGGACTTAACCATTCAGCCAACGCATCTGACCGATTCAGCCATTCAGACGATTTTTTTTGAAAACAAACACACTTAATGATTCAGCTACTTATCAATTCAGCCATTCAGACCCATTAAGTTATAAACAAACAGCCCCTAAGTTGGCTAAATCATTGTAATGTTTAAATGTCCAATATACCCTTTTACATTTGAACACATTTTAAATTCGAATTATAAAATAGAGATTTTTCAATTCATTTAAAATAGAGAGAATCTTAATTACTCAAATGAATAGTAAGTGAGTTTCATCACCTTCATATTAGACAGACTCATGTAAAAATATTATTTTAATATATAAAAATATCAATTTACTAAAAATTATAAAGAAGAAATCTCCGACGGACCATAAGTGCTGTTGCGATGTCTATTTTTTAAAAAATAAAAATAAAATAACAATAGCAATTCATCCAACTTGGATTTATCTTTTCTTTTATTGTTCAACATCCCTGATATTCTAATTCTACTACTTCAATTAATTCTTCTTCCACTTCCACTTCCACTTTAGTCGAGAAAGAGAATACGAATATGTTCTTCCTTTGCTTGCAGTGGATTGTTAGAGAATCAATGCCATGCCTAAGCCTAGCTAAGTGTTCTGTTCATCACAACTTGTGCGGCTTTCATTTTATCTTTAATAATCTATTACTAAGAACCAACATTGTGGGTTGCCACTTAACTACAATGCACCTTTTATTCTTGGTTTAAACCTACTTTTCGTTTCTATATAAGAACTCCATTTTATTAGTCTCACATTTTAAGTCCACGCTTGTACTTGTTGGGAACCCCGGCACCCATTGGCCATTCTGCATGCTTTATGCTCATTCTTTATTAAAGGCTTATTTTTAAACAATACTATGGTGCACTCTTTGGGTAAATCTTAATTTATCACAGGTTTATTCAAAAAGTTATTACGAAATATATTATTATTGTTAATAATTTAATTTTTCATATACAAAGATAAATTTTTGAGTCACAACACAAAAATTAACAAACTATTTGGTCGGATGAAAATTGAACAAACGACTAAACATTTCATTTTGATACGTGGCAGTGAAATGACCATTTCTCCAAAATGCCAATTACTTTTGCCTGCGGACCTAAAATATTACTCCATTGGGATTGGGGGAGTAAAAGATAAGTAGTATCAATTACACTAGTAGTATTTTATAATAATAAAATTAAAAGATTGTAGAAGACATAAAGTTGTCCGAGTGGAGTTAATTAGAAACACAACCCAAACAAAGCCTAGGAAAGGAGGGAAGACAGAAGAGTCACTCACAGTCCTTATCCTGCTCAAACTAGACTGACTATGGTAAAAAGAGGTAGCCACTTAGCTACTTATCTTAGCTTAGCTGGCAGGAGAGAGTACCTGTACGAAACAAGGACAAGGATAGTAAACAGCCAGCCCATCCCCATTCCCATTGCCAAATGGATGGATGGATGGATGGCCCCCACTCCCTTTTAGATAAAACAAAAAGAGGAGAGTAGACTTTTGCTGTCATAGCATCCAATCCAATCCAAATCCAAATGGACTCAGATGTCCGTTTGGGAAAAGACACACACTGCCTTTGCCATGGGCCCAACCCCCATTTACTACTTACAACAAATCCACTCCTAATTTCTTCTCCTCAAACGAAACCCCAAAGCTGACATTAATTGCACCATATCAAAAATTCATATGAAAATAAATTTTTTTTCTCATATAAACTTAATATTAATTTTTTCAAAATTAATTTTTAAATTTAAAATTTATATAATTTATGTCAACAAAATTATAAATTATTTAAAAAATATTGATGATTTTAAAATTATAAATTATTATGTTAATTATAAAATTAAAAATATTAATATTAATCTTCTAATATGGAATATATATATATGCTTTGTTTTTGTAATATTACAGTTGGCCATCTAAGTTTTCATGGTAGTTCTAAAGAACAATTAAGATATAAATTGACAAATAATAAAACTTTAATTTCCAGAAAAATTGATGAGTTAAAATTTGCTCAATTTTAAGTAATTAAATTATCACATTTAATCTTTATCTGCTGCTAACTCTCAAGCATTTGCCTTGCCTTGCCTTGCCTTGCCTTGAGAACAAGGTAACGCCACATCATCAATACAACTGTGGCGGTCTCCCTTAAGACTGCAACGCCATTACTCAGAAACGCCGTCAAAACTCAGAAACATGGCCCACCGCCGGCAGTGATTACTGTTAGCAAGCTCCGTCAAAACTTAACGGTTAGTAAACGAAACTTAACTCTACGTTATGTGCCGTATGACACAAGCTGAATCGTAGTATTTTGTTTATTCAATCAATTTCGATATTCCCTCAGCATTTTGCTGCTATAATAATAGTCGTACACCGCCATTTTCCTTACCGTCCTGCCTGAAAAAGCTCTTACAATCCCACGCAGATTGAGAAAATGAAAACTTTTCCCCTCTCTTCTTTCCTTCACATATTTTCGGTTTCCATTTTCCTCTTGCTTTCATTTTCTTCTTCAAATGCGTACTCAGATCTCCAAACACTGTTAAAACTCAAAGCCTCCATGGTTGGTCCAACCAGTTCTGGACTCCATGACTGGAACGCCAGCTCATCATCTTCTCCCTCCCCGCATTGCTCCTTCTCCGGAGTTTCATGTGACCACAACTCACGTGTGATTGCGCTCAATATCTCGTATGTTCCTCTCTTTGGCACCGTGCCGCCGGAGATGGGGCGTTTGGATAAACTCGTCAATCTCACTCTCTTCGCCGATAATCTCTCCGGTCCTTTACCCATGGAAATGTCCAGCTTGACCTCCATCAAGTACGTTAATCTCTCCTATAACGTGTTCAACGGCACATTCCCTAGTGCAATGGTGATTACCATGACGGAGCTGGAATCCTTTGATGTTTACAACAACAACTTCACCGGCAAGCTTCCGACAGAGTTCGTGAGCTTAGAGCATCTGAAAACTCTGAAACTTGGCGGAAATTATTTCTACGGAGAGATTCCAGAGGCTTATTCTGAGTTTCAGAGCTTGGAGAGCTTAGCTTTGCAAGGTAATGCTCTTTACGGGTTAATTCCGCCCAGTTTGTCACGTTTATCCAAGCTGAAAGAACTATGGTTAGGTTACTATAATTCATATTCTGGAGGAATTCCGCCTGAATTCGGGCTATTAAGCTCGTTACAACTCTTGGATTTAGGTGGTAGCAATCTTACCGGCGAGATTCCGCCGAGTTTGGGCAATTTGAAAATGTTGCATTCCCTGTTTCTCCAGTACAATAATCTCACGGGTCATATTCCTTATGAGCTATCTAATTTGGTTAGGTTGATGTCATTAGATTTGTCTATCAATAAACTCACCGGCGAAATACCGGAGAGTTTTTCTGCTTTGACGAATCTGACTTTACTTAATCTGTTTCGTAACCATTTCGTCGGACAGATTCCGGCTTTCGTTGGTGATTATCCTAATCTCGAGGTGTTTCAAATATGGGAGAATAATTTCACCTTTGAACTGCCGGAGAATCTTGGTCGAAACGGGAAGTTGCTACAGCTCGATGTTACTACGAATCATCTTACCGGTATGATACCTCGAGATTTGTGCAAAGGTGGGAGATTGAAGAAGTTGATATTAATGGATAATTATTTCTTGGGACCGATACCGAGTGAACTCGGTGAATGTAAATCATTAACTCGGATTCGTATCATGAAGAATTTCTTCAACGGAAGCATTCCCACCGGGTTCTTTAACATGCCGGTGTTGGAAATGCTCGAAGTGAACGACAATAACTTATCCGGCGAACTTCCAGCGGAGATTTCAGGTAATGCACTCCAGAGCCTTGTGCTTTCTAATAACTGGATCACTGGCGCAATTCCTCCAGCTATTGGAAATTTGTTTAAATTAGAGAGATTAGAGCTTCAAATGAACAAATTTGTTGGCAAAGTTCCCAAGGAAATCTCCAATTTGAAGATGTTGTTGAAAATCAACATCAGTGCCAACAACTTAGCAGGAGAAATCCCGGCTTCGATTGCTCATTGTACAAAGCTGATTTTAATTGATTTGAGTCGGAACAGTTTGTATGGTGAAATTCCCACAGAAATTACGAAGCTATCGGACCTGAATGCACTCAATTTATCTCAAAATCAACTGACTGGTGCAATTCCACATGAGATGGGGTACATGAAGAGCCTAACAATCTTAGACATCTCTTACAATAATTTCTCCGGCAGGATTCCGACAGACTGGCAATTGAAGGACTTCAACGAAAGAATCTTCGCCGGAAACCCCAACTTATGTAGCCCGCACCTCAAATTTTGCCCGCAGGTCACAAATACAGCCAATGCCTCTCACAAAGGCCATGCTACGTCGTTTAGCACATCAAATCTCGTCATTACCATAATCATACTAGTAACTGTGGTATTACTATTGGTGGTCACTTTTATAAGAATCAGAAAGAAGCGACTTCAGAAATCACGGGCGTGGAAGCTCACTACATTCCAACGGTTAGATTTTAAAGCCGAAGATGTTTTGGAATGCTTGAAGGAAGAGAACATAATTGGCAAAGGCGGAGCTGGGACAGTGTACCGGGGCTCCATGCCAAACGGCATAGATGTGGCTATCAAACGATTAGTAGGTGGCCGCAACGATCATGGCTTCTCGGCTGAAATTCAGACTCTTGGCAGAATTCGTCATCGAAACATTGTGAGGCTGCTGGGATACGTGTCAAATAAAGATGCCAACTTGTTATTATATGAATACATGTCGAATGGGAGCTTGGGCGAGATATTGCATGGCTCTAAAGGAGCTCATTTGCAGTGGGAGACGCGGAACAGAATTGCGGTTGAGGCTGCCAAGGGGTTGTGTTATTTACACCATGACTGTTCACCATTGATCATCCATAGGGATGTTAAGTCGAATAATATACTGCTGGATTCAGATTATGAAGCTCATGTTGCTGATTTTGGTCTAGCCAAGTTTTTGCAGGATGCTGGTGCATCTGAGTGCATGTCATCTATTGCTGGGTCTTATGGCTACATTGCACCAGGTAATTCATTGTTTTGCATATAGATTTAAAAATTTTCCAAATTTTGTAAGTCTTGATGATTTTTGAACATTTGCTAGTATGTATAATAGTTCAAATATCATTTTGAGACGATTTTAATTGAAATTTATGGGGGGAAATTTTACAAGTGGCAAGTAGACGATAGTTTTTAACTTCTTTTAGCTGCAATGCACTTTAGGTTCTTGCTCTTGATCACTTGATGTATAGTATATAGGATGTAAATAATTGCAGCGTTTCATTAGTTAATCAAACAAATAATTAAATAAAATATTACAATAGACATTATGACATTATTGTGCTTATTAATCTTCTATAGAAAATTAAAGAAGAATCCATTTTTAAACACCCAATTTGAACGAGCTTACTTGGAAACACTACGATCGAGGTTTCTATAATCATACATTTATATAAATTCACAAGGGATTTCTAAAATACAAGTTGTTGAGTGACATAATAAACTTTGTTGTTTGCTTTTGTATAATCTATGTTGTGTTTTGTGTGTGATGCAGAGTATGCCTACACGCTAAAAGTGGACGAGAAAAGCGACGTTTACAGCTTTGGGGTGGTGCTTCTGGAGCTGATAGCAGGGCGAAAGCCAGTGGGTGAATTCGGTGACGGAGTGGACATAGTGAGGTGGATCAGAAAAACAATATCGGAGCTTTCTCAGCCGTCTGATGCATCTTCTGTGCTAGCAATATTGGACTCCAGGCTCAATGCTTACCCTTTGACAGGCGTCGTTTATCTCTTCAAGATAGCGATGATGTGCGTTGAGGATGAGAGTGCCTCGAGGCCTACCATGAGGGAAGTCGTTCACATGCTCGCCAATCCTCCTCAATCTTCCCCAACTCTCCTGGAATAAGAAGAGGGCGACTAATACAGGAAATTGATATTTTCACATTATTATTTGATATTTTCACGTGAAAAGTGTCGCTATATATGTATAGCACCAGTTGAAATATCATTTTTTATTGTGAATTTATCATTTTCCATACAACTACTATTACTATTTCCTTTTCCTTGACGAGGTAATAACAATAGAATTCCAAGTAAGATTGTAATAAGACTTTTTTCTAGAGCCTAAAGGTTGGTTATGTTGCTAAATTGTGTATTTTTAATATATATATTTGTATGTCAAATCTAGTTTGTTATGTTTTCCTTTTGTATTGGTTGACATAATTTATGTGAATTACAATATGCTAAGACTTGTTTATGGTCGAGTGTTGCCTGACATGATAAATACATGCAATAAATTTTCTTTTTATGAGAAAAAATGGATAATATGTTGTTTATAACGTATATTCTTGTTTTCAATGTTGAACATATATAATTCGAACCCTAAGAAGCCATTGACATTGATATACGAGTGTTCACTTGGATGTTATAATGTCTTCTATTTTTTCTAATTATTTTATTTTTCGAGTGTTATTTTGAAGAACGAATGAATTGGACAAGAAAATCGAAGAGACGTAAATATATAAATTGAACCAATAGTCTTATATTCTCTTTCATTTTCAATGCTAATGACAGAGGAAGGATAAAATATTTGCTTCACAATATTTTTGTCTGATTTATTTAAAGACATGTGAATCTGGCATGGCCAAAAATATTTTGAATTTGGCATGGCCAAAGTTCCCTTTCATTTTCAATATTTGCTTGGGTATCATTTTTTTCATCTGACATCTTTGTTTTAAAAAAAATAAAATCAAATCAAACGCCAGTAGAATTGACGTTTATTCTCTCTCTCTCCTCACCCAGCTTTTCAAAGTTGCTTATTTAAAAAAAACAATTCCTACGCCAAACGCCACTTAGACTGGCATTTGCGCCTTTAAAAAAAAAATTTCTTTTTTAAAATTTTTAAAAATGTCTATTTAAAAAAATATAAAAAAATGTCTATTTACAAAAAATTTGATTAAGTTAATATAATAACTTGATTAAGGCTTTTTATTAATTTTTGGTCCAACGCCAATTTTGATTTTCAAATTCAAGCGTTAATTCAATTGACGTTTGGCCCATTTTAAGAATAGTTGAACTTTTTGGCCATTATCTAGAAAATGGGATGTCATCAAGGCCATTCTTGAAAAATACTCCAAGTTGGGCTTTTATTACTTCGGTAGAACTTATAAGTTGTTCATACTAGGCTTAAATATAAGGGTTAATTACATATTTTAGTACATTTTTAGAAATAATTACAATAATAGTGCATCCATAAAATAATTACAAAAGTAATACACTTCTCATATTTATTTATAATATTAGTGCAATTAAGATTTCTTAATTTAAGAAATTAGTATGCAATTAGGATTCTTTAATTTAGGAGATTAGTATTGGTTTACTTATTAAATTAAGTAATTAATATCTCTAATTGCACTAATATTGTAACAATGATAATATTGTATCTCATCTCAGGTAAAAAAGCATGATTGAGAAATCAATCTGTTCAGCTACCAAGATCATGATCACAAACTAAACATAAATACACACCCTAGAAGAGTAGAGAGAGAAAGAAAGTTACCCAAAGAACATAAGAAAACAGTAGAGTAAGAAGAAACAGAGGAAGGAGAGAGTAGAGATGAAAGTCTCGGACTAGCCATCTTCTATTACAGTGATACCTAGTATTTGAAATATATATATTTCTCTATATATATATATATATATATATATATATATATATATATATATATATATATATATAATATATATGTCTATAACAACCAAACAAATTTCAGTCCTTCTCTCATCTAGTCGTCTTCTCTTATATCGGAAACTTCAATCGTTTCTCTGACGTCCTCCTCACCCCTATCCACGACGATCTCGACGTCCTCGTATATTACCCTTTTCTCCTTTCTTGTGTTGTTTCTAATTTCTCTCTTTTTTAATCTTACATAACAATGGAGAATATATTGATCCACCTCCACACCTTCAGTTTTTTCGTAGTGCAGTTGTTAATCAAACTTTCACATCAAGGTAATCAATCCTTCATACCAAGGTAACAAAACCTTCGTACCAAAATAACCAATCCACATCCACACCTGCAGTTTTTTCATAGTGCAGTTGACAGCCAAACCTTCATACCAAGGTAACCAATTCAGTTTTATTAAGTTACCAATTTATTTTGAATGTAATGTAGCTGGTAGCCAAATCTTCATGCAGTTGGTTGCCAAACTTTCAGACCAAGGTAACCAATTCATACTGCATGTGTGGAGGTAGATTGGTTACCTTGGTATAAATGTTTGGTTACCTTGATATAAAAGTTTGGTTACCTTGATATAAAAGCTTGGTTACCTTGGTAAGAAGATTTGGTTATCAACATTACATTACACATCACTCTCTTATCTCTCTCTTTCCTTTGTAGTGTTCTTATTTTCTTTTGGACATGAAATTAAAATTTTCGGACATGAATAAATTATGAAAAATCAAATATTCACCTCCTTTCTACATCCCATCGACCATTTTGTGGTTGACTCTCGCTCTGTCTCACCTGCAAAGAGGGGGAGAGGAAGATGTCGTTGCCAAACTTTCAGTGTCTGTCTAATTCAAGCAGCTTTGGGCCAGACTACATTATCTGAATTTGAATATTTGAATTTGAATTATTATTTTGAATTTGAATTTATTTTTGTTGTTAGATCCCAGATATTTGAGTTTGAATTATTAATTATGGATATTATTTATCTTTGATTTTAGGTTTCTTTATTAATGTGAATTGCGTTATTTTTGTAATTATTTTGTGGATGCACTAATAATGTAATTACTTACTAAATGTTGAATATTATTGTGAAGGACCCTAAATATAATTTACTACCATAAACTATATGTCATATTCCACTTTGGTGATCCACCTTTTAATTTTGTCAATTAGATGATTGAACTATTAATTTTTTTTAAATTTTATTCAATTGAGTCTGCCACGTCATAAATTGTTGACGTGGCTTGACACATGGAAAAACAAAAAGTTTACGTGGAAAATAAAGGGGCAGAGAAGTCTTTAACATTTTAGTTCTCCTTCTCCCCCAAATTAAAAATCAATTATATTTAGCCTATATCTATTCTTAGTATAAACAACCACCGACGTCCTCTACCCTTCCGCGTTCGCCACAGCCACCGGTTTCCCATGCCTTCCATCGCCCCCACGACGGAGTTAGTCATCCCAAGGTCAATCCCCACCACTTTCTCTGCCACAACTCTAAAAAGAGCATTCTTCCAACTATTCCTCGTACTTTTCTTCAATTTCTGGAAAGAGGACTTAGGATTTATGAAAGAAATAAAATTATTCGTCCTCTGACCCAAAAATGCAATCTTTAAGGGTTTTTGGGTTAGATTTTTTTACTGAGAAGAGATGTGTGAAACCCCAGATTTTATGAATAAATATTTAATTTTTCTCGAAATAATTTTTTTTATATTATTGTGTGGATTTGATATAATAGTTATGGGTAGTATTTATAAATTTTGCAAAGTATGCAAGTTGTCATATTATATTCGATTGGTCGGAGAATATTCTTTTTGTCGGGGAATATCCGTACGACAGTACGATTATTGGTGGACCCCACAACGGAATTATTGTCGGATTGAGAAAACGACAAAAATACTTTATGAAAATAACGGCGGAAGTTTTACCGTTGATACTGTTGAACTACTCGGTAGTAAAAGTACAGTAATACGTGTGGTTGCATAGTAGCACACGGTATTAATTATTAATGCTTATGTGAGAAGTCACTCAGTTTGATTCCATTATTGTCAGTTAATAATATGAATTATTTAGCAATAATGACGTTTTGTTTTATTCGTATTATTAACGTAATAAAACAGAAACATCTTTTTATATAAAACAGAATACTTTATTAAAGTTATTCTATAAATAGAATATATTATATTTTATTTAAAAGATTTTTCTTTAAATATGGACCGTCAGATTAAAGTAATCAATCTGGACCGTTCATGGATTAGTTACTATGCATTCCATTTTCCTATAAATAGAAGCTCATTCCTTCATTATTTTCTTACGAATTCACTGAACTCTAGAGAGATAAACTATAGAGAGAGACTATATAGAGATAGAAGAAAAGTTTTCTGCTACTTCACTACTATTATATCTAGTTCTTTTACGGTAAGGGGTGTTATTCTTTCTTATTCATGAAGAAAACTGTTGTTATTCCATTTCTTATTATTCTGTTGGAATAACCTGTATACGCGGTCTATCCTATACTTGGTGACATTCTTCTATTATTCTGTTGGAATATCCTGTCTGTGTGTTTTACACCGGACCTGGTTCCGTTTTTATTATTATTCTGTTGGAACATCCTGTCTGTGTGTTTTACACCGGACCTGGTTCCGTTTTTATTATTATTCTGTTGGAACATCCTGTCCGTGTGTGTCACCCTTCTGTTCACAATTCCTTTCAGGTAATAAGAGTATAGCTGGGTCGAGTGAGGGTAACAAGGTAATAGAACGGTGGTCATCATTTAGTAGTTATATTTGGTGAAGAAAATAGGGTGAGGCGAACCCAACGTTGGAAGGGTGTTTTGTCACTATCATACAAGATGTCTAATGACATACAACCTCGTGTCATCATAGGACAGGGTTGTGCTCATCCACTTGCTGAGTATATCTATGGGCACTACCTATATAATCTTGGTATTTGTTTGAAGTATAATTCTCAATTAGAGACAGTGGAGATAATGATAAGTCAAGAGAAGACTCACCATTGGGAAGAATATGATAGTAATCTTCTCGTTTTTCTTTGGGGTCTATTGGGTCAACCAAGGATAATTCTGTGGCCATATGATATCTATCATAACCTAGACGCGTGGCCTCCCATGTACGAAGGTTTCCTTGAGCACTTCCCAAAGATTCTAATTTCTAAAACAGTTTTTGACTATACCTTTATGTAAGGTGTTATTGTGAGGTGATGTCCACGGTTGGAACATGAGTCACATTTGGTATATATTTGTATCCAAACTCACAGCATATGTGTTGTTGTATTTTGCACGACAATTGTTGTAATAAAGTTGTAGTTGTTTTCTGTACCATGTATTTGACGACTCAGAATGGGTTGGGTGGAATGGACCTATTTTGGGGTCGTCACAGGTGGTATCAGAGCTTAGGGATATGATCTCTGGCGGAGATCGGGGAATATAACTAGGAGGGGAGAGATGAGTAAATCCTTCGCTAGTGTGTCCTACCTAAGCTTATTTGTTGGTCAGTCATAATATCGGGATATTATGTGATATGTTAATTTGTTCAATTAACCCTTGTTTTGAAGCTGTATTCTTGAATGATATTTGAAATACAGGAGATGAGCAATGGAGAAATTATGATGACAGGGAAGATGAAATTTGAAATGAAAGGAAGGTATTCTCAACTCTTTGAAATACCAGGTACGTAAATTTCGGGGACGAAATTTCATAAGGAGGGGAGATTGTAAGACCCCGAATTTTATGAAATAAAAGTATTCAATTTTTCTATTCAGTAATTGGTTAAATTGATAAAATTTTAAAGTTATGGGTGAAATATGAATTTTTTTTTTTTAAAATAAGCAAGTGGTTATAAAATAATCATTGTTGTCGGGGAATATTCGTTTGGTCGTGGAATATTCTTTCTGTCGGAGAATATTCGTACGACGGCGCAGCTATTTGTGGGCCCCATAACGAATAACTGTCGGGTGAAGGAAAATGACAAATTTGAGTTTTTACAAATAACGGCGTAGTTGTTACCGTTAACACTGTTGGAATACCCGGTGGTTAAAATACAGTAATACGCGTTATTGCACAGTAGCACACGGTATTGCACAGTATTTTTGAAATTATTGATTCTTACGTAAGAAGGCACTACTCAATAATTGTTACAGTAGTTACTGTTCAATATTTTATTTTTGTTGCGTTGATATTTTATATTATTGTTGTTTCAATAATTGTTGCTGCACAGTATTTTCCTTTATCAGATCAATAATTCATATTATTTGAATAGTATTATTAGATAGCATTATTGGCAATGTCTAGAAAGTTCTGTCTAAGGAGAAGTTTGGTCATCTAATTGCGCGCCAGTAAGGAAAAATTCTTATTGAAAAGCCCCCTCTTTCCTGGGAACGGCCTGGTTGTCATAAATGTGATTCTGTAATATTATTTGTGAATAATTAATTATTGATTCATATGATAAGGAAATATTTATTTTATGTGGATATAAATGAGGGATATATTTTTGTGGTTAAAAATGAAGGAGTTAATGTTGAGGTTTTTATCAGTATTTTATCGGAATGAAGGTATTAAAAATCAGGGTTTTTGAGATATTTTGCGGGGGTTATAATTTTTAATCCGACCGTTGGATCGTGGTAATTTTTGGATATGTTATACATATATAAGTTGAGTATATGTCCACAAATTTTGAACCGTTAAAAATGAACGTATGATTTATTATGAATTTTACGAGATGACTGGTTCAAAAATTGTTGAATTTTCGGAGTTTATCATTTTGGTGGAAAATTCTAGAATTGGTGGGCCCCACTTGTGGTTGGTGAAGAAATGTGCTGAATTATATTTCAAATGTGGTGGGTGGGAATAGTAGCAGGTAAAGCCATCAGGTTGCAGGTCAAACCTACCAAAATTTTCCTATAAATAGAGGGCTAAGTTAGAATTGAAAATCACACCAGAAACATAAGCTTTCTCTCTTTCTCTCTCTATATTATGAAGCATATTTTGTGAGTATTTAGATACTTTGAGAGTTGCTATTCAGTGCAAGTTTCCTTCGGCTTTGCATATCGGTCAGAAGTACTGCTCTTTTGAGGTAAGGGATAGTAAGGGATAGTAAGGGATAGTAAGGGATTTTAAGGGTTGTTATGATTTTCAGTTTCGTAATTTTTCTGAACTTCAAAAATTCTAGAAAAATTTAAAATGATATTTTGATGAGTTTTATTGATTGTGTCCAAAAATGGTGATTTTTGGATGTATAGATTGAGAGTTATGAATTTTATGAGAAAAGACTATTTTAAAAGTAACTGCTTATAATTTCTTGTGGTTAACTCCAAAATTGATGAAATTTTTATTGGGAGTACATGTATATGATAGAAGTATACTCTGTTAATTTCAGAATTTTTGGACAAAAGTACAATTTTTGATAAATGTCTAAATATTCGGCTGTTTTGACCATATGAAAAATAGTAAATGACTTTTAAAAATTCTGAGAAAAATATATGTTCACTATGGGACTATATTATGCTAAATTCCAGAAAAGAAATATTTTTAGAACTGATTTGGTATTTTTCATGAAAATAGTCTAGCTATGAGTAAATGAATTAAATATGTTTTGTGAAGAAAGAAAATTGAAAAATAGGATTTTATGGCTTGAGAATCCTATATGAGGTATATGCAGATTTTTGATGAGGGTTTTGGTTATTGATGATGAAATTGTAAGAGCTGGCATTTTATGATGATTAAATGCATTAATTAGTAAAGGGTAAACAATTTAAATAAATTGTTTATAAGCTTAAGAAATGTTATTCTTTCAATATCATTATACCGAAATATTGGTATAGATTTTATTGTGGAATTTCTACCTTTTTGAGTCGAGGTTACTATTCACGAGTTACTATTCACGAGTTACTATTCATGAGTTACTATTCACGAGTTACTATTCACGACAAAAATTGGTTTCTTTTTCTAACCAAATTATAGTTGATTTATGAATATTACTCTTGAGATTAAATCTAGATGTTTTGATTATATTGATTTTACTATTATATATAACATTTTTATAACCTTGATGTTGAAATTCTCTTTCACTGGAGTGTAAAGATGGGTAGATTATTGGTATGATCATGACTAGGGTTCTCTTTGGCCTGTAGTGCAAAGTTGAATTTTTGGATATGTTATACATATATAAGTTGAGTATATGTCCACAAATTTTGAACCGTTAAAAATGAACGTATGATTTATTATGAATTTTACGAGATGACTGGTTCAAAAATTGTTGAATTTTCGGAGTTTATCATTTTGGTGGAAAATTCTAGAATTGGTGGGCCCCACTTGTGGTTGGTGAAGAAATGTGCTGAATTATATTTCAAATGTGGTGGGTGGGAATAGTAGCAGGTAAAGCCATCAGGTTGCAGGTCAAACCTACCAAAATTTTCCTATAAATAGAGGGCTAAGTTAGAATTGAAAATCACACCAGAAACATAAGCTTTCTCTCTTTCTCTCTCTATATTATGAAGCATATTTTGTGAGTATTTAGATACTTTGAGAGTTGTTATTCAGTGCAAGTTTCCTTCGACTTTACATTCCAGTCAGAAGTACTGCTGTTTTGAGGTAAGGGATTGTAAGGGATATTAAGGGATTTTAAGGGTTGTTATGATTTTCAGTTTCGTAATTTTTCTGATCTTCAAAAATTCTGGAAAAATTTGAAATGATATTTTGATGAGTTTTCTTGATTGTATCAAAAAATGGTGATTTTTGGATGTATAAATTGAGAGTTATGAATTTTATGAGAAAAGACTATTTTAAAATTAACAGCTTATAATTCCTTGTGGTTAACTCCAAAATTGATGAAATTTTTATTGGGAGTACATGTATATGATAGAAGTATACTCTGTAAATTTCAGAATTTTTAGACAAAAGTACAATTTTTGATAAATGTCTAAATATTCGGCTATTTTGGCCATATGAAAAATAGTAAATGACTTTTAAAAATTCTGAGAAAAATATATGTTCACTATGGGATTATATTATGCTAAATTCCAGAAAAGAAATATTTTTGGAACTGATTTGGTATTTTTCATAAAAATGGTCTAGTTATGAGTAAATGAATTAAATATGTTTTGTGAAGAAAGAAAATTAGAAAATAGGATTTTATGGCTTGAGAATCCTATATGAGGTATATGCAGATTTTTGATGAGGGTTTTGGTTATTGATGATGAAATTGTAAGAGTTGGCATTTTATGATGATTAAATGCATTAATTAGTAAAGTGTAAACAATTAAAATAAATTATTTATAAATTTAAGTAATGTTATTCTTTCAATATCATTATACCGAAATATTGGTATGGATTTTATTGTGGAATTTCTATCTTTTGTGTCGGGGTTACTATTCATGAGTTACTATTCACGATTTACTATTCATGAGTTACGAATATTACTCTTGAGATTAAAACTATATGTTGATCATATTATTTTTATCATCATATATAACATTTTTATAACCCTGATGTTGAAATTCTCTTTCACTGGAGTGTAAAGATGGGTAGATTATTGGTATGATCATGACTAGGGTTCTCTTTGGCCTGTAGTGCAAAGTTGAATTGTGACTGGTATGATCATGACCATTGAATTTATAATTGAATATCTTAAGCTTAAGTGCAAAGGTGAATTGATCAACATGGTTATAATTATTGTTTATATAAATTCTGAAATGATTATATATTTCTTTGAGATATGAATATATTTGGCCTGTAGTGCAAATATTTGGCCTCTAGAGAGATAAACTATAGAGAGAGACTATATAGAGATAGAAGAAAAGTTTTCTGCTACTTCACTACTCTTATATCTAGTTCTTTTACAGTAAGGGGTGTTATTCTTTCTTATTCATGAAGAAAACTGTTGTTATTCCATTTTTTATTATTCTGTTGGAATAACCTGTATACGCGGTCTATCCTATACTTGGTGACATTCTTCTATTATTCTGTTGGAACATCCTGTCTGTGTGTTTTACACCGGACCTGGTTCCGTTTTTATTATTATTCTGTTGGAACATCCTGTCTGTGTGTTTTACACCGGACCTGGTTCCGTTTTTATTATTATTCTGTTGGAACATCCTGTCTGTGTGTTTTACACCGGACCTGGTTCCGTCTTATTATTATTCTGTTGGAACATCCTGTCCGTGTGTTTTACACCGGACCTGGTTCCATTATTTATTATTCTGTCGGAATATCCTGTCTGTGCGTTTACGTCGGACCTGGTTCCATTATTTATTATTCTGTTGGAATAACCTGTCTGTGCGGTCTATCGCATGCATGGTGATTTCTTTTGTTATTCCATTCTTTGTTATACTCAGTTGGTTAAGTTTTGACTTCTATACTCCATGAAATTTGTGGAATATCCTTGATAATTGCGGTTCATCCAGTATCTTTTCATGAAAATATTTTTTAAGTATTCTTGAATTTTACTCCACAATGCAGTATCATGTTGATAATTTGGACGTTGTTAATTCTTGGATAAATTAATTCTTGAACTTATTTTATTGAATTCTTATATCATTGTCATCATCCTCATGTTTATAAAATGTTGAAAGTCATCTGTGGCCTGTAGTGCATAGATGGACTTGGTATGATTATGACCAGGGATTATTCGGTATAATCATGACCGTAATGTTACAAATGATGTGGTAAAAGTCATCTGTGGCCTGTAGTGCATAGATGGACTTGGTATGATTATGACCATGGATTATTCGGTATAATCATGACCGTAATGTTACAAATGATGTGGTAAAAGTCCACAAAAATATATCCCTCATTTATATCCACATAATATAAATATTTCCTTATCATATGAATCAATAATTAATTATTCACAAATAATATTACAGAATCACATTTATGACAACCAGGTCGTTCCCAAGAAAAAGGGGGCTTTCCAATAAGAATTTCTCCTTACTGGCGCGCAATTAGATGACCAAACCTCTCCTTAGACAGAACTTTCTAGACATTGCCAATAATGTTATCTAATAATATTATTCAAATAATATGAATTATTGATCTGATAATGGGAAATACTGTGCAGTGACAATTATTGAACAACAATAATATAAAATTTCAACGTAGCAATTATTGAATCAATAAAATAAAATATTGAACAGTAATTACTGTAACAATTATTGAGTAGTGCCTTCTTACGTAAGAATCAATAATTTCAAAAATACTATGCGATACCGTGTGCTACTGTGCAATAACGCGTATTACTGTATTTTAACCACCGGGTATTCCAACAGTGTTAACGGTAACAACTACGCTGTTATTTATAAACAACTTATTTTTGTCGTTTTCTTCATCCAATCGCTTTCCGTTATGGGGCCCACACAAGGCTGCGCCGGCGTACGAATATTTCCCGACAGAAAGAATATTCCAGGACCAAACGAATATTCCCCGACAACAATGATTATTTTATAACCACTTGTTTATTTTGAAAAAAAATCATATTTCACTCATAACTTTAAACTTTTATCAATTTAACCATTTTACTGAATAGTAATTATAAGAAAAATTGAATACTTTTATTTCATAAAATTCGGGGTCTTACAATCTCCCCTCCTTATGAAATTTCGTCCCCGAAATTTACGTACCTGATATTTCAAAGAGTTGAGAATACCTTCCTTTCATTTCAGATTCCATCTTCCCTGTCATCATGATTTTTCCATTGCTCATCTCCTGTATTTCAGATATCATTCTAGAATACAACTTCAAAAACAAAGGTTAATTTAACAAATTAACATATCACATCATATCCCAATAGTATGACTGACCAACAAATAAGCTTAGGTAGGACACACTAGCGAATGATTTACTCGTCTCTCCCCTCCTAGTTGTATTCCTCGATCTCCGCCAGAGATCATATCCCTAAGCTCTGATACCACCTGTGACATCCCCAAAATAGATCCATTCCATCCAACCTATTCTGAGTCGCCAAATACATGGTACAGAAAACAACTATAACTTTATTACAACAATTGTTGTGCAAAATACAACAACACATATGCTGTGAGTTTGGATATAAATATATACCAAATATGACTCATGTTCCAACCGTGGACATCACCTCACAATAACACCTTACATAAAGGTATAGTCAAAAACTGTTTTAGAAATTAGAATCTTTGGGAAGTGCTCAAGGAAACCTTCGTACATGGGAGGCCATGCTTCTAGGTTGTGATAGATATCATATGGCCACAGAATTATCCTTGGTTTACCCAATAGACCCCAAAGAAAAACGAGAAGATTACTATCATATTCTTCCCAATGGTGAGTCTTCTTTTGACTTATCATTATTTCCACTATCTCTAATTGATAATTATACTTCAAACAAACACCAAGATTATATAGGTAGTGCTCGTATATATACTCAGCAAGTGGATGAGCACATCCCTGTCTTATGATGACACGAGGTTGTATGTCGTTAGACATCTTGTATGATAGTGGTAAACCACCCTTCCAACGTTGGGTACACCTTACCCTATTGGATTCACCAAATATAACTACTAAATGAACTTTTCTATACTGCTTCGGGAGAACATCCACAGCTAGAGACCACCGTTCTATTTTCCCGTTACCCTCGCTCGACCCAGCTACACTCTTATTACCTGAAAGGAATTGTGAAGCAAAAGGGTGAGCACAACTAGCTCAGTAAAGAATATCATGACTAAAGATAATTAAATTATCAATAGCCTTCATCAATAATAAATCAGAGATTTAGAACATATGGTAAATGATAAAAATTTCGACCATAGTTGCAGCGGAACGAGCAATCCATTAGAAGAGTCAAATAGACTATAAAGTCTATTATCTTCTCCATGTTAAAAATCCACCAACAATGTTTTATCCCTGTAACATCAATCAACAATTCTGGTCCACAATCATATGAATAACTCATAATCATAACTGTAGTTCTAAATTCCTCTTCTCATCCAGGACGAAGATAATTTTCATCACCTATCTTTACCTGAAACATCAAAGATCATGGTTACACCAAATCACATTTCCTGTTCATAATCATACAAATAACTTCATCTTTGCACTACGGCCAAAGATATTCATTTGTATCACCAGTTGGTCATGTTTATCTCAACATCTGTTCATCTTTGCACTACTGGCCAAAGATATTCAACAGCATGTCATCTTTGCACTACGGGCCAAAGATATTCATCAACAATTCATCTTTGCACTACAGGCCAAAGATATTCATCAATATTTCATCTTTGCACTACAGGCCAAAGATATTAATATCTCAAAGAAATATATAATCATTTCAGAATATATATAAACAATAATTATAACCATGTTGATCAATTCATCTTTACACTTAAGCTAAAGATATTCAATTGTAAATTCAATGGTCATGATCATACCAGTCACAATTCAACTTTGCACTACAGGCCAAAGAGAACCCTAGTCATGATCATACCAATAATCTACCCATCTTTACACTTCAGTGAAAGAGAAATTCAACATCAGGGTTATAAAAATATTATATATGATGATAAAAATAATATGATCAACATATAGTTTTAATCTCAAGAGTAATATTCGTAACTCATGAATAGTAACCCCGACACAAAAGATAGAAATTCTACAATAAAATTCATACCAATATTTCGGTATAATGATATTGAAAGAATAACATTACTTAAATTTATAAACAATTTATTTTAATTGTTTACACTTTACTAATTAATGCATTTAATCATCATAAAATGCCAACTCTTACAATTTCATCATCAATAACCAAAACCCTCATCAAAAATCTGCATATACCTCATATAGGATTCTCAAGCCATAAAATCCTATTTTCCAATTTTCTTTCTTCACAAAACATATTTAATTCATTTACTCATAACTAGATCATTTTCATGAAAAATACCAAATCAGTTCCAAAAATATTTCTTTTCTGAGATTTAGCATAATATAGTCCCATAGTGAACATATATTTTTCTCAGAATTTTTAAAAGTCATTTACTATTTTTCATATGGCCAAAATAGCCGAATATTTAGACATTTATCAAAAATTGTACTTTTGTCTAAAAATTCTGAAATTTACAGAGTATACTTCTATCATACACATGTACTCCCAATAAAAATTTCATCAATTTTGGAGTTAACCACAAGGAATTATAAGCTGTTACTTTTAAAATAGTCTTTTCTCATAAAATTCATAACTCTCAATCTATACATCCAAAAATCACCATTTTTGGACACAATCAAGAAAACTCATCAAAATATCATTTCAAATTTTTTCAGAATTTTTGAAGTTCAGAAAAATTACGAAACTGAAAATCATAACAACCCTTAAAATCCCTTACTATCCCTTACAATCCCTTACCTCAAAGAGCAGCACTTCAGATTGGATATCGGATATGACGCTGAAGGAAACTCGCACTGATGAATAGCAACTCACCAAGTATCTAAATACTCACAAAATACACTCAATAATCTAGAGAGAGAAAGAGAGAAAGCTTATGTTTCTGGTGTGATTTTCAATTCTAACTTAGCCCTCTATTTATAGGAAAATTTTGGTAGGTTTGACCTGCAACCTGATGGCTTTACCTGCTACTATCCCACCCACCACATTTGAAATATAATTCAGCACATTTCTTCACCAACCACAAGTGGGGCCCACCAATTCTAGAATTTTCCACCAAAAATAATTTATAACCTGATTTCCGAATCAGCCACCTCTTAAAATTCATAACAAATCATACGTTCATTTTTAACGGTTCAAAATTTATGGACATATACTCAACTTATATATGTATAACATATCCAAAAATTACCACGATCCAACGGTCGGATTAAAAATTATAACCCCCGCAAAATATCTCAAAAACCCTGATTTTTAATACCTCCATTTCGAAAAAATAATGATAAAAACCTCAACATTAACTCGTTCATTTTTAACCACAAAAATATATCCCTCATTTATATCCACATAATATAAATATTTCCTTATCATATGAATCAATAATTAATTATTCACAAATAATATTACAGAATCACATTTATGACAACCAGGTCGTTCCCAAGAAAAAGGGGGCTTTCCAATAAGAATTTCTCCTTACTGGCGCGCAATTAGATGACCAAACCTCTCCTTAGACAGAACTTTCTAGACATTGCCAATAATGTTATCTAATAATATTATTCAAATAATATGAATTATTGATCTGATAATGGAAATACTGTGCAGTGACAATTATTGAACAACAATAATATAAAATTTCAACGTAGCAATTATTGAATCAATAAAATAAAATATTGAACAGTAATTACTGTAACAATTATTGAGTAGTGCCTTCTTACGTAAGAATCAATAATTTCAAAATACTATGCGATACCGTGTGCTACTGTGCAATAACGCGTATTACTGTATTTTAACCACCGGGTATTCCAACAGTGTTAACGGTAACAACTACGCTGTTATTTATAAACAACTTATTTTTGTCGTTTTCTTCATCCAATCGCTTTCCGTTATGGGGCCCACACAAGGCTGCGCCGGCGTACGAATATTTCCCGACAGAAAGAATATTCCAGGACCAAACGAATATTCCCCGACAACAATGATTATTTTATAACCACTTGTTTATTTTGAAAAAAAATCATATTTCACTCATAACTTTAAACTTTTATCAATTTAACCATTTTACTGAATAGTAATTATAAGAAAAATTGAATACTTTTATTTCATAAAATTCGGGGTCTTACAATGTATACCTAATTTTGGGGGAGTCACAGTTGGTATCAGAGCTTAGGGATATGATCCCTGGCTAGGATGTGAGAATAGAACCAAGAGGGGAGAGACGGAAAATTCCTTCGCTAGTATGACCTACCTAAATTTATTTGGTATTTAATTGGTCGGTCAAAGTATATGGATAATATGTTATATTTTAATTAATCCTTATTTTGTTGCAGTATTTGCAATGGCATCCGAAAATGTTGAGATAAACAATGAAGCACATGAGACCATTGAATCACCAACGATCAATGCTCAGGGTAATGTGCAACCAGAGGACAATAATCCTCATGAAAATAATAACACCGATGAAATGGTGAATGATGGGATGGTCAGAGACTTTATGCAATTTATGCAACAACAAAATAACTCTCGGACGGTCACCGCTAAGCAGTTCAAGGAGCAATTCATGCAACAACGGGCGAGAGCGCTCCTATCCAAAATGAAGGAGGAAACAATGACAACCCACGGTTGGTCACCGCTAAGCAATTCAAAGAGCTAGGACCACCGGAGTTTTTGGGAAAGCCAGAACCACTTAAGGCGGAGACGTGGTTAAAGCAGATCACCAAGATATTTGATGTCTTGGGATGCTCCGAGGAGCAAAAGGTTCCCTTTGCCACTTTTATGTTGCGTGAAGAGGCATATTACTGGTGGGAATCTGTAAAACGTACCCAGCCTGACGCACTCAAGATGTCTTGGGAGAAGTTCCAAGAACTGTTCAATGACAAGTACTTTCCCGAAAGTATTCGTCACATGAAGGAGGTGGAATTTATCAAGTTGGAACAAAATAACATGACCGTGTCGCAGTACGAAGCCAAGTTTGCCGAGTTGTCCCGATTTGCATCCCACTTGGTGGATAATGAAGAGAGAATGACGCGGATGTTTTTAAGAGGTTTGAAACCTGAGATACGTCAACATCTTATTTCTCATAAACTGTGTTTGTATTCAGATGTTGTGAATAGGGCTCAGTTAGTGGAGCGCGATAACGAGTCAACGCAACCAAAAGAGGGCAGTCGGCAAAATGATAATACCAGTGAGAGCAGTCATCGAAGCGGTGACAACAAGCGTGGAGGGAATCAACCGGCCAGAAATGGTAACCACTTCGGTGGTAATCAAGGCCAAAATAATAAGAATGGTCATTTCAAGAAGAGGAGATTCAACAATGATGGAAAGACGTCAGCACCAGCACCCGTTGTTAAGGAAGGAGAACGACCACCTATCATATGTTTCAAATGCGGAGGGGAGGGGCACATCAGTCCAAACTGCGTGATGCCATCCAAAGCATGCTATAATTGTGGAAGAGAAGGTCACTTAGCCCGATTTTGTCGTTCACCGAAGACAAGTTCAGATAGGATGAAGGCACCAAAGACCGTCCCAGAAAAGCCAAAGCCAGTAGTTTAAGAGAGAATATTTTTTTTTTCGTGACGAGGAACTTGAATAAAATTATCACGGGTATGTTAATCATAAACTCTTGCGAAGTCTATACCGTGTTAGATACCGGTTCTACTCACTCTTTTATTTTACCTAGTTGTGTTCAATATTTGAACTTAACTCCAGAGAAGTTAGACTTTGATTTCTCTGTTGAAATTCCGTGGGAGAAACCTTTGTTACCTCCATTATTTATAAATCTTGTTCAAATCAACACTTTCACATTACCTATTGATCTTATCTCTTTGAAAATACTTGCATTGATGTGATTTTTTGAAACGATTGGTTAACTGCTCATCATGCTTTTCGTAAGGTTGTTAGCTTTCATATTCCTAACCAACCTATTATGCGAATTCAAGTAACCAAATCATTAAAGTCAATCATTGTCATATCAAGCCATAAGTAAAAATCCCCGTTCCTTTCGTTGTTGACTTCCTGGTGTGGAATGCACCGAAGCTAGACTTTCCGTAGGAGACATTGTAAATGACGATGGCAAGTTGATAGGTATCAATGTGACGTGTTATCCAAGTCTTGGATGAGGGTCACAGTTTTGAACGATATTTCTATTGTTAATAAATTTCTTGACGTATTCTTGAAAACTTCTTAGCCTACCCCAGAGCGTAAAATTGAATTTTGTATTGACCCCAGTACAAAACTCATTTCTTAAACCCTCAAATATTTCTTCAACTAAAACGAACGTATTATGCGCCAAAGACGTTGGCTCGAGCTGTTGAAGATTACGATCGTACCATTCAATAACATCATGGAAAAGTGAACGTGGTAGCTGACGCGTTGTGTAGAAGATCGTATACGGTTACAAGAGCAAATATTCGAACCCACGTGAAGATAACGAATATACGATTAAAATTAACTTTAATCGATAAAGTTAAAGCCACTCAAGCTACATACTAAGAGCTGATAAATGTGAAGAAGAAGGTTCAAGAGGGCGTTATTCTAGAAGCAAGAATCGACGAAGAGAGGAAATCTCAACTCTCGATTTAATTGGCCCATTTGAAATCCTCGATGAAGTAGGAACTGTGGCCTATAGACTCGTTTTACCGCCAAGTATGTTGCGTGTTCAGAATATTATTTTTACGTATCGATGTTACGTAAATATGTGGACGACCTGAACAACATTATTAATTTAGAACCGGACGAGATAGCGAAAGATTTAACGTATGAAGAGATACGTGTTAACATCTTGGATAAGAAGGATCATATTCGATGCTTAAAGGTTATACCTCAAGAGTTAGAATTTGAAGTGAAGTCAAGGTATCCTCACATGTTCGGCATACCAAGTACGTACGTAAATTTCGAGGGCAAAATTCCATAAGGAGGGGAGATTGTGAAACCCCAGATTTTATGAATAAATATTTAATTTTTCTCGAAATAATTTTTTTTTATATTATTGTGTGGATTTGATATAATAGTTGTGACAACCCCAAAATAGGTCCATTCCACCCAACCCATTCTGAGTCGTCAAATACATGGTACAGAAAACAACTATAACTTTATTACAACAATTGTCGTGCAAAATACAACAACACATATGCTGTGAGTTTGGATACAAATATATACCAAATGTGACTCATGTTCTAACCGTGGACATCACCTCACAATGACACCTTACATAAAGGTATAGTCAAAAACAGTTTTAGAAATTAGAATCTTTGGGAAGTGCTCAAGGAAACCTTCGTACATGGGAGGCCACGCGTCTAGGTTATGATAGATATCATATGGCCATAGAATTATCCTTGGTTGACCCAATAGACCCCAAAGAAAAACGAGAAGATTACTATCATATTCTTCCCAATGGTGAGTCTTCTCTTGACTTATCATTATCTCCACTGTCTCTAATTGAGAATTATACTTCAAACAAACACCAAGATTATATAGGTAGTGCTCGTATATATACTCAGCAAGTGGATGAGCACATCCCTGTCTTATGATGACACGAGGTTGTATGTCGTTAGACATCTTGTATGATAGTAGCAAACCACCCTTCCAACGTTGGGTACACCTTACCCTATTGGATTCACCAAATATAACTACTAAATGAACTTTTCTATACTGCTTCGGGAGAACATCCACAGCTAGAGACCACCGTTCTATTTTCCCGTTACCCTCGCTCGAACCAGCTACACTCTTATTACCTGAAAGGAATTGTGAAGCAAAAGGGTGAGCACAACTAGCTCAGTAAAGAATATCATGACTAAAGATAATTAAATTATCAATAGCCTTCATCAATAATAAATCAGAGATTTAGAACATATGGTAAATGATAAAAATTTCAACCATAGTTGCAGCGGAACGAGCAATCAATTAGAAGAGTCAAATAGACTATAAAGTCTATTATCTTCTCCATGTTAAAAATTCACCAACAATATTTTATCCATGTAACATCACTCAACAGTTCCTTTCCACAATCATATGAATAACTCATAATCATAATTGTGACTATAAATTTTTCTTCGCCACCAGGACGAAGAATATTTTCATCACCTGTCTTTACCTGAAACATCAAGATCATGGTTATACCAAATCACAGTTCCATGTAATTATACATCATACTCAACAAATCCATCTTTAGCACTACGGCCAAAGATATCATCAACAAAACCTGCATTTTGCACTACGGACTCAAGATATTCATACAACAGTTCATCTTTCTTACTACAGGCCAAAGATTATTCATCAACAGGCCATCTTTGCACTACATCCACAAAATAGGTCCATTCCATCCAACCCATTCTGAGTCGTCAAATACATGGTACAGAAAATAACTACAACTTTATTACAACAATTGTCGTACAAAATACAACAACACATATGCTGTGAGTTTGAATACAAATATATACCAAATGACTCATGTCCCAACCGTGGACAGCACCTCACAGTGACACCTTACATAAAGGTATAGTCAAAAACTGTTTTAGAAATTAGAATCTTTGGGAAGTGCTCAAGGAAACCTTCGTACATGGGAGGCCACGCGTCTAGGTTATGATAGATATCATATGGCCACAGAATTATCCTTGGTTGACCCAATAGACCCCAAAGAAAAACGAGAAGATTACTATCATATTCTTCCCAATGGTGAGTCTTCTCTTGACATATCATTATCTCTACTGTCTCTAATTGAGAATTATACTTTAAACAAACACCAAGATTATATAGGTAGTGCTCGTATATATACTCAGCAAGTGGATGAGCACAACCCTGTCTTATGATGACACGAGGTTGTATGTCGTTAGACATCTTGTATGATAGTGGTAAACCACCCTTCCAACGTTGGGTACACCTTACCCTATTGGATTTACCAAATATAACTACTAAATGAACTTTTCTATACTGCTTCGGAGAACATCCACAGCTAGAGACCACCGTTCTATTTTCCCGTTACCCTCGCTCGACCCAGCTACACTCTTATTACCTGAAAGGAATTGTGAAGCAAAAGGGTGAGCACAACTAGCTCAGTAAAGAATATCATGACTAAAGATAATTAAATTATCAATAGCCTTCATCAATAATAAATCAGAGATTTAGAACATATGGTAAATGATAAAAATTTCAACCATAGTTGCAGCGGAACGAGCAATCCATTAGAAGAGTCAAATAGACTATAAAGTCTATTATCTTCTCCATGTTAAAAATCCACCAACAATGTTTTATCCATGTAACATCACTCAACAGTTCCTTTCCACAATCATATGAATAACTCATAATCATAATTGTGACTATAAATTTTTCTTCGCACTCAGGACGAAGAATATTTTTCATCACCTGTCTTTACCTGAAACATCAAAGATCATGGTTATACCAAATCACAGTTCCTGTTTATAATCATACTAACAAATCCATCTTTGCACTACGGGCCAAAGATATTCATCAACAAACCATCTTTGCACTACGGGCCAAAGATATTCAACAACAGTTCATCTTTGCACTACAGGCCAAAGATATTCAACAACATATCATCTTTGCACTACAGGCCAAAGATATTCATCAACAGTTCATATTTGCACTACAGGCCAAATATATTCATCAACAATTCATATTTGCACTACAGGCCAAATATATTAATATCTCAAAGAATTATAATCATTTTAGAATTTATATAAACAATAATTATAACCATGTTGATCAATTCACCTTTGCACTTAAGCTTAAGATATTCAATTATAAATTCAATGGTCATGATCATACCAGTCACAATTCAACTTTGCACTACAGGCCAAAGAGAACCCTAGTCATGATCATACCAATAATCTACCCATCTTTACACTCCAGTGAAAGAGAATTTCAACATCAGGTTATAAAAATGTTATATATATAATAAAATCAATATAATCAAAACATCTAGATTTAATCTCAAGAGTAATATTCATAAATCAACTATAATTTGGTTAGAAAAAGAAACCAATTTTGTCGTGAATAGTAACTCGTGAATAGTAACTCATGAATAGTAACTCGTGAATAGTAACTCGTGAATAGTAACCTCGACTCAAAAAGGTAGAAATTCCACAATAAAATCTATACCAATATTTCGGTATAATGATATTGAAAGAATAACATTTCTTAAGCTTATAAACAATTTATTTAAATTGTTTACACTTTACTAATTAATGCATTTAATCATCATAAAATGCCAACTCTTACAATTTCATCATCAATAACCAAAACCCTCATCAAAAATCTGCATATACCTCATATAGGATTCTCAAGCCATAAAATCCTATTTTTCAATTTTCTTTCTTCACAAAACATATTTAATTCATTTACTCATAACTAGACTATTTTCATGAAAAATACCAAATCAGTTCCAAAAATATTTCTTTTCTGGAATTTAGGATAATATAGTCTCATAGTGAACATATATTTTTCTCAGAATTTTTAAAAGTCATTTACTATTTTTCATATGGTCAAAACAGCCGAATATTTAGACATTTATCAAAAATTGTACTTTTGTCCAAAAATTATGAAATTAACAGAGTATACTTCCATCATATACATGTACTCCCAATAAAAATTTCATCAATTTTGGAGTTAACCACAAGAAATTATAAGCAGTTACTTTTAAAATAGTCTTTTCTCATAAAATTCATAACTCTCAATCTATACATCCAAAAATCACCATTTTTGGACACAATCAATAAAACTCATCAAAATATCATTTTAAATTTTTCTAGAATTTTTGAAGTTCAGAAAAATTACGAAACTGAAAATCATAACAACCCTTAAAATCCCTTACTATCCCTTACTATCCCTTACTATCCCTTACTATCCTTTACTATCCCTTACCTCAAAAGAGCAGTACTTCTGACCGATATGCAAAGCCGAAGGAAACTTGCACTGAATAGCAACTCTCAAAGTATCTAAATACTCACAAAATATGCTTCATAATATAGAGAGAGAAAGAGAGAAAGCTTATGTTTCTGGTGTGATTTTCAATTCTAACTTAGCCCTCTATTTATAGGAAAATTTTGGTAGGTTTGACCTACAACCTGATGGCTTTACCTGCTACTATTCCCACCCACCACATTTGAAATATAATTCAGCACATTTCTTCACCAACCACAAGTGGGGCCCACCAATTCTAGAATTTTCCACCAAAATGATAAACTCCGAAAATTCAACAATTTCTGAACCAGTCATCTCGTAAAATTCATAATAAATCATACGTTCATTTTTAACGGTTCAAAATTTGTGGACATATACTCAACTTATATATGTATAACATATCCAAAAATTACCACGATCCAACGGTCGGATTAAAAATTATAACCCCCGCAAAATATCTCAAAAACCCTGATTTTTAATACCTCCATTCCGACAAAAATACGGATAAAAACCTCAACATTAACTCCTTCATTTTTTAACCACAAAAATATATCCCTCATTTATATCCACATAAAATAAATATTTCCTTATCATATGAATCAATAATTAATTATTCACAAATAATATTACAGAATCACATTTATGACAACCAGGCCGTTCCCAGGAAAGAGGGGGCTTTCCAATAAGGATTTCTCCTTACTGGCGCGCAATTAGATGACCAAACCTCTCCTTAGACAGAACTTTCTAGACATTGCCAATAATGTTATCTAATAATACTATTCAAATAATATGAATTATTGATCTGATAATGGAAAATACTGTGCAACAACAATTATTGAACAACAATAATACAAAATTTCAACGTAGCAATTATTGAATCAATAAAATAAAATATTGAACAGTAATTACTGTAACAATTATTGAGTAGTGCCTTCTTACGTAAGAATCAATAATTTCAAAAATACTATGCAATACCGTGTGCTACTGTGCAATAACGCGTATTACTGTATTTTAACCACCGGGTATTCCAACAGTGTTAACGGTAACAACTACGCCGTTATTTGTAAAAACTCAAATTTGTCGTTTTCTTCATCCGACAGTTATTCGTTATGGGGCCCACAAATAGCTGCGCCGTCGTACGAATATTCCCCGACAGAAAGAATATTCCACGACCAAACGAATATTCCCCGACAACAATGATTATTTTATAACCACTTGCTTATTTTGAAAAAAATTCATATTTCACCCATAACTTTAAAATTTTATCAATTTAACCATTTACTGAATAGAAAAATTGAATACTTTTATTTCATAAAATTCGGGGTCTTACAATCTCCCCTCCTTATGAAATTTCGTCCCCGAAATTTACGTACCTGGTATTTCAAAGAGTTGAGAATACCTTGCTTTCATTTCAGATTCCATCTTCCTTATCATCATGATTTCTCCATTGCTCATCTCCTGTATTTCAGATATCATTCTAGAATACAGCTTCAAAACAAGGGTTAATTTAACAAATTAACATATCACATAATATCTCGATATTATGACTGACCAACAAATAAGCTTAGGTAGGACACACTAGCGAAGGATTTACTCATCTCTCCCCTCCTAGTTATATTCCCCGATCTCCGCCAGAGATCATATCCCTAAGCTCTGATACCAAATGTAACAACCCCAAAATAGGTCCATTCCATCCAACCCATTCTGAGTCGTCAAATACATGGTACAGAAAATAACTACAACTTTATTACAACAATTGTCGTGCAAAATACAACAACACATATGCTGTGAGTTTGGATACAAATATATACCAAATGTGACTCATGTTCCAACCGTGGACATCACCTCACAATGACACCTTACATAAAGGTATAGTCAAAAACTGTTTTAGAAATTAGAATCTTTGGGAAGTGCTCAAGGAAACCTTCGTACATGGGAGGCCACGCGTCTAGGTTATGATAGATATCATATGGCCACAGAATTATCCTTGGTTGACCCAATAGACCCCAAAGAAAAACGAGAAGATTACTATCATATTCTTCCCAATGGTGAGTCTTCTCTTGACTTATCATTATCTCCACTGTCTCTAATTGAGAATTATACTTCAAACAAACACCAAGATTATATAGGTAGTGCTCGTATATATACTCAGCAAGTGGATGAGCACAACCCTGTCTTATGATGACACGAGGTTGTATGTCGTTAGACATCTTGTATGATAGTGGCAAACCACCCTTCCAACGTTGGGTTCACCTTACCCTATTGGATTCACCAAATATAACTACTAAATGAACTTTTCTATACTGCTTCGGGAGAACATCCACAGCTAGAGACCACCGTTCTATTTTCCCGTTACCCTCGCTCGACCCAGCTACACTCTTATTACCTGAAAGGAATTGTGAAGCAAAAGGGTGAGCACAACTAGCTCAGTAAAGAATATCATGACTAAAGATAATTAAATTATCAATAGCCTTCATCAATAATAAATCAGAGATTTAGAACATATGGTAAATGATAAAAATTTCAACCATAGTTGCAGCGGAACGAGCAATCCATTAGAAGAGTCAAATAGACTATAAAGTCTATTATCTTCTCCATGTTAAAAATCCACCAACAATGTTTTATCCATGTAACATCACTCAACAGTTCCTTTCCACAATCATATGAATAACTCATAATCATAATTGTGACTATAAATTTTTCTTCGCACCCAGGACGAAGAATATTTTCATCACCTGTCTTTACCTGAAACATCAAAGATCATGGTTATACCAAATCACAGTTCCTGTTTATAATCATACTAACAAATCCATCTTTGCACTACGGGCCAAAGATATTCATCAACAAACCATCTTTGCACTACGGGCCAAAGATATTCAACAACAGTTCATCTTTGCACTACAGGCCAAAGATATTCATCAACATTCATCTTTGCACTACAGGCCAAAGATATTCATCAACATTCATATTTGCACTACAGGCCAAATATATTCATCAACATTCATATTTGCACTACAGGCCAAATATATTAATATCTCAAAGAATATATAATCATTTCAGAATTTATATAAACAATAATTATAACCATGTTGATCAATTCACCTTTGCACTTAAGCTTAAGATATTCAATTATAAATTCAATGGTCATGATCATACCAGTCACAATTCAACTTTGCACTACAGGCCAAAGAGAACCCTAGTCATGATCATACCAATAATCTACCCATCTTTACACTCCAGTGAAAGAGAATTTCAACATCAGGGTTATAAAAATGTTATATATGATAATAAAATAATATAATCAACATATAGATTTAATCTCAAGAGTAATATTCATAAATCAACTATAATTTGGTTAGAAAAAGAAACCAATTTTGTCGTGAATAGTAACTCGTGAATAGTAACTCATGAATAGTAACTCGTGAATAGTAACTCGTAACCCCGACAAAAAGGTAGAAATTCCACAATAAAATCTATACCAATATTTCGGTATAATGATATTGAAAGAATAACATTTCTTAAGCTTATAAACAATTTATTTAAATTGTTTACACTTTACTAATTAATGCATTTAATCATCATAAAATGCCAACTCTTACAATTTCATCATCAATAACCAAAACCCTCATCAAAAATCTGCATATACCTCATATAGGATTCTCAAGCCATAAAATCCTATTTTTCAATTTTCTTTCTTCACAAAACATATTTAATTCATTTACTCATAACTAGACCATTTTCATGAAAAATACCAAATCAGTTCCAAAAATATTTCTTTTCTGGGATTTAGCATAATATAGTCCCATAGTGAACATATATTTTTCTCAGAATTTTTAAAAGTCATTTACTATTTTTCATATGGCCAAAACAGCCGAATATTTAGACATTTATCAAAAATTGTACTTTTGTCCAAAAATTCTGAAATTTACAGAGTATACTTCTATCATATACATGTACTCCCAATAAAAATTTCATCAATTTTGGAGTTAACCACAAGGAATTATAAGCAGTTACTTTTAAAATAGTCTTTTCTCATAAAATTCATAACTCTCAATCTATACATCCAAAAATCACCATTTTTGGACACAATCAATAAAACTCATCAAAATATCATTTCAAATTTTTCCAGAATTTTTGAAGTTCAGAAAAATTACGAAACTGAAAATCATAACAACCCTTAAAATCCCTTACTATCCCTTACTATCCCTTACTATCCCTTACTATCCTTACTATCCCTTACCTCAAAAGAGCAGTACTTCTGATCGATATGCAAAGCTGAAGGAAACTTGCACTGAATAGCAACTCACAAAGTATCTAAATACTCACAAAATATGCTTCATAATATAGAGAGAGAAAGAGAGAAAGCTTATGTTTCTGGTGTGATTTTCAATTCTAACTTAGCCCTCTATTTATAGGAAAATTTTGGTAGGTTTGACCTGCAACCTGATGGCTTTACCTGCTACTATTCCCACCCACCACATTTGAAATATAATTCAGCACATTTCTTCACCAACCACAAGTGGGGCCCACCAATTCTAGAATTTTCCACCAAAATGATAAACTCCAAAAATTCAACAATTTCTGAACCAGTCATCTCGTAAAATTCATAATAAATCATACGTTCATTTTTAACGGTTCAAAATTTGTGGACATATACTCAACTTATATATGTATAACATATCCAAAAATTACCACGATCCAACGGTCGGATTAAAAATTATAACCCCCGCAAAATATCTCAAAAACCCTGATTTTTAATACCTCCATTCCGACAAAAATACGGATAAAAACCTCAACATTAACTCCTTCATTTTTTAACCACAAAAATATATCCCTCATTTATATCCACATAAAATAAATATTTCCTTATCATATGAATCAATAATTAATTATTCACAAATAATACTACAGAATCACATTTATGACAACCAGGCCGTTCCCAGGAAAGAGGGGGCTTTCCAATAAGGATTTCTCCTTACTGGCGCGCAATTAGATGACCAAACCTCTCCTTAGACAGAACTTTCTAGACATTGCCAATAATGTTATCTAATAATACTATTCAAATAATATGAATTATTGATCTGATAATGGAAAATACTGTGCAGCAACAATTATTGAACAACAATAATATAAAATTTCAACGTAGCAATTATTGAATCAATAAAATAAAATATTGAACAGTAATTACTGTAACAATTATTGAGTAGTGCCTTCTTACGTAAGAATCAATAATTTCAAAAATACTATGCAATACCGTGTGCTACTGTGCAATAACGCGTATTACTGTATTTTAACCACCGGGTATTCCAACAGTGTTAACGGTAACAACTACGCCGTTATTTGTAAAAACTCAAATTTGTCGTTTTCTTCATCCGACAGTTATTCTGTTATGGGGCCCACAAATAGCTGCGCCGTCGTACGAATATTCCCCGACAGAAAGAATATTCCACGACCAAACGAATATTCCCCGACAACAATGATTATTTTATAACCACTTGCTTATTTTGAAAAAAATTCATATTTCACCCATAACTTTAAAATTTTATCAATTTAACCATTTACTGAATAGAAAAATTGAATACTTTTATTTCATAAAATTCGGGGTCTTACAATCTCCCCTCCTTATGAAATTTCGTCCCCGAAATTTACGTACCTGGTATTTCAAAGAGTTGAGAATACCTTGCTTTCATTTCAGATTCCATCTTCCTTATCATCATGATTTCTCCATTGCTCATCTCCTGTATTTCAGATATCATTCTAGAATACAGCTTCAAAACAAGGGTTAATTTAACAAATTAACATATCACATAATATCTCGATATTATGACTGACCAACAAATAAGCTTAGGTAGGACACACTAGCGAAGGATTTACTCATCTCTCCCCTCCTAGTTATATTCCCCGATCTCCGCCAGAGATCATATCCCTAAGCTCTGATACCAAATGTAACAACCCCAAAATAGGTCCATTCCATCCAACCCATTCTGAGTCGTCAAATACATGGTACAGAAAATAACTACAACTTTATTACAACAATTGTCGTGCAAAATACAACAACACATATGCTGTGAGTTTGGATACAAATATATACCAAATGTGACTCATGTTCCAACCGTGGACATCACCTCACAATGACACCTTACATAAAGGTATAGTCAAAAACTGTTTTAGAAATTAGAATCTTTGGGAAGTGCTCAAGGAAACCTTCGTACATGGGAGGCCACGCGTCTAGGTTATGATAGATATCATATGACCACAGAATTATCCTTGGTTGACCCAATAGACCCCAAAGAAAAACGAGAAGATTACTATCATATTCTTCCCAATGGTGAGTCTTCTCTTGACTTATCATTATCTCCACTGTCTCTAATTGAGAATTATACTTCAAACAAACACCAAGATTATATAGGTAGTGCTCGTATATATACTCAGCAAGTGGATGAGCACAACCCTGTCTTATGATGACACGAGGTTGTATGTCATTAGACATCTTGTATGATAGTGGCAAACCACCCTTCCAACGTTGGGTACACCTTACCCTATTGGATTCACCAAATATAACTACTAAATGAACTTTTCTATACTGCTTCGGGAGAACATCCACAGCTAGAGACCACCGTTCTATTTCCCGTTACCCTCGCTCGACCCAGCTACACTCTTATTACCTGAAAGGAATTGTGAAGCAAAAGGGTGAGCACAACTAGCTCAGTAAAGAATATCATGACTAAAGATAATTAAATTATCAATAGCCTTCATCAATAATAAATCAGAGATTTAGAACATATGGTAAATGATAAAAATTTCAACCATAGTTGCAGCGGAACGAGCAATCCATTAGAAGAGTCAAATAGACTATAAAGTCTATTATCTTCTCCATGTTAAAAATCCACCAACAATGTTTTATCCATGTAACATCACTCAACAGTTCCTTTCCACAATCATATGAATAACTCATAATCATAATTGTGACTATAAATTTTTCTTCGCACCCAGGACGAAGAATATTTTCATCACCTGTCTTTACCTGAAACATCAAAGATCATGGTTATACCAAATCACAGTTCCTGTTTATAATCATACTAACAAATCCATCTTTGCACTACGGGCCAAAGATATTCATCAACAAACCATCTTTGCACTACGGGCCAAAGATATTCAACAACAGTTCATCTTTGCACTACAGGCCAAAGATATTCAACAACATTCATCTTTGCACTACAGGCCAAAGATATTCATCAACAGTTCATATTTGCACTACAGGCCAAATATATTCATCAACAGTTCATATTTGCACTACAGGCCAAATATATTAATATCTCAAAGAATTATAATCATTTTAGAATTTATATAAACAATAATTATAACCATGTTGATCAATTCACCTTTGCACTTAAGCTTAAGATATTCAATTATAAATTCAATGGTCATGATCATACCAGTCACAATTCAACTTTGCACTACAGGCCAAAGAGAACCCTAGTCATGATCATACCAATAATCTACCCATCTTTACACTCCAGTGAAAGAGAATTTCAACATCAAGGTTATAAAAATGTTATATATGATAATAAAATCAATATAATCAACATATAGATTTAATCTCAAGAGTAATATTCATAAATCAACTATAATTTGGTTAGAAAAAGAAACCAATTTTGTCGTGAATAGTAACTCGTGAATAGTAACTCATGAATAGTAACTCGTGAATAGTAACTCGTGAATAGTAACCTCGACACAAAAAGGTAGAAATTCCACAATAAAATCATACCAATATTTCGGTATAATGATATTGAAAGAATAACATTTCTTAAGCTTATAAACAATTTATTTAAATTGTTTACACTTTACTAATTAATGCATTTAATCATCATAAAATGCCAACTCTTACAATTTCATCATCAATAACCAAAACCCTCATCAAAAATCTGCATATACCTCATATAGGATTCTCAAGCCATAAAATCCTATTTTTCAATTTTCTTTCTTCACAAAACATATTTAATTCATTTACTCATAACTAGACCATTTTCATGAAAAATACCAAATCAGTTCCAAAAATATTTCTTTTCTGGGATTTAGCATAATATAGTCCCATAGTGAACATATATTTTTCTCAGAATTTTTAAAAGTCATTTACTATTTTTCATATGGCCAAAATAGCCGAATATTTAGACATTTATCAAAAATTGTACTTTTGTCCAAAAATTCTGAAATTTACAGAGTATACTTCTATCATATACATGTACTCCCAATAAAAATTTCATCAATTTTGGAGTTAACCACAAGAATTATAAGCAGTTACTTTTAAAATAGTCTTTTCTCATAAAATTCATAACTCTCAATCTATACATCCAAAAATCACCATTTTTGGACACAATCAATAAAACTCATCAAAATATCATTTCAAATTTTTCCAGAATTTTTGAAGTTCAGAAAAATTACGAAACTGAAAATCATAACAACCCTTAAAATCCCTTACTATCCCTTACTATCCCTTACTATCCCTTACTATCCTACTATCCCTTACCTCAAAAGAGCAGTACTTCTGACCGATATGCAAAGCTGAAGGAAACTTGCACTGAATAGCAACTCTCAAAGTATCTAAATACTCACAAAATATGCTTCATAATATAGAGAGAGAAAGAGAGAAAGCTTATGTTTCTGGTGTGATTTTCAATTCTAACTTAGCCCTCTATTTATAGGAAAATTTTGGTAGGTTTGACCTGCAACCTGATGGCTTTACCTGCTACTATTCCCACCCACCACATTTGAAATATAATTCAGCACATTTCTTCACCAACCACAAGTGGGGCCCACCAATTCTAGAATTTTCCACCAAAATGATAAACTCCAAAAATTCAACAATTTCTGAACCAGTCATCTCGTAAAATTCATAATAAATCATACGTTCATTTTTAACGGTTCAAAATTTGTGGACATATACTCAACTTATATATGTATAACATATCCAAAAATTACCACGATCCAACGGTCGGATTAAAAATTATAACCCCCGCAAAATATCTCAAAAACCCTGATTTTTAATACCTCCATTCCGACAAAAATAC